>BLBF01000006.1:3466258-3478381 GCA_015471245.1 Laticauda colubrina | reverse complement strand
TTCTATTCTATTCTATTCTATTCTATTCTATTCTATTCTATTCTATTCTATTCTATTCTATTCCATTCCATTCCATTCCATTCCATTCCATTCCATTCCATTCCTTGGATCTTTATTGGATCCAATGCCCCATTTAAACCTGGTTTGGAAGAAAGGGCTTAGTGCAATCCTGGTTACAACTTTGTCTGTCTGTCTTGTGTTAGCTTTTGGCAATGCCAAGACCATTCGCAACGACAACTCAAGTCGGTTTGGCAAATACATTGACATCCATTTCAACAAGCGAGGGGCGATTGAGGGAGCTAAAATCGAGCAGTACCTCTTGGAGAAATCTCGCGTCTGTCGACAGGTAAGGATACCTTACAGACACACACACACACACACACACACACACACGCACCCCTCAGGTGTACAGGTCACCTTGATTTATGATTATCCATTTAGTGATCATTCAAGGGTACAACAGCACTGGAAAAAAATGATTTGTGGCCATTTTTTACACAAGTGTTTTGGTATTCCCCAAGGTCACGTGATCAAAATACAGATGCTTGCCAACTGACTTGTAGTTATGATGGTCACAGTAGACTTGATTCACATGATCCCCTTTTGTGACCTGCTGGCAAGCAACCCAATGGGGAAGCTAGATTCACTTAACTGCCACATTCCTAGATTAACAACCACAGCGAAAACAATTAACCAGTGGAATTAAAAAACAGTGGAGGCTTTTAAGAAGAAACTGGGCAGTCATCTTGTCTGAAATGGAATAGGGTCTCCTGCCTCTGAGCAGGGGGATGGACTAGAAGACCTCCAAGGTCCTTTCCAACTCTGTTATTCTATGTCCTAAGGTTTCCCTTCTCCTTTTCTCTTTTTCGTCAGGCTCAAGATGAGAGAAACTATCACATATTTTACTGCATGCTGAAAGGAATGAGCTCAGAGCAGAAAAAAATGCTGGGACTCAGGAAAGCAATGGATTATAACTATCTTTCCATGGTAAGAGGTTTAAAATTATAATAATTTTTTGAATCTCTTTTTTTCTGCTCGGTCCATAAGCGAACCAGGCTGCATCCTTGTCGTACTAAGTCAACTAAGCCATGATAGAAAATATTTATAACTTGCGTGGTAGATGTCGGTGATGGTTTGTTCCCCTGGCTTGCTGTTTAGTTTCTGAATGTTTCATCACCAGGTGAGGCAACCCCCTCAACAGGACTTTGACTGAAGCATCTTGTGTTCAGATCTTCTCCACTGTTATTGATATAATGTGGTTGGTGGGTCATGTGACTGGCTTTTCATGTGATGTGACATGCCATGCCACCCTACGTCTGGTATTGAAGCATGGTATTCTATGAACAGATTGATCAACCAACCTGAAGCCAGCTTACCAACCCCTTAAGCTGGGGTGGGATTCAGCTGGTTTGGGCTGGTTCAGGCGAACTGGAAGTTAAACTGACTGGCTGGCCCTGCCCATCCCACCCCTCCTGGGAGTCTCCATATGACCCATTTTGGATGCAGGTAAGTGCAGGGTCCACGCAGAGGCTCTAGGAGGGTGAAAAACAAGCCTTCTGGAAGTCTGAAATGGGCCTGTTTCCAGCTTCCGGAGGGCCTCCAGAACCCAGGGCAGGCCATTTTCATCCTTTCAGAGGCCCAAGGGAAGCCTCCGGACTCTGGGGAAGGCAAAAAATGGCCCTTCCAGAAGTTCTGGTATGCCACGCCCACCATGGCCATGCCCCCCCAGCAACCAGGCAGAGAACCACTTGCTGGGATTTTTGAATCCCACCCCTGCCCTTAAGGATCCATATCCATTGAGCGACCAACCAACAATGGCACCGACCACCTCTTCACTAGGTGACCTTCACACAACATCACCAGCCGGTCACATGGCATGTCACACACAACATGAGCAGCTGATCACATGACCTACAAACCACATGACCATACAGGATCAATAAAAGCATAGAAGCAAGACACTCCAGAAAGAGTGCAGAGAAAAGCAACAAAGAGGATTAGGGGACTGGAGGCTTAAACATATCAAGAACAGTTGCAGAAATTGAGCATGACTAGTTTCATGAGAAGAAGAACTAGGGGTGACATGATAGCAGTTTTCCAATATTTGAGGAGTTGCCAAAAAGAAGAACTATTCTCCAAAATACCTGAAGGCATTATATTATAAAGGAAAAAAGTATAGTTCTCACCCATCTCCACACTGTCACTAACTCCATTCCTGCACTCTTCTTAGATTGAAGCTGTCTCTGGCTGTGTGGTGGCCATCTTGGCCACCTCTTTTCCATGATGTGGCTTAGAAAGCAATAGCCTTGGAGCTCTACAGAGAAGTTGCGTTCTCCCCTGGAACCTCACAAGGCATTTCTCCTCTGCTTCATCACCCCTCCAGGGTGGCTTTGGCTTTCTCTGGAGGCCACTGTTCTGACCAAAGCTTCCAAGACCATAATTAAGCACATGCTTAGTTAAAACAATTCCTGTTTTATTTCAACGCTGGGAATTAAGTTCATTCCCAGCCTGTACTTAATCCCAAACAGTCTCTAGAGATAAGCACCCACCTTTCTTTCCTGTGAAGTGCTGCCAACAACAGAAGTGCCAAATGAACTATAAAAAACCAACTGAAGTACAAAGTCCACACAGAGCCTTAAGGATTAATCTGAACAGAACAAAGACTTTGCTTCCTGCAAAGGTTTCATCACCTTTGCCTGTCCTTTATCCCTTCTGGGAGGGGCAATCACCTCCAAACCTTACTCCCAAGTCACCCTTTTTGTTTCAATTGCTCTTGCCTTCTAGCAGCTCTCAGCACTCGCACACTGGGAACAGGTTCCCTTTGTTCCTCTTCCTCACTGCTGCCAGACTCCGGAGGCTCTGGAGTCAGGACCCCACTCCCAGATGGTCCTGGCCCCATCTCTGCATCGGAGGCAGGACCCTTGTTTGAGTCCTCTCCAGACTCCCAGACTGGTCCTCATTCTTCCCCACTGTCTGATTCTACTGCCGTCTCCACAGGCTGCCAGTGAACCACAACACCAGTGCAGGAGATGGAGAGCTCCATTTCCTTGCTGCTGATGTCACCATGACATCACTTCCGGTCCCCATTCTTCTACCAGTGTTAGCTATCCTGGTGATGAAAGGTTCAGAATCCAAACAACAAGCCTGGAGAACAAACCACCATCAACAAACCAAGCCATGACCTGCCTGTGGACCAGAAATGTCAGTTATCAGGCTCCCTAATGCTTTGCACCCTCCATCTTACACTAGGGCAAGTGCATTACTTGTGACGGTAGAGACGATAGCAAAGAATACTCCAACATCCGGGCGGCCATGAAAGTCCTGATGTTCACCGACACAGAGAACTGGGAAATCTGCAAACTTTTGGCCTCCATCCTGCATATGGGAAACCTGCGATACGAAGGTAGCATCTCTGTTAATATGAAGCCACAGAGTAGGAATTCTACCATCATTTGGTAACATTTTCCCCTTTCCAGTCCGTGATTATCTAGAAAGGAACATATTTATAGATCAGGGTTGAAATGAGGGGTCTTTGGTGGTCTTTGATTTCGATTGTTTTCTTTGCAGACATTTCATTACCCAGCTAGGTAACATTATCAGTGCTAGAAGGGAGTGGGGTGCATGAGAAAGAGGAGGAGGAGGAGACTAAGGGATCCTTGGTACCTTGTAAGCTTGGTGGTTTTCTTGCAGACATTTTATTACCCCACTAGATAATAACGTCAGAGATGGAAAGGTTTGAGAACTGTGGAGATGAGGAAGAGAAAAAGAAAGAGAAGGAGGAGGAGGAGGAGGAGGAGGAGGAGGAGGAAAATTGTGGGATCTTTGTTGCTCTCTGAGCTTGGTTGTTTTCTTGCAGATCTTTCATTACCCAGCTAGGTAACATCATCAGGGCTAGAAGCGAGTGGGGTTAATCTGTATAAACAAGCCTCTTGTATATAAACAGAGAGCAAACCCCAATCCCACATCTGCCAACAGTTTGTTTCTCCTTCTCTCTCTGCAGCCCGGAACTACGACAATCTCGATGCTTGTGAGGTTGTCCACTCTGCGTCCTTGATAACGGCTGCGTTGTTGCTGGAGGTGAGCTGGATTCTCTCCTGTCCTGCTTAGGTGGAAGCTGTAGGAAGCTTCCCTTACAGGAGAACAATGGCCCCTTTATGACTTGCAGACTTCAACTTCCAGAATTCCTCATACCATTGGGTACCTTTAAGACTTGTGGACTTCCACTCCCAGAATTCCCCAGCCAGTCATACAACTTTGCCCCTTTCAGGGTTGTGGACTTCAATTACCAGAATTCCCCAGCCAGCCATACCACTTGGCACCTTTAAGGCTTGTGGACTTCAACTGCCAGAATTCCTAGAAGTTCTCCTATCAGGTAGTCCTTGTTTCAGGTTTTAAAAGGTCATTAAATGAGGCACAGTTCACTTAACACCTCCTTTACCAACAGAAGTTTGGACCTCAATTATGGCCGTAAGCTGAGAACAACCTGTAGTTTTGTTAACAACAAGAGAATCATTAGTTCACTCTAAGACCGTGTGATGCTTGTTTAACATCCTCTGCCGAAAAAAAAAGGACAGTTGTAAATTTGGGTTGGTCACAAGGAAGGCTAACATAGCATTTATTGTGTACAGGCTGGGGAATTCTGGGAGTTGAAGTCCACACATCTTAAAGTTATCAAGGCTGGGATACCCTGGGCTAGGGAATATATTTCATCCCCAAATTTAAGGTTCTTAATATTTTTTCTGTGCAAAAGTTTGGCTACTTCTGCAAATTTATGCAGCGTGGCTGCCACCTAACTCCACGAGAGAAAAGAACAAGAGAACTGGAGGGTTTTTAGAAGAGACTAGACACTCACTTATCTGAAATGGTATAGGTACTGTATATGCTTGAGCAAGGGGTTGGACTAGAGCAGGGGTGTCAAACTCATTTTCACCGAGGGCCACATCAGCATTAATGGTTGCCCTCAAAGGGCCACATGTAACTGTATGACAGTATAAATGTAATCAAATGTAACTACTCCTAAATGTTAATTAACTCTGAATTTATTATTTATTCAAATCACAAATATTACATATGCATTTGCATTAATGTAAAAAAAAAAGGTTGCTAGTAGCTCTGTTAATATAACATAAAAAATTTACTTTGTCAAGTTAAGAAACCCACATTACATTTTGGGATCATTTGTAATTCCACATAATTCAACTTGCAGAAAATAACATTGAGGCGGATACACTGCAACCTAGTGGCGGGATGTCGACAATTCGCTGGTAACATAATTGGTATGCATTCTGGGAAATGTAGTTTGTGGTCAATGCTCTCGTTTGCTTTATTTATTTAAAACAATCGGAACTTTGTAGCTCTCGCAGGCCACATAAAATGACGGGGCGGGCCACATTTGGCCCGCGAGCCTTGACTTTGACACCTGTGGACTAGAGGATCTCCAAGGTCCCTTCCAGTTCTATTTCTGTTTCTATACTTCTATTTTTAAATCTCTTCTCTTCTATATTCTATTCTAATCTAGTCTATTCTATTATTTACTTTCTATTCTATTCTATTTTGATTTCTTATTCTATTCTATTCATTACATTCCATATTTTCTATTCTATTCTATTATCTACTTTCTATTCTGTTCTATTCTATTTTGATTTTCTATTCTTTTCTATTCTATTCCCTGTTCTATTCTATTTTATTCTATTCTATAATTCTATTCCCTGTTCTATTCTATTTTATTCTGTCCTATGCTATGCTATGCAATTCCCTGTTCTATTCTGTTCTATTCTATTCAGTAACATTTCCCTTTTAATGCTTTCTAGGTTGAGCCTCAGGATCTGATGAACTGTCTCACTAGCCGGACTATCATTACCAGAGGGGAAACGGTTTCCACGCCTCTCAGCATGGAGCAGGCCATAGATGTCAGAGATGCATTTGTGAAGGTGAATTTTGCATTGTCCTCTGCCTTGTGCCTCCATTTCTAGTTCCCCTCTTGAGAAAAAACTATATGTCCCAACATTCTTAGAGAGAGGAGTAGATCTTAACGATTGGAAATGCTTTCTGGACTTTGTTTTGCATGAAACAGAAAAAGTAAATTTGTGATATATGGTTTTTAGAAAAAATGACAGATTATAGAAAAAGATGAAAATAATGTTCGGAGATTAGGTTAATTTATGTTTATAGTTGTAAATGCTGTGAAAAAATATCAGACATTTTCTGCATTTTTGTCTTTGTCTTTCTTTTCCCTTTCCTTCTCATTTTCCTTCTTTCCCTCCTTTCTTTCCCTTTCTTTTCTTTCCATCTCTTCTCTCTCCTTCCTCCTTTCTTTCTTTCTTTCTTTCTTTCGTTTCTTTCTTCTCCTTCTCCTCGCCTCCCCAATTTCTCCTCGCCTCTCCTT
The DNA here is from genome assembly GCA_015471245.1 of Laticauda colubrina. NCBI lineage: Eukaryota > Metazoa > Chordata > Lepidosauria > Squamata > Elapidae > Laticauda > Laticauda colubrina. The sequence goes on along the minus strand of BLBF01000006.1, from coordinate 3,471,996 downwards.
TCCTTTCTCTTTCTTTCCCTTTTTGCTTTCCTTTCTCCTTCCCTTCTTCCCTTCTTCCATTTTTCTTTTCCTTTCTTTTCCTTTCCCTTCCCTTCAAACTAGTTGTCTTGTTTATAGGGCTCCTAGAAACCCTGTTTTGTTGTGCTATTGCCATGCTGTGCTATACCACCATGACCACTCTGCAAAGAAGAGGAGGATTTTTGAATCCCACCCCTGCCTGAAACCTACTGGTTTTACAGCAGTGTTTCTTGGATGTGACAACTTCAGGATGGGTGGACTTCAACACCCAGAATTCATAGCGGCTGGGGAATTCTGGGAGTTGAAGTCCACCCATCTTAAAGCAGTTGAGTTTGATAAATACTGAGCTAAAATGAAAGACTCAAAATAAGGAGGAATGGTTCCCAAGGGAGGCTGAGATAAATTATAATGGCTAGTCTTTCCCTCTCTTTTTTGCATTTCCAGGGCATTTACGGCAGGCTTTTTGTGTGGATTGTGGAAAAGATCAATGCAGCCATTTACAGACCTCCTTCCCACGAAAGCAAAAATGTCCGGAGATCCATCGGATTACTGGATATCTTCGGATTTGAGAACTTCACAGTAAACAGGTTGTAGAATCTAGGAACAATGGCGTAAGGTATTTCCTCAAAGGCAGTTTGGATGGGAAGGGATCCATTCACTTCATCAGACAGGGAGCCAAAAAAAACCCGAGATGGTAATACTACAATGGAGAATGTATATTGACATTCTCTTGTCATCTAGGTCATAGTTGTTCCAAAGGGGCTTTTTTCAGCTGGATTTTTTTATTTTTCTTTGAAGACATTTCGCTTCTCACCCAAGAAGCTTTTTCAGTTCTGACTGGATGGAAAGATTTATACTTCTTGCAGACAAGCTGGTCGTTTGCATCCTTTGAGAGAGTTGTTGAGGCCACTTGGAGGTTTGTCTGTGTCCCCAGGGTCACCTGAGTGGTGCAAATGGGTGTGGTGCCTTCTTGGAACTGCTGAAAGGACCATGTTGTAGACTGGAGATAGATGTCATGCCCCTGGGGGAGACTGACTCTGAGGAAGAGGAGGAACAGCCAACAGGGAGTGGGAGTGTGGCTCCAGAGGTGGTGGATGAGGCTGGGGAAGGGCAGAGGCCGGATGGGCAGTCAGAGGAGGATCCAGGCCCATCCCCTCTCCATCCTAGGTCATGCAGGGAGGAGAGGATCAGGGAAAAGTGAGGTCTACTCAAGAGGAGATTACCATGATCTCCTCGTGGCTTGCAGGTGGGAGCTATGTATATAAGTTTGCAACTGCGCAGTTAGAATTTGCAGGAGTCAATTTAGTGTTCATCTTGAAAGAGGTTTATCTTTGCTGGCGTTCTTCCCATGGACTTTTCTCAGTTATTTTACTGGAGTTTATGATTAGTTATCTCGGCTGGTTTCAGAACTCTCATCAATGCTGTTTGTTTTGGTTTTCTGTCTGCCTCATTATTTACTTTTGTGACTTTAAACTGTGCCTAATAAAACAGTGAAGTTAAGTTGAAGGCCTTACCAGACTTTAATATATGTTTTGGGTTTTGGGTTATTTTGAGAGACTACGGGTCATCACAATAGATGAGGTTGTATCCCTCTCCCTCTGTTGTTGAGGGAGGGCTGTTCAATTTTGACATAGCGATAGCAATAGCACTTGGACTTATATGCCACTTCACAGTGTTTTCTGGCCCTCTCTAACCGGTTTAGAGAGTCAGCCTCTTGTCCACAACAGTTTTGGTCCTCATTTTACCCACCTCAGAAGGATGGAAGGCTGGGTCAACCTTGAACCTAGTGAGATTTGAACTATCAAATTGCAGGCAGCCGGCAGTCAACAGAAGTAGCCTGCAGTACTGCATTCTAACCACTACACCACCATGGTCATGACCTAGATGCCCTCTTGAATAGAATAGAACAGAACAGAACAGAACAGAACAGAACAGAACAGAACAGAACAGAATAGAATAGAATAGAACAGAGTTCTTCATTGGTCAGGTGTGATTGGACACACAAGGAATTTGTCTTGGTGCAAATAGAATAGAAAGGAATGGAATGGAATGGAATGGAATGGAATGGAATGGAATGGAATAGAATAGAATAGAATAGAATAGAATAGAATAGAATAGAACAGAATTCTTCATTGGTCAAGTGTGATTGGACACACAAGGAATTTGTCTTGGTGCAAATAGAATAGAATGGAATAGAATAGAATAGAATAGAACAGAACAGAACAGAACAGAACAGAACAGAATAGAATAGAATAGAATAGAATAGAATAGAACAGAATAGAATTCTTTATTGGCCAAGTGTGATTGGACACACAAGGAATTTGTCTTTGGTGCAAAGGCTCTCAGTGTACATAAAAGAAAAGATACAAGAGTCAAGAATCCTCAGGTACAACACTTAAAGATAGTCATAGGGTACAATAAGCAATCAAATCATACTAAGAAATATAAATATATAATATATATAAGAAATATAAAGTATATAAAATATAAATATATAAGAAATATAAAGTCAATATAAATCATAAGGATTCAAGCAAAAAAGTTACAGTCGTACAGTCACAAGTGGGAGGGAATGGGCAATAAGGAATGATGAGAAGATTAATAGCAACAGTAGTGCAGACAGTAGTGCAGACAGTAGTGCAGACTGTCCAACTTAAATAGTTGGACAGTGTTGAGGGTATTATTTGTTTAGCAGAATGATAGCGTTTGGGAAAAAACTGTCCTTGTGTCTAGTTGTTCTGGTGTGCAGGGCTCTATAGCATCATTTTGAGGGTAGGAATTGAAACAGTTTATGTTCAGGATGTGAAGGATCTGCAAATATTTTCACAGGCCTCTTTTTGACACGTGAGTATATAGGCCCTCGATTGAAGACAGGTTAGTAGCCATTATTTTCTCTGCAGAACCAAACCAAACAGTTGTAGAGATGCAGATGACAGACTCAACCATTCCACTGTAAAACCGTAGAGGCCACTTGGGCCGTTTGAGCTTCCTGAGTTGGCACAGAAAGAACATTCTTTGTTGTGCTTTTTTGATGAAGTTTTTGATGTTAGGTGTCCATTTTAGGTCTTGTGATATGATAGAACCTAGAAATTTGAAGGTCTCCACTCCACTCCAGTGTTGTCTAGTATTGTAAGAGGTGGTAGTATGGGACTTTGACCACTCTTTCAAACCAGCGGTCCTCTCTGTCCAAAATGTGAACTTGGCTGTCTTCAAAAGGGCGGCCATTGTCTTTTAAAAGCAGATGGACTGCTGAACCTAGTCCTGATGGATTTGTTCTCCTATGTTGCATCATGTGTTTGTGAAATGGTTGTTTTGTTTCCCCAATGGACAGATCTGCATGTATCTCACTGCCTTGTACTGCATATACTACATTTGCTGTGAAACACTACATTGGAGTGTTTTATCCTTGGGGTGGACAAGTTTCTGCGTTAGTGTCTTCTTGGGTTTGAAGTGTGCATGTATGTTGGGTTGGCTGAAGATCCTCCTGAGCTTTGCCGATGTGCCTGTGACGTACGAATGAAAACATTGGTTTGTTTATTGTTCTTGTCATTGTCTGTTACAGAGGCGCTCTGAAGGGTCTTTTTTGAGATCTGATGAAGGCCCACTTGGGATAGACACATGTTCTGAGGGCTTCCTTGGTGTGTTTATCTTCTTTTTCTTTCCCATCTTTTATGGTAGGCAGGCCTTAAGCTCATTTTGATTCCCACCACCTACTGGAGCACAAAATGGGAGTCATCCAGGAATGGGCTGCTATCGGTTCACCCTGGTTTGGATGAACTGGTAGCTAATTTTATCATTTTTAATGGCCAGTTCAGTGAACTGACAAATTCCACCCCCGACTGGTCTTACCCATTCATCCCCACCCCTCCCAGGAGTCTCCAGATGGCCCGTTTTGTATTCCAGTTAAGTGCAAGGCCCGCATGGAGGCTCATGGAGGCTGAAAAATGGGCCTCCCAGAGGCTCAGAAAGGCTGGAAACAGTCTCCGGAGCCCAGGGAGGCCATTTTTGCTCTCCCGGAAGCTTGAGGAAAGCCTCTGGAGCCCTGGAAGGGCAAAAACGTCCCTCCCATGGTGCAGGAGGCCGATTACGCTATGCACACCCCTGGAGATGCTGAAATTTTTGAGGCCCATCCCTGGAGTCATCAGAACCTTACATCACTGTGCTGAGGGCCTGTGTACCAGCAAAGATGGAGAAGAAAAAGAACCATCTGAGCGATTTTGCACCAGTCCCTCTCTCTCTCAGCCCAACCAACCTCACAGGGTTATTGTGGTGGGGAAAATAGAAAGAGGAAGGAATATGAAGGTATCTTTGCTGCCCCCCTTTTCTGACCCAAGCCTGGTTCCAAGAAAGCAAACACAAGACAAAGGTAACAGCCTTTGTTTCACAGTAAAAGGCTGCTTCTAACTAATTAGCTCCGAAAAGAAAGAGCCTTGCCAAGTTTTCACAAGGCTGCTAAGAACACCAAATTAAGTTCCTAAACAATAAATCCAAGAGTCTCCAAACACCAACTCAGATATTTTTAATGCCCACCAGGCTCGAGTATCAAACTTTTTTGCCTTCTGCAAAGAACTGCAGTCTCTCAGGCTGGCTTTTATCTTCTCGGGGAGGGGCCACCACCTTGCAGCCTTACTCCTGAGTCACCTGTGCTGCTGCAGCTGCTCTTTCTTTCGAACAGCCCTGCACGCTGGCCACAGGCTCCTCGGGGACCTCTTCATCACTGCTGCTAGCCTCCACCATCTCCAAAGGCAGCACTCCACTCCCCGAGGGTCCTGGCCCCATCCCTGCATCCCATGAAGGCCCCTCATCTGAGTCCTTGCTCTCCGAGACCTCAGCCATCTGCACCTAGCTGCCGGCAAACCACAACACCCCCCCTCCCCTGAGTTATCTTTTAAAAATAATAATAATACAGGTGGTATAAAAATGGAATGAATGAATCTGTATGTTTTCACTCTCCAGTTTTGAGCAGCTCTGCATTAATTTCGCCAACGAGAACCTGCAACAGTTCTTCGTCCGTCACGTTTTCAAACTGGAGCAGGAAGAATACAACCTGGAAAACATCAACTGGCAGCACATAGAATTCACGGACAATCAGGACGCTCTGGATATGATTGCCATCAAACCCATGAATTTAATCTCCCTCATCGACGAGGAGAGCAAATTCCCCAAGGTGGGTGATTGGCCAAATTGCAGTGAGTCTTAAGACTGCCCCCCCCCCAAAAAAATGCTCAATTTATAGCTTGTCAAGTCCTCCCCCCTTTTCTTCTTCTTCTTCTTCTTCTTCTTCTCTGGAAAAGTTAGGGCAAGAGTCCACAACCTGTGAGCCCTGGGCCCACTGCCAGGCCACAGCCTGTTTGCAACTGGGCCGTGTGAACATATGAAGGTTGGTTGCTGGAATTGTAGTAGTTTAAGGAAAAGAAGGACTACAGGTATAGACAGCAAAACAGGAAAAGTATAGATTAAAAGAGGAAATAAAATTGGCATATTGATCTATAGGTAGGAACAATGAGATACTGTTGAAATCAAGAAAGTGCCAGAAAATGGAAATCTATGTAAATATTCATATTTAATTTATAATATATATGTAGTTATATTTATATTGTATACTGAAAAATATATTGTATAACTCATCTTCTGTTACAGCTATGGAATAGAGAGCACAGTACATAGACTATGTAGATTTCTCTCTCTCTCTCTCTCTCTCTCTCTCTCTCTCTCTCTCT
>BLBF01000006.1:3384896-3450190 GCA_015471245.1 Laticauda colubrina | reverse complement strand
TTCTATTTTCTATTCTATTTTCTATTCTATTTTCTATTCTATTTTCTATTCTATTTTCTATTCTATTCATTCTTATTCTATTCTACATTCCAATATCTATTCTATTCTATTCTATTCTATTCTATTCTATTCATTCTTATTCTATTCTATTCTTTCTTCCAGGGAGATCTGCATGGAACATGCCAGCGCATTGCTGAAGCCGTGCTGGGCAAAGACGACGATTGGCAGATTGGCAAGACAAAAATCTTCCTAAAGGTACGGGGGCAGATTATTTCAGAATCAGATGGAGTTTTCAGGAAGCAGACAGGGAAACCCCTGGAAAAAGAGAGGTGGTGGCCACTAAATAACTAGAATAACAGTCGGAAGGGACCTTAGAGGTTTTCTAGTCCAGCCCTATGCTCAGGAAGGAGACCCTCTCCCATTTCAGTCAAATCTTGGTCCAGTCTCTTCCTAAAAGCTTCCAGTGATGGGGCACCCACAACTTCTAGAGGCAAGCTGCTCAGAATAACTGAGTTTGAAGGGATCTTGGAGGTCATTTAGTCCAACCCCTTGCTCAGGCAGGAAACCCTGTACCATTTCAGACTAATGGCTGTCCAATCCTCCAGGGTTGGAGCACCTACAACTTCTGGTGGCAAGTCGTTCCACCGGTTAATTGTTGTATTTTATGGATGGGTAGCAGCTGTGGATTTTGGAGCATGATGTCTTGCTTACAGCCATTCCTTCAGCATTACAACACTGGAAAAAGTGACTTATGGCTGTTTTTCACACTTAACGACCATTGTAGCTTACCCCGTGGTCATGTGCTCAAAATTCAGACGCTTGGCAACTAATTCACATTTATGACGCTCCCAGAGTCCCTGGGATCACACGATCCCCTTTTGCAGCCTTCCCACAAGCAAAGTCAAGGGGGAGAGCCCAATTCACTTAACAATGGCATTACTGTAAATTGAGAACTGCAGTGATTGTGATGACCCAGGGTGGGATACAAAATAAACATAAACATCAAAAACAGGTAAAGCCCCTTTTATTCTTTCACTTTGCTTCCAAGCTCCAAATATCCTTGACCGGAGACAAAAAACTCCCACACAAACAGTTACAAGAAGGGGGAAATGCCGTTTAAAATGTCTATAAATTATAAAGAAAAAAACAACACAAACCACACTGAAGCAATTAAGGGAACTAGGCAAGAAAAGGGCTTGAAGACGTCCACAGATATCAAAACACACACTGGGAAGGATACCACACTTAGAGAGGAACCATAAACTAGAGATATTTCCATGCTTTGTTTCCAGCACTCACCTGTACGCATATCCGTCCTCTTATACAGTTGTCACAGCTGCAGCCCATCAAGGGGATCAAGGCCCTCTCTTCCGCAGTAGACCATGTCCCTTACTCCCTTATCATCTCCTCCCTGCATGCCCTAGGATGAAGAGGGGATGGGCCTGGGTCCTCCTCTGACTGCCCAGCCGGCTTCTGCCCTTCCCCATCTTCCTCCATAGCCTCCAAAGCCACACTTCCACTCCCTGTCGGCTGTTCCTCCTCTCCCTCAGAGTCAGTCTCCACCAGAGGCATGACAGTGATTCACTTAACAACTGTGTCAAGAAAGGTCATAAAACGGGACAAAACTCACTTAAGAAATGTCGCACTTAACAACATATATGTTGGGCCCAATTGTGGTCATACATTGAGAACTGCCTGTATCTTTAATCTGGCCAACCTGGTTGTCAGAACAGATACCCTGTTTTGGACCAGATGCCCTGAGTTATTGTAGTTGGTTCTTCTTCAAACTGTAAAATTTGGAAAAGTTTTCAGATGGTCCTCAGCTTACGACCACAATTGAGCCCCCAAATTTCTGTGATCCCCCTGGACTTTGTCTGTGGGAAGGTCGCAAAAGGGGATCGCGTGATTTGCAACCGTCGTAAATGTGGGTCATTTGTGAAGCATCCGAATGTAAATTGCATGAGGATGTTGCAACGGTCATTAAGTGTGAAAAATGGTCGTTAAGTCATTTAATGGTTGTTAAGTGCCCTTCTCACTTCGAACAGTCAGTAAGTAAACTGTGATAAGTCAAGGACTGCCAATATTTGGCCATTAAATCCCACCCGCCATCTTATAGAGTCACAGAATCTTAGGGCTGGAAGGGACCTTATAGGTCATCTAGTCCAACCCCTCTGCCCAAGCAGGAGACCCTACACCATTTCTGACAGATGGCAGTCCAGTCTCTTCTTGAATCTTCTCCCCATCTCCCTCATTTTATGCTGTTTCTTCCCATTTTTTCCATGGGGGGGGAGTCGCTTTTGAGGTGGGGGGGCAATATCTAGAATTGGAGACCTCGCCTTCAAGGCTGAAAAAACAGAAGTCGGTTTAATCCAGAGGTCTCCAAACTTGGTCCCTTTAAGGCTTGTGGACTTCAATTCCCAGAATTCCTCAGACAACCATGCTGGCTGAGGAATTCTGGGAGTTGAAGTTCACAAGCCTTAAAGAGACCAAGTGGTATGGCTGGCTGGGGAATTCTGGGAGTTGAAGGACGCAAGCTTTAAAGGGGCCAAGTCGTTTGGCTGGCTGGGGAGTTCTGGGAGTTGAAGTCCACAAGTCTGAAAGGGGCCAAGTGTGCAGATCCCTGGTTTAATCCATTCCAACTACAGCCCAACCCATTGCTTCATTTTGAAATCCTTCTTTTACCTCATGTTCAGTTCTGGAAAGTTCTCCCATTCTAAAAAATGTTATCTTTTTAGATAAAAGAAAGCATTGTGCAAGTTGTGTGAGCAGGAAACTTGGAAATCTGCAGTTCGGAAGGTCTCTCCTCAGATAGTTGGCTCACATCCAGAAAACAGGGGATTTTATTTTCAGTCATCTGGAAAAGAATCCCACCAGGATTAAGATGAGGAGAAAAATTTTCAGCTTTAAAAAAAGAACAGGTTTCTGTTCAAAATTCAAAAAAAAAAAATTTCATGCCTTAAGAAGATAAGAGCAGACTCTTTTCAGCAACAAACAACCTAAAACGGTTAAAACAATTAATCCGTGAAACTACTTGCCACCAGAAGTTGTGGTTGCTCAATCACTGGAAGTTTTTAAGGAGCGACTGGACAGCCACTTGTCTGAAATGATATAGGGTCTCTTGCCTGAGCAAGGGGTTGGACTAGAAGATCTCCAAGGTCCCTTCCATCTCTGTTATTCTATTATTCATTTTGGAAATGTATAATTTTAGTATTTGAGGGGGTCCTTGTTGCTCTTTGAGCTTGGTTGTTTTCTTGCAGACGTTTCATTATCCAAATTGGGTAACATCCTCAATGCATGAATTTGGATAATGAAATTTCTGGAAGAAAATAACCAAGATTAGAGGGCACTAAGTATCCTGCTTGAGAAGGGGCTGGACTAGAAGACCTCCAAGGTCCCTTCCAGATTCTATTCTATTCTATTCTATTCTATTCTATTTTGTTTTCTATTCATTCTGTACTCTATTCTACTCTAATTCTATTCTATTCTATTCTATTCTATTCTATTCTATTCTATTCTATTCTATTCTATTCTATTCCATTCCATTCCATTCCATTCCATTCCATTCCATTCCATATTCTATTCTACTCTACTCTACTCTATTCATTTCTATTCTATTCTATGTTCTGTTCCATTCCTGAATTCTTTTCTATCCTATTCTATTATTCCATTCTCTATTCTGTTCTACTCTACTCTATTCTATCCCATAGTTCAGCCCTGAGCCAGAAATATTCTCCTTATCAATGTTGCTATTTGCATATTATTTGCAGTGGTTTTTTTTTCCTGGACTGCTTGGGAAATTCCCTGGTTGATCCCAAGAACTTAATCCATTCTTGGAATCAACCAGGGAATTCCCCAGGCAGGCCAGGAAAAACAAATTACTGCCAATACAAGTAGTCCTTAACCTACAAAAGTTCAGTTCGTGACCGTTTGAACTTAGAACCGTATTGAAAAAAGTGACTTATGACCATTTTTCACACATGTGACCGTTGTAGCATCCCCAATGTACATGTGGTCAAAATTCAACTGCTTGGCAACTGACTCCTATTTATGACGGTCACAGTGTCCTGGGGTCTCGTGATCCCCTTTTGTGACCTTCTGACATGCAAAGTGCATGGGGAAGGCAATTCACTTAACAACCGTGTGACTAATTTAAGAACTGCAGAGATTCACTTAACAAATGTGATGAGAAAAGTCATAAAATGGGGCAAAACTCGCTTCACAAATTTCTCACTTAGCCCATACATTTTCGGCTCCATTATGGTCATACGTTGAGGACTACCGATAGAATAAATATAGGTACATAAATATGAGGACTACCTATAAAATAAATAAATATTCTACAGTATAAACCTATACAATAAAGTTGTTGATCCTTCAGTGAGCCACAGAAATCTCTAGGGTACAGATAGTCCTCAACTTATATCCTGTTTCCCTGAAAATATGACCTACCCTGAAAGTAAGTCCTAGCTTGATTTTTCCACATGTGCCCAATATAAACCCTACCCCTAAAATAAGCCCTATTTAAGATCCCTCCCATTCCAGTAAAAATTAAGCTAGGGTGGGGATGGGGGGGGGGTGGAGCTGCCCTACTACTTACCTTTGGGCAGTTGTAGCCAGGCCTTGCACCCCCCCAACACCTACCTTCATTTCTTCTGCAGCCGGCAAGGCTGTCCAGGCTTTTCTGAAGGCCTTTGCAGCTGAGAACAAAGCTCTGGATCGATCCAGGGCTCTGTTATTGACTGCAGAGGCCTTCAGGAAAGCCTTGCCAGACACAGAAGAAGAAGTTCCTGAAGGCCTCTTACAGGAAAGGGAGGCCGGGGGCGATGCACGCAAGTGAGGTTAGTCTGTGGATGACTTCCCCCGAAAATAAGACCTGGTGCCTTTTTTTGGTGGCAAAAAAATTTGAATTTTTGTGTGTGATGACTTCTAGCCCTCTTTGCTGCCATTCAGCTAGGATCTAATCCTAATTAACCCACGGCTATATATATATTTGTTTTTTTTCAGGATCACCATGATATGCTGTTAGAAATTGAACGGGACAAAGCCATTACCAACAAAGTTATCCTTATTCAGAAAGTAGTTCGTGGATTTAAAGACAGGTACCTGGGAAAGAGGGCTAATATTTTTTGGTGTGAAATGTAACTTGGAAATTATTATGTTTTTTCAGTATATGTTTTATTTTTATTCATAAACATTATGCACAGTATTGAAAACATGAGAATACCCCATCAGATGAGGACGTAATTCGGAAAATACTAGACTGTGCAGAGATGGATAGATTGACATTAAAAATAAAGGGCAAAGAAGACACAGAATATTAGTCAACATGGAATAGATTTTACGAGTGGTTAGAGACAAGAGGTAGAAACTAGGCAAAGAAAGATTACTATTATATATGAATTAAATACAAAGAGGGTTGATAATTATAAACATGTCAATATAATTAACAGAATTATATATAAGCTAATACAAGTTAACATTATTTTGTTACACTATTATTATTGTTGTTATTAGTATATATGTTGTTACTTCTGTTTGTTTTTCTTCTGCTTTTTCGTAAATGATATGTCCTGACAATATATTGTATTTAAAAAAAAGGAATTATCAATAGTGACCATGGTGAGAAAGGTTTTGTATTCCCAAGGAAACCTTGCAAGATTTTCCTTTCTTCCTTTCTTCTATGTGTCATAGATAAAGTTAAACATAACAGATAATAGATAACCAGAGTTGGAAGGGACATTTAGTCCAAACCCCCAACCAAGCAGAAGATCCTACACCATTTCTGACAAATGGCAGTCCAATCTCTTCTTGAAGGTCTCAAGTGATGGTGCTCCCACAACTTCCGAGGGCAACTTTTGTTCCATGGTTTGATTGTTCCCACATGTTTTTAGAAATTGGCAAAGCTAATGATCTTGCAATTTTATTCATGTTCCCCTGTGGATTTCGAGGTTTTTAATAAGAGATTGGACAGCCACTTGTCTGGAATGGTATAGGGTCTCCTGGTTGCGCAGGGGGCTGGACTAGAAGACCTCTGAGGTCCCTCCAAACTCTGTTGTTCTGTTATTCAGATAACATTTGGAAATAACCTGGTCAGAAACTTCCCCATCTCACTGCAGAAAAGAAGTCAAGCAGAATCAGACTTGCAGGATTTCTGTGTTATAACCAATCTCAGGACTAGAGGTAGCCCTCAACTTACAACAGTTCATTTAGTGAAGTTCAAAGTTACAACGGCACTGAGTAAAGTGTCTTATGACCGTTTTGTACGCTGATAAGGCCATTGCAGCATCTCTGTGGTCACTTGGTCAAAATTCACACACTTGATTCAACTGACTCATATTTATGACGGTCACAATGTCCCAAGGAGGTCACACGATCCCCTTTTGCTATCCTCCAACAAGCCAAGTCAGTGGGAAAGCCAGATTCACTTAACAATGGCAAGGGATTCACTTAAAAACCATGGCAAGTAAGGTCATAAAATAGGGCAAATGCAGGGGTGGGATTCTACCGATTCAGACCGGTTATATAGAATCGGTTATTATACTGAGCGGTTCAGAGAACCAGCAAATCATGCCGCTGGCTGGTCCCGCCCCTCTCCATCTGCCTCTGCCCTCCCCGCCCAATCAGTCCTTATTGTGCATGCGCGACATTGCACACATGCCCGACATCGCTGACTCCATTCTTCCCCATCCAGTCACTTCTTAAGATATTTCTTTTTTCCCCCTCCTGAGGATCAGCTGTTCTTATGATCAGGTGTGTGGGATTCCTCTCGCTAACTTACTGCTTCACCCAGGAGGCTCCCTTGAGGCCCAGGAAGCCCCCAAAACAGGTGGGAGGGCTGCCAAAAAAGAGAGAAGCCATGCCCACACAGTCACATGGCCACACCCACCTAGCCATGCCCACCTAGCCACACCCACAGAATCGGTTGTCCACCCAGTCACTCCTTAAGGTTTTTTTTTTTCCTCCTCCCAACGATCAGCTGTTCCAATGATCAGCTGTGCCGGGATTCCCTCGCTTACTTACTGCTTCACCCAGGAGGCTCCCCTGAAGCCCAGAAGGCCCCCAAAACAGGGCAGGTGCTGCCAAAAAAGGCGACACCCACCCAGTCACACCCACAGTGACTATTTGAATCCCATCCCTGGGCAAATGTCACATAAAAACAGTTTCGTTCAGTAAAAGTAATATTGGGCCTCTATTGTGGTCATGAGTCAAGGATTACCTGTAATCAGTGGTGGGATACAGATTTTTTTTACGACCAGTTCTGTGGGCTTGGCTTGATGGGCATGGCATGGGAAGGATACTGTACAATCTCCAGTTAGACGGTGGGATTTGCTGGTTCTCCAAACTACTCAAAATTTCCACTACCGGTTCTCCAGAACTGGTCAGAACCTGCTGAATACCACCTCTGCCTGTAATGTACCTGCTTGAGGCAAAGAGAGACAGCAATGGGGGGGGGGGGAATTATAATTTTGGTCTAAAGCAGGGGTTCCCAAACTTGGCAACTTTGCTACGCGGGCTAGGAAATTCTGGGAGTTGAAGTCTACAAGTCTTAAAGCGGCCAGGTTTGGAGACCTCTGCTCTAAAGCCTGCTTGGAGAGGATTTGGGAGTCTGGAAAGGAAGTCAACTTTGTCCTAGTTGAAGTTCCTGATAAGAGACTCTTCCTGAATTCAGAAAAACAAGACTCTGCTCAGAAAAAAAACCAAAAACCCAGTTTTGTGGAAAGTGGTTGAACTACGCTTTACGCTAATGGGACAGCTGCAGTTAGTTCTCAACTTACCAGCTGTTCGTCTGGTGACTAAAGTTAAAACGGCCCTGAAAAAAAGCGACTCACTGACCATTTTTCACTCTTACGACTGTTGCAGCATCCCCGTGGTCACGTGATCAAAATCGGGATGCTTGTCAACTGGCTCAAATCCAGGGGTGGGATTCAAAAATCCCAACAACTGGTTTCCTGCCCAGTTGCTGGGTGGGTGTGACCTGCCTGAACTTCCGGGAGGGCTGTGCTTCGCCTTCTCCAGAGTCCTGAGGCTTTCCTCGGGCCTCCGGGAGGGTGAAAATGGCCTCCCCCAGGCTCCGGAGGCCATCCGGAAGCAGGAAACAGGCCCATTTCTGGACTTCTGGAACTTCCAGGAGGTCAATTTTTTGTCCTCCCGGAGGCCCCACACAGACCTGCATCCAAAAAGGGGCGCGTGGAGACTCCTGGAAGGGGAGGGGCAGGGTGGGCGGGGCCAGCCAGTCAGTTCAACGACTGCTGTGGTTCACTGGCAGCAGATGCGGACAGCTGAGATCTTGGAGAGTGAGGACTCAGATGGGGGCCTGCATCTGAGGCAGGAATGGGGCCAAGACCATCAGAGAGTGGAGTGCTGCCTTGGGAGATGGTGGAGGCTGGTGGCAATGATGCAGAGGCCCCGAGGAGCCTGTGCCCAATGCGCATGCACGCAGGGCTGCTCAAAGGGAAGAGCAGCTGTCGCAGCACAGGCAACTCAGGAGTAAGGCTGCGAGGCAATGGCCCCTCCCTTAAGGGATAAAAAGCCAGCCTGAGAGACCGGGATTCTTTGTAGGAAGCAAAGAAGTTTTTTCACTCAAGCCTTGTGGACGTTCGGACTCTCTTAGTTTGTGTTTGGAGACTCTTTGTGTTTGAAATATTTCTTGGCAACTTTATCTAGTGTTCTTGGCATCCTTGCACTACCTTGGCAAGGCTCGTTCTTATCAGAAACAATTAGTTTGAAGCAGCCTTTTAACCGGGAAGGAATGGAATTAGTAAAGAATCATTAAAAAGTTTTGCTGTTACCTCCGTTTTGGGTTTGTTTCCTTGGAACAAGATTTGGGTCAGAACAACTTCCGGTTCGGCGAACCAGATGTAAATTTAACATCCGGTTCACTCGAACTGGCCCAAACAGACTGAATCCCACCCCTGCTCATATTTATGATGGTTATCATATCCTGGGGTCACATGATCCCCTTTTGCGACCCTCTGATCATGGGGAAGCCAGGTTCACTTTACCACCAGGTTACTGATGTAACATCTGCGGCAATCCACTTAACTTTGTTAAGAAAGGTCATAATATGGGGCAAGATCCCCCTTAACAACTGTCTCGCTTAGTCGCAGGAATGTGGGGCTCCCTTGAAGTCGTAAGTCAAGGACTCCCTGGTACTCTACATACTTCACTTGAGGACATGCCAAAATGACCTTTGAAATGTTGACGTTTGACTCGCCGAAGGACTGTATTTTGCGTGGCAAGAGCTCATGAACAAGAAGCAGCTTTGGCGAATTTTTCTCTGCGATTGCAACGAGAAGCAAAATTCAAAATTTGCAGCGAGCAAAGGAAGGGTGTTTAAAAAGTCAAGTCGGGGTTTCGCTGGCAACTGTAAAAACTTGAAGCTTTGCATCCTTGTCAGTGCATTGTCTGTGCAACAGGGGTAAAAAGAAAGCAACTTTTTGGATCGTGCAATCATGGCTAAATTTTTAACCACCTTCTTCCCCATGCTTGTGACCCACAACCAAACAAACTCTGATTTGTGAGTTGAGACTGTTTCTCTGGTGCCAGTGCCTACATTTTTCATTCCCCCCACCACCACACACACACTTTAAAAGATAATCTGCTTATTATTGGGGGTTTTTTTGTCTTCTCTGAGCTGGGTTGTTTTCCTTCAGACGTTACCTTCCCAGTGTAACTCACATCATCCGTTCATCAGGGAGTGAAGTGTTGGTTGCTAAGCAGGAAACAGAGCAGATAAAGACCGTCTCCAAGGATAAAGACATCAAACAGGCATTGCGATTTTCTTTCCAGATCCCATTTCTTGAAAGTCAGGAATGCAGCGCTCATGATTCAACGAAATTGGAGAGGCCACAACTGTCGACAAAAATACGAAGCTGTAAGTATGTCTGAATGTTGTCCAGATTCTTTGCCTCCTTCAGCTGCTAAAAGATGCTTTTTACTGCAAACCAAATATAATGTGCATCTGGAGCAGGACTCTGTCACTAAGCTCTAATCTAACCAAGTTGGGTTGCTGCTTCCTCACATTCCAATTTTCTTTAATGTGGTGGTGTGTGGTTTAGAGCAATGGACTAGAGTTGAGTGTAGCATAATTTAGTGGAGTGGAATTTACTTTAGTGTAATTTAGTCTGATAGCTTAGTGGAGAATGATTCAGTTTTATTTATTTTATTTTATTTGTCAAGCACATATTACATAACAGATATAAGTATGAACATGATTATTAATGCATGAAATGGATAAGAATAAATGGGGACAGTAGGACAGGGATGGTAGGCATGATGGTGTACTTATGCACGCCCCTTACAGACTTCCTAGGAATGGGGTGAGGTCCACAGTAGTCAGTTTGAGGTTAAATTTTGGGGGGTTTGTGGAAGAAACCACAGAGTCAGGTAGAGTATTCCAGACAATTGACCATTCTGTTGCTGAAGTTGTATTTCCTGCAATCGAGTTTAGTGCGGTTTATCTTAAGTTTGTATCTATTGTGTGCTGGTGTATTATTGAGGTTGAAACTGAAGTAGTCATTGACAGGTAAGACATTGCAATAGATAATTTTATGTACTACGCTTAGGTCAGACCGAAGTCGGCATAGTTCTAAGTTGTCTAAACCTAAAATTTCAATTCTGGTGGCATCAGGTATTCTGTTGTGAGTAGAGGAGGGGAGTTTAGGGTAGAACTGGCTGAGGAATTCTGGGGGATTGAAGTCCACAAGTCTTAAAATTGCCAAGATTGGAAAACCCTGTTCTAAGGAAGCCTCAGGACCAGAGCTACAATTAAAGCCTTCAGCATGGCTGGTTGAGGAAGTTGGGGAGTTGAAGTCCACCAGTCTTATAGCTGGCTGAGGAGGTCTGGGAGTTCGTTCCGGTAGCCTACAGGTGGAGTTCTCACCTCACAATCAGGAGGCTGTGAGTTCGATCCGAGATAGAGGATAATATTTGGAATAGACTCTCCTGCTTGAGCAGCAGGTTGGACTAGATCAGTGGTGTCTAACCTTTTTGGGCTCCTGTGCCAAAATTGTGTGCGTGCTTGTGGTGGCGTGCCAGCACCTAGAAGGCAATGCGCGCCCCCCCCCGCTCCCTACAGATGTGTGCACAATCCCCACCCACGCACCCCCACCATCCCCTTACCTGCACCTCTTAGCTGATTTTTGGCTGGTTTGAGCCCTTTTTTGGCCTCCCAGAGGCTTGAGGAAGGCTTCTGCAGGTTTCTGCAGGCTTTGCAGGCTGAAAATGAGGCCCATTTCGTCACTTCCAGTATTTTCAGAAAAACAGGAAGTGATGAAACGGGGCTAGTTTTCAGCCTGCAAAGCCTGCAGAAACCTGCAGAAGTCTTCCTCAAGCCTCTGGGAGGCTGAAAAAGGCCTCAAACCAGCTGAAAATCGCACACATGTGCAGTGAGGTAAGTTTGCCTGCAACTCGTGTGTCAGCACAAATGGCTCTGTGTGCCAACTCTGTTATTCTATGATTCTATGAGTTAAAGTCCTCCAGTCTTATAGTTGCCAAGTGTCATGGCTGGCATAGGAATTCTGAGAATTGAAATCCACAAGTCATACATTTACAAAACTTGGAGACCCCCTGCTATACAATCTTTGCTCTTCCTTCATTGGTCATCTCTGCAGAGATAACCCAATTTCACGTGTTCCCAAATCTGCCTCCCTGCCTTTTATAATCGGTCTTTCCTGACTCCCGATTCCAGATGAGAATCGGCTTCCTGAGGCTCCAAGCTCTCTATCGTTCCCGCAAACTCCACCGGCAGTACCACATGGCTCGCCAGCGCATCATCGAATTCCAGGCCAGATGTCGGGGCTTCCTGGTGCGCCGCGCTTTCCGCCATCGCCTTTGGGCGGTCTTCACGATCCAGGCCTACGGACGAGGGATGATTGCTCGGCGACTCTATAAACGTCTGAAGGGGGAGGTAAGACTCGCACACAGAACCCTCAAAGGTCCAAGAAGATCTGGAGTGGTAATAGTTTCTTGGTCGGAAAGCTGACAGCTTGCAAGGAGATTTTTAACACCATCCCACAATGTTTGCCTATCCCAGGTCTTAGGGGAAAGGCAGGGGTGGGATTCCCAAATCCCAGCAATTAGTCCTCTGCCACCTGTTGCTGGGTGGGCGTGGCCATGGTGGGTGTGGCCTACTAGAACTTTTAGGAGGGCTGTTTTTCGCCCTCCCCAGAGCCCAGAGGCTTCCCTCGAGCCTCTGGAGGGGTGAAAACAGCCTCCCCTCTGGAGGCCCAGTGGAAGCTGGAAACAGGCCTGTTTTCAGACTTCCGGAACTTCTGGGAGAACTGTTTTTCACCTTCCCCAGAGTCCGGAGGCTTCCCTCAGGCCTCTGGGAAGGCGAAAATGGCCTCCACGGGTTCTGGAGGCTCTCCGGAAGCTTGAAACAGACCCATTTCTGGACTTCTGGAAGTTCCAATTGGGCCATTTTTCCCCCTCCCAGAGCCTCCTGCACTTAACTGCATCCATAATGGGCCGGGTAGAGAATCATGAGAGAGATGGGGCAGGTGGGTGGGGCCAGTTAGTCAGTTCAACTACCAGTTTGGCAAACCAGATGTAAATTTAACATTTGGTTTGCCCAAATCAGCCCGAACCGGTTGAACCCAACCCCTGGGGAAAGGACTGGGTAGTTGATAAAAAATGCCACAACTGGCTAGAAAAACTGATGGAGTTAAGAGAGATGACTAAAACTGACTCTTTTAGCTCACAATTGAAAACATGCATAAGAATCAAAACTTCCAAAACAGAAAAAACAATAAAAACATTACAACAATAAAAAGCATTAAAATGTCAAAGTACATACAAAAATTGATATCCTCTTGCCCTACACTTTCTCCTCTTTCCTTTTTCTTTCCCTTTCTTCCTATTATTTTGATTTTCCTTTGTATTCTATATTCTGAGAAACGAATGAAAAATTGATGGCTAAGGGGATGAAAAGGCCAAATTCAGTCAAAACGTTTGGTTGATTGTGCAACAACAACAATCATAACTTTGCACATCTCTAAAATCCATCTTGTTTGTCTGTAACTTCAAACCATTGAACCATTTCATCTACATGAATCCCAGCCAATATGAGAGGCTGGTTGGCAAAATAAATCCATGGATTGCCTACTGCTAATGTTGTGTTTCTTTCTGTAGTATTACCGACGGCTGGAAGCAGAAAAACTACGTCTGCTGGAAGAGGAACGGTTGAGGAAGGAAATGAGTGCGAAGAAAGCCAAAGAGGAAGCAGAAAAGAAACATCAAGTAGGTTCTTGAGGTTGGAAGGGACCTTGGAGGTCACAAAATCATACATTCCTAGGGTTTGAAGGGACCTTGGAGGTCATAGAATCTTGATTCTTAGGGTTTGGAAGGGACCTTGAAGGTTATAGAATCATAGACTCCTAGGGTTGGAAAGGACCTTGCAGGACCATACCATTTGGAGAGGAATACATCTCCACATCTACAATGAGGTTCCCTAACCTGAGAATGAGAAGGGATATTTGCAAGAGGATGCAAAACCTGAACAAATGGACTTCGTATTCAGTGGGAAGCCATTTCCCCCATCAGTCCAGGGAGAGTAAGAAAGAAGATCAACAGCATCAAGAAAGATCGGCTTTCACATCTCTTCTGATAAAAGTGGGGCTAAAGTCAATTTAAACCTACTTTCCAAGATTCTGTAACTGAGCAAAACGTTAATACTTGAAGGACTGCCCCAGGGAAGACATTCATTTGACTGGGGTGGTATAAGCCTCCTGCCTTGGACAGGGGGTTGGACTAGAAGACTTCCAAGGTCCCTTCGAACCCTATACTTGTATGACGAGGGCATCAATTTATTCTCCATACCATAGGACAGAATAGGAAGCAGTGGGTGGAAGCTGTTCAGAGGGAGATCCAACCTGGGAGAAATTTCCTGACAGTGAGGACAATTAACCAGTGGAACTACGAGAAGTTGTGGATGTTCCATCACTGGAGGTTCTTAAGAAGAGATTGGAGAGCCATTTGTCCAGATTGGACAGGGGGTTGGATGAGAAGACCTCCATGGTCTCTTATCCTGTTCTTCTGTGGCTCTTTCCTCATTGTCCTTCTTCCTAGTTGCGCCTAGCCCAGCTGGCTCGAGAAGATGCAGAAAGAGAGATCAAAGAGAAAGAGGAAGCTCGGCGGAAGAAGGAACTCCTTCAGAAGATGGAGAAGGCTCGGAACGAACCCGTGAACGATTCGGACATGGTGGACAAAATGTTTGGGTTCCTGGGAATGACGGCGTCGTTGCCTGGTCAGGAAGGGCAGGCACCCGATGGCTTTGAAGTAAGTAAGTCTGAGAGAGGGTGGAGAGGTTGGGAAAGCACAGATCGTCTTACAACCATTCGCTTAGCAACCATTCAAAGTTACAGCAGTACTGCCATGCCCCTGTTGGAGTTTGACTCCTAGGGAGAGGAGGAACAGCCAACAGGGAGTGGGAGTGTGGCTCCAGAGGTTGTGGGAGAAACTGGCCGGCT
This sequence comes from Laticauda colubrina, assembly GCA_015471245.1. Taxonomy (NCBI): domain Eukaryota; kingdom Metazoa; phylum Chordata; class Lepidosauria; order Squamata; family Elapidae; genus Laticauda; species Laticauda colubrina. The sequence goes on along the minus strand of BLBF01000006.1, from coordinate 3,435,722 downwards.
GGGCAGTCAGAGGAAGACCGAGGCCCATCCCCTCTTCATCCTAGGGCATGCAGGGAGGAGCGGATAAGGGAGAAACATGAATGGCTTGGTCTACAGGTGAGGAAAGGGCCCTGATCCCCTTCTTGGGCTGCAGCTGTGAGGACTGTTTAAAAGGACAAATTGCGCATGGGCCAATGCTGGCAGCAAAGAGTGAAATAATTCTAGTCTTTCAGTTCTTATCTGAGTTCTGGCGTCCTTCCCAGTTTGTGTATTTCGATATCTGTGGACGTCTTCAAGCCCTTATTCTGCCTTGTCTCCTTAATTGCATCAGTGTAGTTTGTGTTGTTGTTTTTCTATTTATAATTTATATGTATTTTGAGTTTGAATGGTGTTTCTTCCTTTTCGCAACTGTTTGTGGGGAGCTTTGAAGCCAAGTTGAAGGAATTAAAGGGACTTCACCTGTTTATGTGATTTTGTTGCTTTTGTATCCCACCCTTGGTCATCACAATTACCAAAAAATGTGACTTTTTTTTCATACTTACCAAAATTCAGATGCTTGGCAACTGGTGGGTATTTACGACGGTTGCAATGTCCTAGGGTTGTGTGATAACCATTTGTAACCTTCGCTGTTAGTTCCAACAATGAGGGAAGCCAGTTTTGGTTAATGACTGAATGATTTGCTTAACAACTGTGCCGAGAAAGTCTGTAAAATGAAGCAAAACTCTCTTAACAACAGTCTTGCTTAGCAATGGAAATTAGAGGATCACTTGTGGCCATCAGTTGAGGACTACCTGTATTTTAATTTGAATTCCTGGCTTTTGCAAGGAATTGGCCTTAAGCATCTATGGAGATTCTCAGTCATCCAAGTCTTGGTTGTCCCAAAAGTGCTTTTTTTTTTTTTCCAAAAGGCAACTGGACTTTCTTTGTTTTTCCTTGAAGATGTTTTGCTTCTCATCCAAGAACCTTCTTCAGTTCTGACTGAAGGATGGAGGATGAAAAGATTGATATTCCTTGCAGTAACTTACAACCAAGTCCTCACATGTATGACCATCCCAGCCGGTCATGTGATCAAAATTTGGCCGCTTGGCATCATGCATGCATTTATGATGATTGCAGTGTCTCGGGGGGGGGGGGGGGTGTCATCACAGGATCCCCACTTGAAACCTTCCCAGCCAGCTTTTGACAAGCAACATTAATGGGGGGAAGCTGGATTCACTTAAGGACCATACGATTTACTTAACAACTGCAGAGATTTGCTTAACAACTGCAGCGAAAATGGTTACAAAGTCAGGCCTGATTCCAGGGGTAAGCTTCAAATGATTTAGCAACTGGTTCTCTGCCCAGTTGCTGGGTGGGCATGGCCTAGTTGGCCTCCTGCACCACCCTGGGAGTGAAAACGCTCTGCCCGGGTTCCTTAGGCTCTCTGGAGGCCAGAAACGGACCCATTTCCAGCCTTCTGGAACTTTTAGGAACCCATTTTTCACCCTTCCGGGGCTCAGGAGGCTTTTCTCGAGCCTCCAGGAGGCTGAAAATAGCCTCCCTGGGCTCCGGGGGCTCTCTGGAGGCCGGAAACAGGCCTGTTTTTGGCCTTCCAGAACTTCTGGTAGGTCCATTTTTCGCCCTCCCCAAGCCTCTGCACGGATCCTGCACTTACCTGTGATCCAAAACGGGCCATGTGGGGACTCCTGGGAGGGGTGGGGCAGGGTGGGTGGGGCCAGCCCGTCACCGGAACTACCAGTTTGCCGAACCAGATGTAAAATTAATATCCGGTTCACCTGAACCAGTGCGAACCGGTAGTGGCCCACCCCTGCTTGACTCCCTCTATTATTTTATTTTATTTTATTTTATTTTATTTTATTTTATTTTATTTTATTTTATTTTATTTTATTTTATTTTATTTTATTTTATTTTATTATTTTATTTTATTATTTTACTTTTGAAAATAAAACAGCATCTTTGGGGTGAGTTGGCCTTTAAATGACCCTTCCATTCCATGCTTCTGTGCAAAACAGTTTTCTGGTGGGTTCTTTGCAGGATCTTGAAAGGGTTGGAAGGGTGCTGGAAGAAGACGACTTAGATATGGCTCTCCCTCTGCCCGAGGAAGAAGAAGAGGACTTATCGGAATATAAGTTTGCAAAATTTGCTGCCACGTACTTCCAGGGCACAACCATGCACACGTATGTACGCCGGCCTCTGAAACAACCTCTGTTGTACCACGAGGACGAAGGAGACCAGCTGGTGAGTTTCCTTAGACAGCTTGGGTAGAGAATGAAAGGACAGGTTGTGGAGATCTCTGGTTTCTTAGAGGTAGTTCTTGACTTACGACTGTTTATTTAGTGACCATTTGAGGTTGCAGCGGCACTAGAAACAGGGACTGACAAGCGTTTTTCACACTTACAACCATTACAGCATTCCCCACGGTTATGTGGTCAAAATTTGGACATTTGGCCACTGGTTCCTATTTATGACAGTCGTAATGCCGCTCCTTGTGCCAACTTTGGACAATTATAGTCAATGGGGAAGCCAGATTCACTTAACAACCATGTGGCTATCTTAACAACTGTGGTGATTCACTTAACTACTGGGGAGGGAAAGGTCGTAAAATGGGGCAAAACTCATTGGGCAACTGTCTCACTTAGTGATGGAAATTTGGGGGCTTGGTTGCAGACCATATTTTCTTTTCCACAAAACCAGGCAGCCCTCGCGGTGTGGATCACCATTCTTCGCTTTATGGGGGACCTTCCTGAGCCAAAATATCACACCGCAATGAGCGATGGCAGCGAGAAAATCCCGGTCATGACCAAAATTTACGAGACTCTGGGGAAGAAGTCCTATAAGAAGGAACTCCAGGCCCTTCAAAGTGAAGGAGAAGTAAGTAAGAAGCTGACAAGTCTCATTTCTGTTCTTTTGGTAAAGGAAGAATAAGACACTCATAGAGTAGCAACCACAGAAGTGGATGGAGGTTTCCTTGCAGAAGGAATTCAACAACCATTAGATAAGCGTCAATTTAGCCCAGACAAATAGAAGTGAGGAAAGCACTGAAGATTGTACACCTGGTTTATCTTTCTTATATGAGTGGAGTCAGAATCTGACTTGGAGGAGGGAAGCCGAACAGCTGACAGGGAGTGGGAGTGTGACTCCTTTGGCTGTGGAAGAAACTGGGAAAGGGCAAAGTCCAGCTGGGCAGAGCAGGAAAGAGGTAGAACAAGGGAGAAATTGAAAGAAATATAAGTATATGCTACAGGGGAATTCTGGGAGTTGAAGTCCACTCATCTTAAAATTGCCAAGTTGAGAAATACTGGTATAAGATAGGATTATTCCTGACACTGGGATATTTCTTTTACAGAGTGCTCATCTAGATGGCCATAAGAAGAGCAGCGTGCGACAGAAATTGGTCTCCTTAACCCTCAAGAAAAAATCAAAGTTAACCGAAGAGGTGAGTAAGCCACCATCCACCCCACCGATCACAGACCGAGTGGAGAAACTTGGCTTTCTTCAGGTTAGAGTCCCACAAACAAGATTTGCTAGCACTGTCATTACCGTAAGTTAGAAGCAAAGGGTAAAATCTTGACCGTACAGGTAGTCCTCGACTTATGACTACAATTGAGCCCAAAATGTCCATCGCTCAGCAAGACAGTTGTTAAGCCAGCTGTGGTGTCAACTCATAAAATATTTCTAGGGTCTTTTTAGAATTGCTAACAGAAAGGGAGGGGGGAGCAATGTGCCAGCTTGCAAACCGAAAGTGCATTCCATAAATATTTGTTCAAAGATAGTAACTAGATGAGTGAAGTTTCTGCCTCTGCAAAATTCTAACTGGAGAGCACAGTTGATGACTCTGGGCTATGGATGTGTCCTATTGGAGAATATGAATTATGATGCACCCAGGGGGTGGAGGAAACCAGGGTCAAGGGTGACAATGAATTATGTATTTTAGAGTTGGTTCCACCCAAGCAGTGCCGGACTGAAGTGTTGGAAGTTTGGTTCGAGACTCAGGATTGAATTGGGGGTAACTGCCGGAATCCTGATTCTTATTTTGGTTGGCTTGCAAATTAAGTGTGGGAGGAAGATTTGGAGCCTGGCAGGAGTACCTAAGTAAGGTATTTGCAGGCAAATTTCTTAATGAGAATTTAAAAGCCACACGCAGTTCAGTCATGGCTTTTAATAGGCTCAACTTATGACCACAATTGAGCCCATAGTTTCTGTTCTTAAGCGAGACATTTGTCAAGTGAGTTTTGCCCCATTTTAAGCAAGGGAAGGGGGAAAGGGGTTTGAAAGAGCAATGCAGCAGCTTGGGAATCAAAAGTGCATTCCATACATAGTTGTTCAAAGATAGTAATTTGGTCACTGAAGTTTCTGCCGTGCAAAGTGGAGAGCTTGGTTGATGATTCTTGGCTATGGAGGTGTCCCATTGGAGAATATGAATTACGATATACCCAGGGGGTGGAGGGAAAACCAAAATCAAGGGTGACAATGAATGATGTATCTCAGAGTCGGCTACACCGACATGGCATGTTAACTCCCAATAAATCCTGTTTAGTTTTGGAAGTTTGGCTCAAGGCTCATGATTTAATCGGGTAACTGCCAGAACCCTGAAAGCTTTTTTTTTTTTTTTTTTTTGGGGGGGGGCACGGTTGCTGAGTGAATCACTGCCATTGTTAAGTGAATCAGGCAGTCATTAAGTGAATCTGGCTTCCCCCATTGACTTTGCTTGTCGGAAGATCACAAAAGGCGATCATGTAACCCAGGACACTGCAAGTGTCATAAATACAAGCAACTTGTTGGATCACAATCACGTGACTGTGGGAAAGTTGTGTGAGTCGTAGGTGTGGGGACCCACATTGTCACAACTTCACCATCACTGTTCTAGATCAGGGGTCTTCAAACTTGGCAACTTTAAAACTTGTGGACCTCATCTCCCAGAATTTAAAACTTATGGACTTCCTACTCCCAGAATTTAAAACTTATGGACTTCCTACTCCCAGAATTCATCAGCCAGCCATGATGGCTAGGGAATTCTGGGAACTGAAGTCCATAAGTCTTCAATTTGCCAATTTTAGAGAGCCCTGACCTAAATAGATTGAGACTAAGGTGAAGAGGTGAGTCCTCCTCACATTCCAACTTTAAAACTTGTGGGCTTCAACTTTCAGAATTTAAGGACTTGTAGACTTCAACTTTCAGAATTCCTCAGCCAGCCATGCTGGCTGGGGAATTCTGGGAGTTGAAGTCCACAAGTCTTAAATTGGCTGACTCTGGAGAGCCCTCTTCTAGATAGATTGAGAATAGGGTGAAGAGATGAGTCTTCCTCACATTCCTGCTTGCCTTGGGTTCAGGACTGGGAATTTTGCCAGCTGGATCTATTTCACAAATTGTACCTGTGCCTTATACCTCTTGCTTCATCAGGTGACCAAGCGCCTTCACGATGGTGAGTCCACCGTCCATGGAAACAGCATGTTGGAGGACCGCCCAACATCCAATTTGGAGAAACTGCATTTCATTATTGGGAACGGCATCCTGAGGCCAACTTTAAGGTTAGAAATCAAGAAGAAAAAAGCAGGAAAGCTCCAGGTGTATTGCAGAGATGTACCCCAAAATATCAGCAACCAACTGCTATCAGAGAAGCATTGTGCCCTAATATCTAAAGGCCATAACAAGGAAGAAGTCAAAAACAGGCAAGATGGTGACACAACCATGTAATCAAAGCCCTGTAGTGGACATTGAAAGCAGATGGATTTTCAATCAGGACACCATGGGTACCATGACAACTTTCTTTGAATCTACCCTGTGGATACGCTTGGTTTTTCATTTATACCTCAGAATGTTCCAAGATTTGGAGACTCCAACACTTGGAGATTCCAAGATTTGGAGAACTTCCCAAGATTTTCAGATTACAATATTTGGAGATTCCAATATTTCCAGATTCCAATATTTGGAGATTCCAAGACTGGGAGATTCCAAGATTTCCAAACTCCCAGATTTGGAGACTCCAAGATTTGAGATTCTAAGATATAGAGAGTCCAAAATTTGAAGACTGCAAGATTTGGAGATTTAAAGATTTGGAGATTCCAAGATTTTTCAAATGGATTTGATCAACCAATGAAGTTCGATCAATCACTCATTTTTTTTCTTTTTCTTGTGGTAGAGATGAAATCTACTGCCAAATCTGCAAACAGCTGACCCAAAATCCTTCCAAAAACAGCCATGCCAGAGGATGGATCCTGGTGTCCTTGTGTGTGGGCTGCTTCGCTCCTTCTGAGAAATTTGTCAAGGTGAGTCAAGGGACTACCTGCTTGGTCTGGGTGATGGGAATATTTTTGAGGGAAATATTTTGGTTTCCAAGAACCTGGGAAAACTTACCTGGGTGAGAAAGGCTGGTATATTCCATCTTCATTTGCATTTTGGAGGAGATGAAGTCAGGACATTGCAATTTGTTGAGTATCAAGATCAAGAGAAGGTTGCTTCTTTCCATTTTGTGTTGCTCACACATCACCTACTCTAGAGTATACCCTATTTGATTTATTTTAGAATTGCCAATAGGCACCGATTTTCTTGATTGTATTCCCTGTTTCTTTTCCCTGCCATTTTATTATTATTATTTATTATTTAATGTTGCTATTTCTACTTCATTCTACTATTTCCTTTCTATCTATTTAATTTCTATCATTTCTGGGTTTTCTTTTTTTCCAATATCTATTTCCTTATTTCTTTTCTGTTATTTCTATTTCTTCCTACTCCCTATGTCCTTAATTCATTTTCTTTTTATTTCTACTTCATTCTATTTCCTCATTTCATTCCTTAGGTTTTCTAATTCTTTCTAGTTCCTTATTTCATTTCAATTCACGCTGCTCCAGATACCTTTAAATATTGCGATCAGATCGACTAGCTGAAAGCAAGAAACAGATTCTTCATAAACTATTGGAATTCTACATTTTTAAAGTACAATAACAGAATCTTGAAAGCATGAGAGACATTTTTCCCCTTCCTTCTTACAAGAAAGATAAATAAGGTGGACGATCTTCACTGCTTTCCTCACTTTTGTTTGTCTGGGCTAAATTGACGCTTATGTGTCAGGATTCCAGCAATCGCCCTAATTAAATCATGATTCTTGAGCCAAACTTCAATAAACTTCCAAGGACTCATTAGAGGCGACATCCTAGCACTGTCCTGTATGAAGCCAACTCTGGCAAATGTAATTTACAGTCCCCTGTGACCCTGTTTTCCCCCTCCTTCCTGGGTGTGTCCTAAATCAGATTCTCCAATTCAGCACGTTCACAGGCTGGGTGACATCAATCACATTCTCAAATTAAATATATTTGTGGTTAAAAGCTTTGGTATTTTAGTTACAGTCTTTTAAAGATAAAGGGTTGGAATGTACTTACGCTTCCAAACTGCTGCACTGCTCTTCCAGATTTCCTTCCTCTCCCTCCCCCACTTTTTTTTATGGCAACTGTTAAAACAGGCATAGGAATGTTTTATGAGTTGACAGCTGGTGATTGAATGATAACTAAATATATTTCAAAAAAATTCCTGGATGTACATTGAGTGAAGAAATAGGCCAAATTACCGGCCAAAATTTCTGATTTTGTTTCCCAAAATGTAATAGTTATCACTAATTTTTCTTTCGTGTTCACTTTGTGTCTCCACAACAGTATTTAAGGAACTTCATCATTGGGGGACCCCCAGGATATGGCCCTTATTGTGAAGAGAGGCTCAGAAGGACATTTGTCAATGGGACCAGGACACAGCCCCCAAGCTGGCTGGAGCTACAGGTAGGCTTTTGGAAGTTTGGAAGTGGGCACACTCACAAAATGGTGTCCCTCGGCAGTTTGAAAAGTCCCCTTGGCCAGACATCGGCCAGTGTTTTCATTTCTTCCTTTTCTACAGGTAGTCCTCCACTTATGATCCAAAGTTTCTGTCATTACGTGAGGCATTTTGTTCTGTGAGCTTTGCCCCCATTTTACGGCCTTCCTTGCCGCTATTGTTAAGTGAATCCCGACAGTCGTTAAGTGAATCCGCCCTCCCCTTGACTTGGTTTGTCAGAAGGTCACAAAAGGGGGGATCCCCAGGATGCTGTGACCGTCAATCAATATGAGTCAGATGCCACATCTCTGGAATTTTGATCATGCAACCAGTTTGAAAAATGGGTCATATGGCACTTTTTTCAGTGCCATTGTAAACTTGGTTGTAAATCGAGGACTTTGACTTTGTCAAGAACTGGAAGAAAATGCTGGTTTCAGGAGAAAATTGCATGTAGATGTCCTCAGACAGCTGCAAATGGCCCTAAATGCTGGCTGGTTACATGACTGTGTGTGTGTGTGTGTGTGTGTGTGTGTGTGTGTGTGTGTGTTTCCATTGGAACTTCAAATCCAGGGGTAGGATTCTACCACTTCGACCCAGTTCAAGTGAACCAGTTCGCTCAAAAGATCAAGGGATTTCCTTTTTCCTTTCTCCCCCACCGATCAGCTGTTTTCCGAAGATCAGCTGTGCCACATGACTTAGATTAGCTAGAAAGCAGGAAATCGTCGGATTTCTTGCTTTCTAGCTAATCTAAATCGTGCGGCACAGCTGATCCCCCCCCCATTGTGCTGTTTTGCCCAGGAGGCTTCCCTGAGGCCCATGAGGCAAAAAACAAAAACAAAACCCCACCCAGTCACATGACCACCTGGCCACGCCCACAGAACCAGTAGTTAAAAAAATTGCATCCCACCCCTGTTCAAATATTAGAATTAAAATTCTTTATTGGCCAAATGTGATTGGACACACAAGGAATTTGTCTTTGGTGCAAATGCTCTCAGTGGACATAAAAGAAAAGTTACGTTCATCCAGAGTCAAGAATCATCAGATTCAATACTTTCTTCCTGATCTTGAAAATTTAGTTCTATCTTCTCCTTTTCTTCTTTTCCAACTTTTATAGAATAGAATAGAGTAGAGTAGAGTAGAGTAGAGTAGAGTAGAGTAGAGTAGAATAGAATAGAATAGAATAGAATAGAATAGAATATAGAATAGAATATAGAATAGAGTAGAGTAGAGTAGAATAGAATTTAGAATGGAATAGAATAGAATAGAATAGAATAGAATAGAATAGAATAGAATAGAACAGAACAGAACAGAACAGAACAGAACAGAACAGAACAGAACAGAATAGAATAGAATAGAACAGAACAGAATAGAACAGAATAGAACAGAATATAGAGTAGAGTAGAATAGAATAGAATATAGAATAGAATAGAATAGAATAGAAACAGAATTCTTTATTGGCCGTGACTGGATGCACAAGAAATTTGTCTTAGTGCAAATGCTTTCAATGTACATAAAAGAAAAGATACATTCATCAAGAGTCAAGAATTATAAGGTCCAACACTTAATGATCGTCATAGGGTACAATAAGCAATCTAGGAAACAGTCAGTATAAATTGTAAGGATACAAGTGACAAAGTTATAGTCATACAGTCACAAGTGGGAGGAGATGGGTGATAAGGAGTGATGAGAAGATTAACAGTAATAGTAGTGCAGACTTTGTAATCATTGAGCAGTGTTGAGGGAATTATTTGTTTAGCAGAGTGATGACTTTCAGGGACAAAACCGTCCTTGTGTCTTGTTGTTCTGATGTGCGGTGCTCTATAGCGTCATTTTGGGGGTAGGAGTTGAAACAGTTTTTGTCCAGGATGTAAATATTTTCACAGCCCTCTTTTTAACTTGTGCAGGATACAGGTCCTCAATTGAAAGCAGGTTGGTAGTAATTGTTTTTTTTTCTGCAGTCCTAATTACTCTCTGAAGTCTGTGTCTGTTCTGTTGGGTTTCAGAACCCAACAGAACAGTTATATCTATATCATAAGTAACTTTTTGGAAGTTTGTCTTAAATATTTTTTAATCACATTTATTTATTGATTGATATGGAGATATTTTGAAGACAGTGTATCATCCAGGCATTTTATTTTACTAAAGAAGAAAATAACAGATATACCCAATACTAGTAATGTTAACAATACATGTAGTATTTATAACAATATTTATAATTCTATTGGCTGATTTATAATCCTATTAATTGTACCAGCATACTTATCATTGTAAAGCAACCTTCATCTTTTACTTATACAGAACAATAACCTTTCCCCATCTAATTTCTGCCTCTTAAGTTTGTCGTAACTTTGAATAGTCGCTAAGCAACCAGTCCTAAGTGGAGGACTATCCATAATTCATGCCAAGCTGCAACTTGGGGCAGCCCAAAATATTATCTGATCCAGCTTCAGGTTGCAATCGTCACATCTACCTCTATGGTACTTTTCCAGACTTGTCTTCCTCTTCCAGGCGACTAAATCCAAGAAGCCCATCATGCTTCCGGTCACATTTATGGACGGTACCACTAAGACCTTGTTAACCGACTCGGCCACTACGGCCAAGGAGCTTTGCACCTCGTTGGCCGACAAGATAAGCCTGAGGGACTATTTTGGCTTCTCCCTTTACATTGCACTCTTTGACAAGGTAGGAAAAAGCGATGGGAGAAAAAACCTCAAGGAGGTGGCTGGGGGAATTGTGGGAGTTGAAGTCCACACGTTTTAAATGTGAAAAAGGTTGGGAAACCCTGACTCAACATCTTACCCAGCTGGCTTTCATGCCTAAGGCGGGACTAGAACTCACCATTGCCTGGTAATTGGCCCAAAGTCACCCACCTGGTTTCATGCCTAAGCTGGAACTAGAACTCACTGTCACTTGATTATTGACCCAAAGTCACCCAGTTGGCTTTCATGCCAAAGGTGGGACTAGAATTCACCATCACCAACTGACTGGCCGAAAGTCACCCAGTTGGCTTTCATGCTTAAAGTGGGACTAGAACTCACCGTCTCCTGGTGATTGGCCCAAAGTTACCAACCCCTCTTTCCCAGGTCTCTTCCCTTGGAAGCGGCAGCGACCATGTCATGGACGCCATCTCGCAGTGCGAGCAGTTTGCCAAGGAGCAGGGTGCCCAGGAACGCAATGCCCCTTGGCGACTCTTCTTCAGAAAGGAAATCTTCACCCCCTGGCACAATCCCACTGACGACTACGTTGCCACCAATCTCATTTACCAGCAGATCGTCCGAGGGGTGAAGTTTGGGGAGTACCGATGTGACAAGGTAAACCAGCATTTGGAGTCCCTGCCACCTTCAAAATTCAGGGCAAGCTGAAATCTATATTTATGAAAGCGAAATGCCCTCACGCATCAGCACAAAATCTCCAGAACCATAAAGCCTACAAACTTAAAATTTGGCACATATCATCCTCTTGGCTTCTAGGTGCTCCCTAAGAAAGGATTTTTCAAAATGACCATCAGAGCATTAGTATTTCCTATATTATGATTATTATTAACACACTGATGTTAAGGAATTCTACTCCCCCTTCCCACCTAAAAAGAAATCTCTTCCAAATGCAAAACACAAGCAGAGGAGAGGAGTTTCATTCAGTTTCAGACCACCAAGCAGCTTTAGTATAGAACAGTTGAGCTAAGCCACACCCAGGCTCCTTGCTGTCTCGTTCTTGCTCACACAGCAAATACTCTTTCAGTTTCCAAATATCCCTCAACTCTCTCACACTGACAGGACACTAGCCATATGAATACCAATGGATGCTGGTAGGCAGAGGCAGAATTTTCCCCCCTTATTTTCCTCCCCAAAAACTAAGCCCGACCACATCGTTTTATAGCAATACACAGGTACACTGCTAATTCATCATAAAAAGTAGGTGCCAGATGAAAACTGACAAGGGTGTCCAACATAGGAGACGAGTAGGCTGAAATGGAAAGCGGGGTTAAACGTGTTAATAGTTTGTCATTGTTGCATTGCCACAAGAGACCAAGCCCAACACAAATACACACACATAATTCTGCTGACCCTTCCTTTTCAAGCACCAATTAACTTTGGCCAGATTCTTATGTACAGATAGTCTTCGACTTACAACAGTTCATGGCCACACCTACCTAGCCACACCCACCCACATGACCACACCCACCTAGCCACTCCCCCTAGCCATGCCCATAGAACCAGTTGTTTAAAAAATTGAATCCCTTCCCCTGCCTTTTATTCACAGAGCTAGGGTGGGGCTTTGCTAGCAGCAGTGGTTCTTCCATCCCAAGGACTGGCCCATAGATTTCCACTGCTCTCCTCTCCTCTGTCTGCTGCACATCTTCTTGTCAGGCACTAGATCCAGCTGTTCCTCCTCTTTCTTATCAACCACTTCCAGACCTGGCGGCTTCCAGACCTTCCAGACCTGGCGTCTCTCCTTCTGAGGGCTGATGGACAGCCTAGGCTCCACCTCTCTCTCTCTCTCTTTCTCTCTCTCTCTGCCAGCTCCATTCCCTCTTCTCCCTCGGAGCTCTCAGGTTGCCTTAATGCTGACCCCGACTCCCATGTGAACTCCTCCTCTGATTCGGCTGCTGGACGGGCCGGTACACAGTGGCTGAACAAATGGCTGTAAGTTGAGGGCCACTGGAGATGTTTCGCTCTTTTTTTTAATTGTTCTTCCTGTATGTCTTTGCAGGAGGAAGACATGGCCGAATTAGCTTCCCAGCAATACTACGTGGATTATGGATCCGAAATGGTCTTGGAGCGTCTTTTGAATCTGATTCCCTCCTACATTCCTGATCGAGAGATCACGCCTTCCAAAACGGTTGAGAAGTGGGCTCAGTTTATCATCGCTGCCCATAAAAAGGTAAAGCAGAGGGATTCCCTTTGCAACAGGAGTGAGAGTATGCAGGATAGAAGGCCCACCTGCAGTGGATAAGAGACCATGAGTTCAAGTCCAGACTTAGGCATGAAATCCAGCTGGATGACTTTGGGTCAATCATCAAGTGACAGCGAGTTCTAGTCCCACCTTAGGTATGAAAGCCAACTGGGTGACTTTGGGCCAATCACTGGGAGACAGTGAGTTCTAGTCTTGCCTTAGGCAAGAAAGAAAAGGGGTGACTTGATAGCAGTCTCCCAAAGTTTGAGGGGCAGGCCCAAACAAGAGGGGGTCAACCTCTTCTCCAAAGCACCTGAAGGCAGGATAAAAAGCAATGGATAGAAACTCATCAAGGAGAGAAGCAACGTGGAACTTAGGAGGAATTTCCTAACAGTGAAGAGAATTAACCAGTGGAATGGCTTGCCTCTAGAAGTTGTAGGTGCTGGAAGTTTTTAAGAAAAGTGGATGACCCAGGGTGGGATACAAAATGTAACTAAAATCCAAAACGTAAATAAATGTTCTTTATTGGCCCCACTGTTCAATAATACTCAGTTGGAGATAAAACATACTCAAAAATAGTCTTCAAAAGGAAGCAATACAGTCCGAACTTAATGATAGAGGTGAAATAAAAAAACCCAAACAAATTACAACGATGAAATTTCCACAACGGAACAGGATAAGTTAATTACCAAATTCAAGGAGATAACAAGACACAGTCTATTGGAAGGACACCAAACAAGATAACTTCAGCCCAAAATAAAACATACTTTGTTTCTAGCACCAGTACACAGGTCCAAACTCTTATTCAGTTCTTACAGCTGCAGCCCATGAAGAGGATCAAGGCCCTCTCCTCCCGAGGAGACCATGCCTCTCCCTTATCCTCTCCTCCCTGTGTGCCCTAGGATGGAGAGGGGATGGGCCTGGGTCCTCCTCTGATTGCCCAGCCGGCCTCTGCTCTTCCCCAGCCTCCTCCACAACCTCCGGAGCCACACTTCCACTCCCTGTTGGCTGTTCCTCCTCTCCCTCAAAGTCAGTCTCCACCAGGGGTATGACAAAGAGATTGGATAAACATTTATCTGAAATGATATAGGCCATTTATAGCCCATACTATAGGATCTCCTGCTTGAGCAGGGAGTTGGACTAGAAGACCTCCAAGGTCCCTCCCAACTCTGTTATTCTGTTAATCCATGTCAAGGGGACTGGAGACTAAAACATATGAAGAACAGGTTACAGGAACTGGCCCTGGCTAGTCTAGTGGAGAGAAGGACCAGGGGAGACACAATAGCAGTCTTCCAATATTTGAGGGGTTGCTCCAAAGAGGAGGAAGGGGTCAAGCTATTGTCCAAAGCCCCTGAAGCCCCAACAAGGAACAATGGATGGAAACTGAACAAGGAGAGACTCAACTTGGAAATAAGGAGAAACTTTGACAGTGAGAGCAATCAACCTATGGAACAGAAGTTGCCTTTGGAAGTTGTGGGAGCTTCATCCCTGGAAGTTTTCAAGAAGAGACTGGACTGCCCTCTCTCAGAAATGGTGTAGGGTCTCCTGCTTGGGCGGGGAGTTGGACTAGATGACCTATAAGGTCCCTTCCAACTCTGATTATCTCTCATCTGTTACCAATATTTTTTATCCTTTGTCTTCCAGGGAATTTATACTCAGAAGAGGATGGAACCTAAAAGAGTTAAGGAAGAAGTGGTGGACTTCGCTCGCTTTAAGTGGCCTTTGCTCTTCTCCAGGTTCTACGAAGCATTTAAGTTTTCAGGTAAGCCCCAAAGTTTCCCATCGCTCGAAGACGACAGATTCACAAACGACAGATCGCTCAACAGGTGGGGGGTCACTCATGCAATTAGGTTGTCAACTTTTCCTGATCACGTGTGCTCTTCTGCCAGCATTTGGGACGCCCCCAGCACCTTCTCCAATCGCAAAATGCTGCTGTCAGGATTTCGGCAGTTCCCCCGCCCCCCATTTAAATCCTAAGTCTCAAGCCCAACTTCCAAAACTTCAAAAGGATTTATTGGGAGTAAACATATCCAGCTCTGCCTGGGTGTAGGCGACTCTGAGACACATAATTCACTGTCACCCTTGACCCTGGTTTTCCCCCACCCCTCTGGGTGTATCGTAATTCATATTCTCCAATGGGACACATCCATAGCCAAGAGTCATCAATCATGCTCTCCAGTTAGAATTTTGCCTGGCAGAAACTTCAGTCACCTAGTTCATATCTCTGAAAAATATTAACGGAATGCACTTTTGATTTCCAAGCTGCCGCACTGCTATTTCAAACCTCTTTTCCCCCCTCCCTTTCTGTTGGCAATTCTAAAAGACCATAAAAATATTTAATGAGTTGACAGCTGCAAGATTTCAGTCAACTTCCAAAGGTTTTTAGAGTTTTCAAAAGATTGCTTTGTTCCTGGATCATGACATTGGTATTAATTCTCTACTCTTAGCTTATTACTGATATACATCATATAACAATCCTCATCTTAACTTACTTGCTTCTATAAACATATTTTCTATTCACTAGTCTCTAACTTTCATATTTTTTCTCTAACCATCGATAAAACTAGTCCTCGAATGTTTTCTGTGTGTTCCTCATCAAAATATCCCACCTGAATTACTGAGCCTACAGTAATTCAGTTGGGATATTTTAAGGATGGATGGAATAGTAAATGTCCTATTCAGAATATAGACAAAATGGTTTCTCCCAGAAAACCTGTTTGGTAGATTTCTAGCTAGCACATGTAAAGTGAGTCCTTGAGTTATGACCATAATGGAGCCTGCCCATTTTGGTCGCAACTCATGATGGCTGTATGATTTTGTGACCTCTTTTGTGGCGGGTATTAAGAGAACCCACTGTGGTTATTCATTGGATGAATAAGCTGAGCACTGAAGAAAAATCTGTGGTCATTTAGCGACCACTGAGGTTGAATCTGTGATCGTCAAACAACCCTCTGTGCTTTGGAAAATAAATTGACCCCCTGTTCTGTGTGGCAGCTCCTCAAATATTGGAAGACTACTATCATGTCCCCCCTAGTCCTTCTTTTCATTAAATTAGATATATCTAATTCAGTTCAGAATACAGCTGGAAGGGTCCTTGGAAGGTCTTCTAGTCCAACCCCTGGTACAAGCAGGAAGCCCTATACCAGTGGTGGATAACCTTTTTGGACTCCTATGCCTAAAATTGTGTGGGCACTAACATGCCAGCACCCAGAAGGTGCACTCACGTGCCAGCACCCAGAAGGCAATGCCCCCCCCCCCGCACGCCTCCAACGCATGCATGCGCAATACCCACCCTACCCACCCACCCCCGCCGCCCCCTTACCCGCACTGCGCCTCACAGGTGATTTTGACTGGTTTGAGGCCTTTTTCGGCCTCCCAGAAGGGAGGCTTCTGCAGGCTTTGCAGGCTGAAAACTAGGCCCATTTCATCACTTCCGATATTTCCAGAAAAAAAGGAAGTGATGAAACAGGGCTAGTTTTCAGCCTGCAGAAATCTTCCTCAAGCCTCTGGGAGGCTGAAAAAGGCCTCAAATCAGCTGAAAATCAACTGTGAGGCGTGCACATGCATAGTGAGGTAAGTTTGCCTGCAGTGAGGTAAGTTTGCTTTCACATGCTGGCACAAATGGCTCTGCGTGCCACCTGTGGCACGCGTGCCATAGGTTCGCCATCACGGCTCTATACCATTTCAGACAACTGGTTATCCAATCTCTTCTTAAAATCCTCTAGTGATGGAGAGCACCCACAATGTCTAGTGGCAAGTAGTTCCACTGGTTAATTGTTCTTCCTGTCAGGAAATTTATCCTTAGTTCCACGTTGCTTCCCTCCTTGATTTCCATCCATTGTTTCTTGTCCTGCCCTCAGGTGTTTGGGGTGAGACCACACCTGCCTTTCCTTCAATTTTTTTTGTCTAACACCAGGTCCCAGCCTTCCGCAAAACGAACTGATTGTAGCTGTGAACTGGACCGGGGTGTATTTTGTAGATGAACAAGAACAAGTCCTTCTGGAATTTTCCTTCCCAGAGATAACAGCTGTCTCCAGCAATAGGTAAGACCTTTAAAAACAACAACAACCCAGGTAATCCATAACTGCATGAACCGTGACCTAAGGAAGTATTTCTCAAACTTGACAAATTTAAGACATTTGGGCTTCAACTCTGCTGGCTGGGGAACTCTGGGAGTTGAAGTCCATCCATCGTAAAGTTGCCAAGGTTGAGAAAACACTGCTCCAAGTGGCAATTTCCAATTATCTAGAGAATAAGTAACACCGGTCTGGATCCTGAATAATCAATCTTAATATTTCTCATATTTCAACCTCATTCTACCCACTGGCAAAAATTGGTGCCAATTTGTCACCAGCCTAGCAGAACTCTGAAGCCCAAACCAAATTTAGTTTCTGAAGCTCTCTTGCAAGAAAGATAGGTTCTATCATACTTCCCCCAAACAGACGATCTGTGTGTTTTGTGCTTGTGTGTGTGTGTGTGTGATGGACACACAGAATCAAACCTGAAGTCATCTCATTCCTTCATCAATGGCCGGATTCTTTCTCTAACGGCCACGTTGTGTTTGCCCAAGGAAGCCAAGTAGATATTTTTGCCAAGGGGTTGGGAAGACTTCTAAGGTGAACATTTCAGGCTGAATTTTTTCCTTTTGGTCGTTTTTTCTGCAGTGGAGGGAAACTCCAAGGACAGAGTTTCACGCTGGCGACCATCAAAGGCGACGAGTACACCTTCACGTCCAACAACGCGGAGGACATCCGTGCCCTGGTGGTCACCTTCCTGGAAGGGCTGAGGAAAAGGTCGAAATATGTGGTCACGCTGCAAGACAACCCAAATCCAGGTGAGCCGAGGAGCCAAACGGAAGGATTTAGTGAAGGAAATTGGGAATTAATTCCTCAAGTGAAAAGGCTTTCCTTCCCTTTCCTTCCTTTTTTTCTTTCCTTCCTTCCTTCCTCCCTCTCTCTCTCCCTCCCTTCCCTCCTCCCTCCCTTCTTTCCTGTTCTGTCTTCTACTCCCTTTCTTCCTTCCTCCGTCCATCCCTCACCTTCCCACTTCTCTCCTTTCTTCCTTCCCGTTCGCTCTCCTTTTCTCCCTTCCTTCCTTCTTTCCTTCCTTCTTCCTTCCTTCCTCCCCCTGTTCCTCCCTCCTCCCTCCCTTTCTCCCTCCCCTCCTTCCTTTCTTCCTTCTTTCCCATTCTCTCTCCTATTCTCCTTCTTTCCCATTCTCTCTCCTATTCTCCCTCCCTTCCTTTCCTCCTTCCCTCCTTCCTTCCTCCCTCCATCCCTCCCCTCCTTCCTTCCTTCCTTCCTTCCTTTCTGTTCTCTCTCCTATTCTCCTTCCTTCCCATTCTCACCTATTCTCCCTTCCTTCTTTCCCATTCTCTCTCTTATTCTCCTTCCCTCCCTCCTTTCCTTTCTTTTTTCCCTCTTTCCTTTTTTTCCTATTCAGACAATGGATCCACTCAACAATCTCTGTATTCATTTAATGGTCACAGAGATTCATTTAATGACCACGACAAAAAAAGACCGTAAAATCAGTGTTCATGTGGGGATCTGCATAACTTACGACCATAAATTTTGGGCTCAATTATGCTCATAACTTGATAACTATCTGCTGCTGGCTGGGGAATTCTGGGAGTTGAAGTCCACGTCCCTTAAAGCTGCTAATGTTGAAAAACATTTGTCTAGTTCAGGGGCCTCCAGCCTTGGCAACTTTAAGACTTATGGACTTCAATTCCCAGAGTTCCTCAGCTTTGCTGGCTGAGGAATTCTGGCAGTTGAAGTCCACAAGGCTTAAAGTTGCCAAGGTTGGAGTCCCCTGGTCTTAGTTCATCCTTGGTCCTGAGGGGTCATTGGCCTGGAGCCCAGATCGTCCTGGCAACCACCCAGAGGTGTCATGCCCCTGGTGGAGACTGACTCCGAGGGAGAGGAGGAACAGCCGACAGGGAGTGGAAGTGTGGCTTTGGAGGTTGTAGAGGAGGCTGGGGAAGGGCAGAGGCCGGCTGGGCAGTCAGAGGAGGACCCAGGCCCATCCCCTCTCCGTACTTGGAAACACAGGGAGGAGAGGATAAGAGAGAGGTGTGGTCTCCTCGGGAGGAGAGGGCCTTGATCTTCTTCATGGGCTGCAGCTGTGACAACTGAATAAGAGGACGGAGATGCATATGGGCCAGTGCTGGAAACAAAGTGTGGAAATCTCTCTAGTTTATGGTTCCTCTCTGAGTTTGGTGTCCTTCCCAGTGTGTGTTCTGTTATCTGTGGACATCTTCAAGCCCTTATCTTGCCTGGTTTGTATTGTTTTTTGCTCTTTATATTTAAACAGCATTTCCTCCTTCTTGTTGCTGCTTGTGTGAGCGTTTTTTGTCTCCAGTCAAGAAAATATGGAGCTTGGAAGCAAAGTGAAGGAATAAAAGGGGCTTCACCTGTTTTATGTGATTGGGTTTACTTTGTATCCCACCCTGGGTCATCACACAGAGATCTTCTCTAGGTAGATCCAGATCTTTCTCTTGTCCTCCACACCGACATATTCCAATTCTGTCTCTCTCCAGCTGGCGACGACTCCGGTTTTCTCAGCTTCCTCAAAGGAGATTTGCTAATCCTGGACCAAGACACGGGGGAAAACGTAATGAATTCTGGCTGGGCCAACGGAGTCAATGAACGGACCAAGCAGAAGGGAGACTTTCCAACCGATTCGGTCTACGTCCTGCCTACTATGACCACGCCTCCTCCGGACATCGTGGTAAACTGCCCGATACAAGTGCCGATTGCTTAAACAGAGAAAAATAGGAGTTTTCTGGGAGAAGATGTCCATAGTCACTTGATTGAGCTGGGAGGCCATTGAAATTGAATGAATGAATGAATGAATGAATGAATGAATGAATGAATGAATGAATGAATGAATGAATGAGTGAACAAATTTCTATTTTCCTGAAACTGGTCTGGGAGAGTTCTTGGTGCTTTCTGAGCTTGGCTGTTTTCTCTCAGATGTTCCATTACCCATCTAGGGAACATTGTCAATGCCAGAAGGGAGAGGAGTTTGCAGAGAGGAGGAGGAGGAGGGCTGACATAGAAGGAGAAGGACTGTGGGGTCCTCGGTGCTCTCTAAACTTGGTTGTTTTCATCCAGACATTTCACAACCCAATTAGTTAACATCATCAGTGCTGGAAGGGAAGGAGTTTGCAGAGGGAAGGAGGAGAACTGTAAGGTCCTTGGTGTTCTCTGAGCTTGGTTGTTTTCTTGTAGATATTTCATGGCCCAACTAGATAGCATCATCAGTGCTGGAAGGAAGGGTAGGGAGGTTGTACCTTATTTATATACAGTAGCTTGGCTGGACAGTGTTGATGCCATATTTTCTTTTTCATCCTTCATTTGGATCTTGATTTTTACTCAATGGATTGCTCAGTACCAACAGAAGAGAATATTTGAATATTTTCAACAGGCTTGAACTGTGGGGTCTCTGGAGCTCTCTCTGGAGCTTCATGGTTTTCTTGCAAACATTTCATTACCCAACTAGGAAACCTCATCAGTGGGAGAAGGAGGAGGGGGAGAGGAGGGGGAAGAGGAGGACTGTGGAGTCCTTGGTGCTCTCTCAGCTAGGTTGTTTTCTTGCAGACATTTCATGACCCAACTAGGAAATATTATCAGTGCTAGAATGGAGTGGGGTTTGCAAAGAGAAGGAGGAGTAGGAGGAGAACTGTAGGGTCCTTGGTGCTCTGGGCTTGATTGTTTTTTGCAAACATTTCATCACCCAACTAGGTAACATCATCAGTGCTAGAAGGGAAGGGGTTTGCAGAGAGGAGGAGGAGGAAGTCAGATTCACTTAACGACTGGGTGACTAATTTAACCACATGCAGTGACTCACTTTAACGACTGTGCAAAAAAATTGATGCAATTGGGGGGGCGGATGTGGAGAAAGTGGGAGTCACAGGACTTCCTCTGATTCGTTTTCAGTCCATTTTTATTTGCAACAACTCACTGGAACCTTCTCTGCTCTCCCCCCACCCCGCTCCAGGCTTTGGTTACCATGACTCCAAATCAGAGACAAGAAGCCATAAGGACATCCCAGCTAGTGATGAGTGACAGCGAAGAAAGGATCAAGCCCTACACGCTGGAAGAATTCTCCTACGATTATTTTAGGTAAAGCCCTCAAAATTGAGCTTAATATCAGGTGTGAAGAACTTGGTGAGTTCACAGCACTGAAGAGTTTATCATTACTATCTGTGCAGGTGGTCCTCAACTTACGACCACACTTTGAGCTCAAACTAATAACACATTTAACCCCACCTTCCAGTTCAGCCTACTCGTCTCCTATATTGGACACCCTCGTCAGTTTTCATCTGGTGTCTGCTTTTTACGATGAACCAGCAGTGTACCTGTGTTTTGCTATAAAACTATGTGGTCAGGCTTAGTTTTTGGGGAGGAAAATAAGCCGGAAAAATTCTGCCTCTGCCTACCAGCATCCATCAGTATTCATCCGGCTAGCGTCCTGTCAGTGTGTGAGAGAGTTGAGGGCTGTTTGGAAACTGAAACTGAGAGCAAGAAGGAGACAGCAAGGAGTATGGGCATGGCTTAGCTCAACTGTTCTGTCCTAAAGCTGCTTGGTGCTGAGAAACTAAAACTGAAACTCCTCTCCTCTGCTTGTGTTTTGCATTAGGAGCATATTTCTTTCCAGGTGGGGAGAGGGAGTAGAACTCCTTAGCATCAGAGCATGTTAATAATAATAATAATAATATAGGAAATGCTAATGTTCTGATGGTCATTTGGAAAAACCCTTTCTTAGTCAGTACCCAGAAGCCAAGAGTAACATTAACACCTATGTTAGTTTTTTAGAGATTATGGTTTTAGAGATTTTGTGATGATGTGTGAGGGATTTTTTGCTTTTATAAATATAGATTGGCTTCTTTTTGAAACCAACTTATAGGGTTGTCTATCTACCCATCTATCTATCTACTATAGTTCGAACTGGGAAACTACGACCATCCTAGACCAAGCCGAGTCCAAAATCACGGCTTGATTATGAGAAAACCCACGGTGGGTGTCCATTTCAAAGGTTAAGCAAATCCACAATGCTTTCCATCTGTTGCATTCCTCTTTTGTTCATCACTTTCTTTATTCTCTGATTTCTTTAGATTTTAAATCTGTCACATTTTTAATGAGTCCCTTTCCCTCTGTCTGCATCAGCTCCTGGGTTTTTAATTTGGCTGGACATTTAATTTCCAGTCTAAAATTTCCCACCCTCTGAGGAGTCAGACAACTCATAGCACCAATTAAAGAGAAATACTAAAAGTCACCATCAGTCAATTGCAAAAAGCAGCTTGATTTGGAGCAGGCATATCTCCACAGATTTGAACTCTTGACCTTATCTAACAAAATGAAATTCAAGATAAAGAAAAGTAAGGTCTCACTCTTAGGCAAGAAAAACCAAATGTGCAGGTACAGATTTGCTGACACCTGCCTCAGTAGCAGTAACTGGGAGAGGGATCTTGAAGTCTTCGTGGTCAGTGACTTAAATATGAGCCAGCAGTGTGCAGCAGCATGCAAAAAGCTGATACAATCTTAGGTTGCATCAACACAGGGATAGAATCAAGATCACATAAAGTGTTTATACCATTTATAATGCCTTGGTAAGGCCACACTTGGAATACTGCATCCAGTTTTGGTTTCACGGTGTAAAAAATGATGTTGAAACTCTGGAAAGAGTGCAGAGAAGAGCAACAAAGAGGATTAGGAGGATGGGGGCTAAAACATATGAAGAACAGTTGCTGGAATTGGGGTATGTCTAGTCTAATGAAAAGAAGGACTAAGGGGACATGATAGCACTCTTCCAATATCTGAGAGGTAAGGGGGAGGGCCAAGCTATTCTCCAAAGCACCTGAGGGCAAGACAAGAAGCAACGGATGGAAACTAACCAAGGAGAGAAGCAACTGGAACTAAGGAGGAATTTCCTAACACTGACAACATCTTGTGACTTTAACACCATCAAATGTCCACATCTGGCTATCCAAAGTCCAAGAGGTGAACAAAAATCCCAAATCCAGTCTGAACATCTGGCTGACTGCAACAAACCATAATTAGAAGGAAATGTATATTTTATTTTTAGAATAGAATAGAGTAACAAAGTTGTAAGGAACCTTGGAGGTCGTCTAGTCCAACCACCTGCTTAGGCAGGAAACCCTACACCACTTTAAACAAACGGTTGTCCAAGCTCTTCTTTAAAAATTCCAATGTTGGCGCATTTACAATTTCTGGTGGCAAGCTGTTCCACTGGTTAATTGTCCTCACTGTCAGGAAGTTTCTTCTTAGTCCCAGGTTGCTTCTCTCCTTGGCTAGTTTCCATCCATTGCTTCTTGTCCTGCCCTCAGATGCTTTGGAGAATAACTTGACTGCCTCTTCTTTGTGGCAGCCCCTGAGATATTGTAATACTGCTATCACGTCTCACCTGGTCCTTGTTTTCATCAAACTGAACCTATCCAGTTCCAGCAACCCTTCTTTATATGTTTGTGCTTTCCTTAGTCAATGTACCTAATCCTAGGGCCGACGCATAGACATAAACATTGGTGCATTGTGCCATTTTCCCAAGCCATACTGGCTGGTGAGCCAGGCCAAGATTAACAAATTACAGGTTAACAGATAATCAGAGTTGGAAGGGACCTTGTAGGTCATATAGTCCAACCCCCTGCCCCAGCAGGAGACCCTACACCATTTTTAAAAGATGGCAGTCTAGTCTCTCCTTGAAAGTCTCAAGTGATGGCGCTCCCATAACTTCTGAAGGCAACTTCTGTTCCATCTGTTGATTGTTCTCCTTGTCAGAAAGTTTCTTCTTATTTCCAGGTTGAATTTCTTCTTCATCAATTTCCATCCATTATTCCTTGTCTAGCTTTCAAGTCCTTTGGAAAATAGGTTGATCCCTTCCTCTCTGTGGCAGCCCTTCAACTATTGGAAGATGCTCTCCTGTCTCCCCTGGTCCTTCCTTTCACGAGACTAGCCAGGCCCAGTTCCTGCAACCGTTCTTCATATCTTTTAGCCTCCAGTCCCCTAATTGTCCTAGTTGCTCTTCTCTGCACTTTTTTTAGAGTCTCAACATCCTTTTTTATAGTGACCAAAACTGGATGCACTACTCTAGGTGCGGTCTTACTAAGGCTTTATAGAGTGGTATTAGTACCTCCCTTGATTGACAGCCCACTTTCTTTGCCAGGCCTCCTCCCAAACACACCCTGAGCAGGGTGATGATCACCAAAAACCGAGGGAAAGACAAGTTGTGGTCCTACACCAGGGAGCCAATCAAACAGCCCCTGCTGAAGAAGGTCCTAAGCAGTGAAGAGCTATCTCAAGAAGCTTGCATGGCTTTCATTGATATCCTTCTGAATTTTGAGTCAAGGGGTGAGCATTTTCCCCCACATGTGAAACATCCTATGGAGTCTGATGCTGGTTTCCTTGGAACATAAGTGGTGGCCTGCTGGTTGGGAGCCCAGGTCCATCTAGTCCAGAACTTGTTCTCTCAGTGGGCCACCAAATTGCCCGAGGAAGCCCTCTCATCTCCCAGTAGATGGCCTTCAGAGGCAGCCTCATTACCGTCAAAGCCAGGGTTCTCCAGGACTTCCATGAATTTGGTTTTAGATGTTTTGGGAAGCCAGCCAGTGGGGAGTCAGTGCCAGATCTTGAGGTAAGAGCTCACCTGGACTTTGGTTCACCTCCCTTTTCCTCCTGGGTCTCATATAGATTGGCTTCTCGTTGAATGGACAAGATTTCTCCAACTCTTTGGTTCACTATGGGCTTGTCATGCAAAGGATGTCCAATCTCTAGAGGGAGAGAGGGGGGGAGGGAGGGAAGGAAGGAAGGAGGAAGGAAATGAAAAAATGACATGGAAGAAGAATGGGAGGGAGGGAGGAAGATTTTTCCAACTCTGGGGTTCAGTATGTGATTGTCATGCAAACTATGTCCAATCCTAGAGGGAGGGAGGGAGGGAAGAAGGAAATGACAGAATGACAGGGTGGGAGGGAGAGAGGGGAGAAGGAAAGAATGGAGGAAGGGAGAAAGGAAGGAAATGACAGAATGACAGGGCGGGAGAGAGGGAGGGGGGAAGGAAGGAAGGGAGGAAGGAAGGAAGGAAGGAAGGAAGGAAGGAAGGAAGGAAGGAAGGAAGGAAGGAAGGAAGGAAGGAAGGAAGGAAGGAAATGACAGCATGACAGAGAGGGAGGGAGGGAGGGAGGAAGGAAGGAAAGAAGGAAGGAAATAAAAGAATGACAGGGAAGGAAGAAGAGAAGGGAAGGGAAGGAAACAAGCAAGCAAGGAAATGACCAAGTGGGAGGGAGGGATCCTTATCTTTAATTATATCCTTAACCTGGACACCCATCCTGAAGTACATGGGCGATTACCCCTCCAAAAGGACCCGCTCAGTGAATGAGCTAACAGATCAAATCTTTGAAGGGGCCTTGAAGGCTGAAGCTCTCCGAGACGAGATTTACTCGCAGGTCCTGAAGCAGCTGACCGACAACCATGTGAAGTAAGTGGGTTTTTTTGCCTCTCTCTCTGCTGGGCTGCCTTGCTCTGATTGTGCCAACACTTTCTCTATGAGAAGCATAACTGCCAGAATCGCACCATGAGGATGATGCTACAACGGTCGTAAGCACAAAAAAACGGTCATAGGTTGCTTTTTTCAGTGCCATTGACAACTACCTGTGTTTTGAGATATCGCTAGATGCCTAGCTTGCTTTGAAGGAGTCTCTTTATCTTTGTCCAGAATATTATAGTGTGCTTTGTATTTCTTGCCGAAAAGATACAGCGAAGAAAAAGGCTGGGAACTGCTCTGGCTGTGCACAGGACTCTTTGCGCCTAGTAACGTCCTGCTCCTTCATGTCCAGAGATTCGTCCAGTCGCGGAAGCATCACCCGCTTGCCAACGACTGCCTGCAGAGGCTGCAGAAGGCTCTGAGGTTCGTGCCCTGTGGCTGAAAACCCCCACATTTGGGGAAGGAGGAATTGGGGGAAGCCCAGAGATGGGATGGTGCTGGTATAACAACTGGTTCGGTCAGTGGTCGCCAACCTTTTGGATCTCAGGGACCACCAAATTCATAATTTTAAATCCCATGAACCGGAGACCCTGGGAAAATCCCCCTCAAGAAATCTGCAGGAAAATCCCCCACCCTGTGTTCCTACCGATCGATCGTTCTTTATTTGGGATCACAGGATACCATCTCCAGCTCCACTTTCAGGGAGAAATAGAAAGACTTTTAGTTTCATGCAAGGAAAGCAGCAGGAGCGGCAGAAGTCTTTCTTTCTTTCCCCCAAACTCTGCCAGAAATGAGTCTTTGCACAGCCTCATTGGAGCAGGAGGCCTTGCAGGGTCCCAAAGACTCATTTCTGGCAGAGTTTGGGGCAGAGAAAAGAAGATTTCTGCTATTTTCCTTGCGTGCAGCCAAAAGCAGAATGAAAAAGCGGAGAAAAGCAGCCCAATGGCAGGGCAGGCGGATAGGGCGAGTGGGGCAACTTCCCCCCCTCCGCCCTTTCCCCCCTCCCCTCACTACCTCGTGTTGTTTGCAATGCAGGCGATGCAAGCCTTGCCTTCCTGTGCAGCTTGGATTAATTGCTTTGCGGGGGGACATTTTTCTGCGGACCACCAAAATTTTCTCACAGAACACCAGTGGTCCCCGGCCCGCTGATTGGCGACCACTGGGTTCGGTGATCATGTGCTTTGCATGAACAGCAATGCAAAAGTCCTTACCTGCTGTGTTCCTTCGGGGGAGTAACACAGCTGAGGAGCAGCAATCCAATCTTCCAGGCTGATCAGCTGGGATGATAAAGGTCAGTACAGCACAGGGGCAGGCAGGGAGGCCCCACATGATTGTCAGAGTCAACTGGTTCACTCCCAGCTGATCTTTGGAGCTAGGGGTTTCCCCGAACTGATCCGAACTGGCAGAATCCCACCCCTGGGAAAGACGCTATCCGGATGAGAATGGGAGAACCAATCCACTGAGTCAAGTAGTAGTGAGAGAAGGTTAGGTCAAGAGGCTGGGCTAGGCACTGGGTGATGGTGAGTTCTAGTTCCAGCTTAGGCTGGGTGACTTTGTACCAATCACCAGGAGACTGTCTAGTACTGCCTTAGGCATAAAACCAGCTGGGTGACTTTGAGGAAATCACTAGGAGACGGTGAATTCTAGTTCCACTTTAGGTACAAAAGCTGGTTGGGTATCTTTGGATCAATCACCAGGACCTGGTGAATTCTAGTCCCAGTGTAGGCTTGAAAGCCAACTGGGTGAGTTTGACCCAGTTACCAGGTGACTGTGAATTCTAGCTCTGCCTTAGGCACAAAGGTCAGATGAGTAACTTTGGGCCAGTCGCTTGGAGATCGTGAATTCTTGTTCCACTTTAGGCATGAAAGCTGGTTGGGTGTCTTTGAGCCAATTGCTAGGAGATGGTGAATTCTAGTTCTGCTTTAGCTGCAAAAGCCGATTGGGTGTTTTTGGATCAATCACCGGCGAGTTCTAGTTCCAGCTTAGCCATGAAAGCAAGCTGGGTGAGTTTGGCCCAGTCATCAGGAAACGGTGAGTTCTAGCCCTGCCTTAAGACCCAGAAGTCAGCTGGATAACTTTGGCCCAATCACTAGGAGACGGTGAATTCTGGTTGCATTTTAGGCGCGAAAGCTGGTTGGGTGTCTAAAATATGAGATACAAGGGAAAAAAGAAGAAGGCATTCACTTCCGACTCCTTGTAGCATAGCACAAGGTAACAACAATACAACCTCCACTTTTTACTTTCACACACTAGTATATAACTAGCCATTTCCATGACAACAAATCCATCTTATCGGCAAAACCAAAGTCTAAGTTTCATTTTTTTTCATCAAGCACCAAATCCAAAAGTGATATCCGAATGAAAAAAACATAAATATATTCTCCTCTTTGAATACAACAGTCCATTTAACCATCAACTTTTTGTCTCTTGTAGGAACGGGTCCCGAAAATACGCTCCCCATCTGGTGGAAGTGGAGGCCATTCAGCATAAAACGACGCAGATTTTCCACAAAGTCTATTTCCCGGATGACACCGATGAGGTAAAGGCAAAAAATTATTGGCTGGGTCCATCCCGGGTCCCTTTGTGTTGTGGTTAGCCAGCAGTAGGTGCAGACAGCTGAGGGGAGCGAGGAGTCAGATGAGGGGCCAGGAACATTAGGGAGTAGACTGCTGCCTTCAGAGATTGTGGGGCCTGGCAGCAGCGATGAGGAGGTTCCCGAGGAGCCTGTGCCAAGTGCACGTGCATGCAGGATTGCTTGCAGGAAAGAGCAGCTGCAACAACATGGGCAGCTCGAGAGTAAGGCTGCAAGGTAATGGTCCCTCCTTCAAGAAGATAAAAGCCAGCTGTGAAATGAACGTACTTTGCAGAAGGCAAAGACATTTTGAAACTCAG
The DNA here is from genome assembly GCA_015471245.1 of Laticauda colubrina. Classification (NCBI taxonomy): domain Eukaryota; kingdom Metazoa; phylum Chordata; class Lepidosauria; order Squamata; family Elapidae; genus Laticauda; species Laticauda colubrina. The sequence goes on along the minus strand of BLBF01000006.1, from coordinate 3,407,663 downwards.
CCTCGTGGACATTCCAGTATCCTGAGTTTGTATTTGAAGATTCTTGTATTGTAAATTATTTCTTGTTTGTTATCTTTTGGCAAGTCTCGCACAGTTTGTCAAGGTTTGTGCTATCACAACTAATTATTTTGCAGAAGCATTATAAGGTTTCTCTTCTTTTTGAATTGTGTTTGATTTGTTGGAAAAGGGCGTGGGTCAGAACACTTTGGTTAAGGAAATACAGGTCGTCCTCACCTTACAATGATAATGGAGCCCCAGATTTCCATCCTTAAGTGAAACATGGGTTCAGTGAGTTTTGCCCCATTTTACGACCTCTCTGGATCCAGTTGCTAAGTGAATCGTGCAGTTGATAAGTTAGTAAGAAGGCTGTTAAGTGAATCTGGCTTCCCCGTGTGACTTTGCTTGTCAGAAAGGGGATCCCTCCTCAACCATCATAAATATGAGTCAGTTACCAAGCGTCTGAATTTTGATCCTGTGACCCTGGGGAGCTTGCACCTAGTCGTAAATATGAAAAAGTGTCATAAGTCACATTTTCAGTGCTGTTCTCCCTAAATAAAGCTGTTGTGTGTCAAGGACTACCTGTAATGTATAAATATAGGTAATCCTTAGTTTATGACCTCAATTGGGGTCAGAATTTCTGTTTCTGTCAAGCAAGGCAAATATGAAACATGCCATACCCAATTTCAGGGCCCTTCTTAAGGTAAGGGAGTGGGGCAGGAGTTGGATTCAAATTTTTAAAACACCGGTTCTGTGGGTGTGGCTTAGTTGGTGGGCATGGCTTGGTGGTCATGTGACTGGATGGGCATGGCCAACTCAATATCACTCACATCAAGGCACGCATCTCTTTGCCTGGCCTCTCGTGACTATGGGGATGCTGCAACAGTCGTAAATGTGAAAAACGGTCATAAGCCACTTTTTTCAGTGCCATTGTAACTTTGAATGGTCCCTCCACACAAGCAAAGTACCAGCAAAGGAGGGGGAAAAAACTCCAGAGAAGTTCCTGAGACAGGAAGTCTAGTCCTGCCAAGAATGTTTAGAAGGGTTAACAGAGAGGCAGTTTCTATAAGCAACACCAGAATGTTTCCTTCCTGCCTTCCTGACAGGATTAGGCCAGTAATTTCTTCTAACAACCGGTTCTCTAAACTGCTCAGAATGTTAACAACCGGTTGTAGCGAATAGGTGCGAACTGGTAGAATCCCACCCCTGGGGTGGGGCTGTTGCGTGCGCGTGCACAGAAGAGGGTGTAATGCATTGTGGATGATGGCACTATCGCACGCACTATCGCATGTGCACACTTTCAGCACACCACAACAAAAAGATTCACCATCACTGCCTTAGGCCATCATGGTTTATTTATTTACTATAACTTCTAACCTCTCTCAGCTGGGCCCATCCAGCCAGCTGACTTGTATTCAATTGAGCAAACCATGTTTAAACCCTAGTTTGGCCCAAGAGGTGAACTCAACTTGTGTGAAGCCACGATATTTCTTCTTTTTTTCTTTTTCTCACCAGGCATTTGAAGTGGAATCAGGCACCAAAGCCAAAGATTTTTGTCAAAGCATTTCCAAACGCCTGCTCTTAAAATCACCAGAAGGATTTAGCCTTTTTATTAAGATTTCGGACAAGGTGAGTTTACAACTCGTAGCTGGCTGGATTTTATTCAGAGTTATATCCTGTATTAATGGAAGCTTCCCCCAGCCGAGTCTGTTAATACTGGAACCCTAAAAACATACATCCTGTCTCAGGAATTTCTCTGGAGTTATTTTTTCCTCCTTTGCTGGTACTTTGCTTGTGTGGAGTGACCATTCAAAGTTACAATGGCACTGAAAAAAGTGACCTATGACCGTTTTTCACACTTACAACTGTTGCAGCATCCCCACAGTCAGGAGAGGCCAGGTGAGGAGATGCATGCTTCAATGTGAGTGATGTTGAGTTGACCACGCCCATCCAGTCACATGACCACCAAGCCATGCCCACCAACTAAGCCACGCCCATAGAACCGGTTGTTAAAAAATTTGAATCCCACTGCTGCTTCCACCCCCATAACCAGCAAAGAGAAAGAAAGAAAAGGAATATATAACAAGGCTAAAAAAAATGGCTACGCATTTGGCAAGTGAGAGGGCAGCTTGTTTCATTTATTTCCTTCCCTTTAACACAGTATTTTTTAATCGTGGCCCCTTTAAGATGGGTGGACTTCAACTCCCAGAATTCCCCAGACAACACACACATCTTAAAAGGGGCCAAAGTTGAGAAATGTCGCTTGCCTTCCAGGTCATCAGTGTCCCGGAAGGAGATTTCTTCTTTGACTTCGTCAGGCATCTGACCGACTGGATCAAAAAAGCGAGACCAGCCAAAGACGGTAAATCTGTGGGGGCGTTGCCACCATCCTTGCTCTTCTTAACTTCAATACATAAATCTTTACTTCATTCTAGTTCCCTCTAGTGGCCAGGTTTCAAAACTGCAACTTGTCATGTTTTTTTTTTTTAAGTGAATTCAAAACGAAAGCATTTTCCCATCAGAAGGATTCTTATAATTAATTCCAGAATCTTATCTCAAAACTATCTGAATCCATTGTTCATTTTTAACCTTCTGAAATCAAAGATTTAATTTATTTGAAAAAAAAAAAAACCTCCTGCTTAAGTCCTTAAACTTGTAAAAGATTGAAAAGAAACTCACTGGGTAATTTTCAGAATTGTTGATCTGAAAGTTTCTAATATAGGTAGTCCTTGACTTACAATAGTTCATTTAGTGACCGTTCAAAGCTACATCGGCACTAAAAAAAGGACCCTCATCCGAGTCCTCGCTAGACTCCTGGACTGATCCCCGTTCTTCCCCACCGTCCAATTCTGGTGCCATCTGCGCAGGCTGCCAGCAAATCACAACAGTGACCATTGGCCAATTTGCTGGCTTAACAAACGCAGCATTCGCTTAGCAACCACATAGGTTGCTTTGTGCCTGAAGCCGTTGTTGAATGACCCCCACAAAAAAGAAGTTCATATAATCAGATCATGGGTGACTCAATTTACAAACATCATCATTTATGACCCTGATGGCCAACAGGCTCCCTTCCGGTCATAACTCTTGGACTATTCTTTTAAACTCGTTTAAAATGAGTGGATTTCAACTCCCAGAATTCCCCGCACATCAGCAAGATGGCCTTCTGCAGCGGCCCCTGCAGTCAGGAATCTGAATTGCACCCATGACCTCTAATGTTACTGTAGATCCGTGTTTCTCAGTGTGGGCATGTTTAAGATTAGTGGGCCTATGCTGGCTAGGGAATTCTGGGAGTTGAAGTCCATGCATCTTAAACATGGCAAGATTGATAAACACTGCCTTAAATTAACCATGGGTCATCACACAATGTGCAACCAACTTTGGACGGTCCTGATTTTGCTTTGCAGGGCTTGTGCCTTCTCTCACCTACCAAGTCTTTTTCATGAAGAAGCTGTGGACAAACACCACGCCTGGGAAGGATTCCATGGCGGACTCCATTTTCCATTATTATCAGGTACGTCCCAAATCTGCAAGGGTTCATCAGGGAAGAATGTAAGCCAGATCTGGGTAGACAATCCTTTTTCTATCTTCACATGGCTCCTAATCCTGAAGCACCTGGAGATGGTGGAGAAGAAGGGTTCACAACTGGAGGCCATCCCTGAGTTGTCCTCTTTGAGTATCTTGGATGATAGCAATACCAATAGCACTTAGGTACCCCTTTATAGTGCTTTCCAGCCCTCTCTAAGCCATTTACAGTGCTTTCAGCCTCTTGCCCTCCAACAATCTGGGTCCTCACTTTACCCACCTCGGAAGGACAGAAGGCTGAGTCAACTTGAGCCTGGTGAGATTCGAACTGCTGAATTGCAGGCAGCTGGCAGTCAGCAGAACTAACCTGCAGTACTCACTCTAAACTCTGTGCCACCAAGGCTCTTGGATAGGAGCTAAGGATGGCGAGAACGTCGTCTTCTCAAATATTAGGAAAAATATTATTTTGCATGTAGGCCTTGAAAGTTTAAAGAAACATTGTTTATGAGCTTTGTTGGTTTTGTTACCCAACTGGTTAAGGAGGAGGAGGAGGAAGAAGGGGGGAGGAGAAGGGGGTGAAGAGGAGGAAGAGGAGGGGGAAGAAGAGGAAGGAGGAAGAGGAAGAGAGGAAGAACAGGAGGAGGAGGAGGAAGGGAGGAGGATTGTGGGATCCTTGATGCTCTTTGAGCTTGGTTGTTTTTTGCAGATGTTTCATTACCCAACTAGGTTAACATCATCAGTGCTAGAAGGGAGGGGGGTGGCACAGAAGAGGAGGAGGAGGCAGAAGGGAGGAAGAAGAGGAGGAAGGGAGGAGGACTGTGGTGTACTTGGTGCTCTCTGAACTTGATGGTTTTCTTGCAGACATTTCATTACCCAGCTAGGAAATATCATCAGTACTAGATGGAGGGGAGGAGGAGGAGAAAGAGAAGGAGGAAACAAGAAAACAACCAAGCTCAGAAGGTACCAAGGGCACCACAGTTCTCCTCTTCCTCCTCCTCCTCCTCCTCCTCCTCCTCCTCCTCCTCCTCCTCCTCCAACTTCACTCCCTTTTAGTACTGATGATGTTACCTAGTTTGGTCATAAAATGCCTGCAAGAAAACAACCAAGCTCAAAGATCACCCAGAGCAACAGCTCAGGCAGAGAACCCCCCCACACACACAAAACACTCCCACTAACGTTGACAGGGCAGTCCACTAGTATATAAACCGAGAGCAACCCTTTCTTCTAGCACTGATGACATTCCCTAGTTGGCTTACCAAACGTCTCAAAGAAAAGACTCAAATTCAGAGGCCACCAAGGACCCCATGTTTCTTTCAGCTGTTTCAGAGGATTCAGGATGTTTTTTAGTATTTATTTGATTTGTCAATTGCTTACAAGATACAGGTATAAGAATAAACATAGTTTTGAATACATGAGATAGATACTTATAAGAAAAATAAAAAGAAACAATAGGACAGGGACAGTAGGCATGATTGGTGCGCTTATTGTTGTCTCATCAATATCTGATTTCCTTTGTGGCACAGGAGTTACCAAAATATCTTCGGGGCTACCACAAATGCACCCGGGAAGAAGTCCTACAGCTTGGAGCCCTGATCTACAGGGTGAAATTTGAAGACGACAAATCCTGTTTTCCTAACATTCCAAAACTTCTCAAGGACTTGGTGCCCGAGCCGCTTATTCGACAGCTGTCACCGGATGACTGGAAAAGAGTAAGTTTGCTCCACAAATTGTCTACTTCCATCTTTGTCTTATTTGTCTACAGGTAGTCCTCGACTTACAGCACTTCGTTTAGGGACCATTTGAAGTTGCAAAAAGTGAGTTTAACGGCCATCTCACCATCCCTATGGTCATGTGATCAAAAACCCGGAATTTTTCCTCCTAGGAATAATAACAGAAAGATAGAGGAAGGATTTAATTTATTTAATAGTACATGTATTGATGGTGGTTAGAATAATATATGCACAATACTGGAAAAAATGAAAACATACCACCAGAAACAGAGATAATAAGGAAAATTATGGCCTGTGAAGAATTAGATAGGTTAATCTTAGAATTAAAAAACAAGGGGGAATCTTGAGTCCTATGAAACATGGAATAAATTTTATCAATGGTTGCATAGAAGAAGGCAAGGTCGGAACATAAGTAGCTACAATGATTGGAATAATTAGTAAATAATATGTCAAACAAGGAGATTGTAAATGATGAAGTCAAATGTATATGTGTATAACAATTGTATGCCAGATCAGCTGCACCATGTTGTATTCTTATAATTAAAATAAAAAATAGATATTAAAAAAAAATTAGATAAGCATAAGCGTCAAAACCAGATGGGCTAGATGTGTGAGGCCAGTTCATACATTCAGTATCCTTAAAATATGGACAAGTCCCGTGTGAGAGATTGTGTCATGTAGGAGCCTGAATCTGCGGAGGAGAACAAGCCAGAGCCAGAGCTGATGGAGATCGAGCAGGCGGCTTCTTTGGCTTTGGAGGAATGTGGGGAGGAGCAGGACGAGACAGCCCAGTGCCTGTCAGGATTGGGACAGCTTGCTAGCAGGGAGGAATGGGGGGGGCAGGATGACCGAGAGAGGGCAAGCAGTGGACATGAGGAGCGACGGAGCTCAGACGATGAGCAAGGACCGCCCCCTCCTGATCCCTGAGCACGGGGAATGGAAAGAAGGCAGGAACAGTGTAGGCTGACCCAACAACTTGGGAGGAGAGTGCCCCGCCCCTCTTCACAAGGCACTCATGGGGATTGAGATTTAAGGAGATGCTATCGGGAGGGGCATTTGAATTGGTAGAGTTTGGTGTGCCGGTACAGACATTTGGAGTTTGTAGGACTGCGTGCTTCTTCCTTATGTTGTGGACTTAGTGCCTTGTTCCTTACTTGGTGGCCTCATTTGTTCCTTGTTTCGTGGACTCATTTCCCTGCTCCTTTGTTTTCCTGGACTGGAGCGCAGCCAGAAGTTGCTGTATGTGTATGTGTGTGTATGTGTGTGTGTGTGTATGCATGCTTTGTTGTGGGACTTGCTAAGATTGTTGGAGCATTTGGGGGAGGGGAAATTTGGAGCATTAAAGGGGAGTCTCAGCTGGTTGTGTGAACTTCGTGCCTTGTCCCGGGTCAACACGGATTGTGATGCTCAACTCGACTCTCTCTTGCAGTCCATCGTGGCCTATTTCAATAAACACGCAGGCAAAACGAGGGAAGAGGCGAAGTTGGCTTTCCTCAAGATTATATTCCGTTGGCCCACGTTTGGATCGGCTTTCTTCGAAGTGAAGGTGAGGATGCGACCAACTTGGGGTGCGTTTAAGAAGTGTGGAAGGAGCCCTGTCATTTGATACAATGGTCACCAACCAGTGGGCCAGGGACCACTGGTGGTCCATGAGAAAATTTTGGTGCTCCGCAGAGAAATGTCCCCCCCAAAGCAATTAATCCAGGCTGCGCAGGAACATAAGGCCCACATGGCCCACGGAAACACAAGGCTTGTGTTGCTTGCATTGCGAACAACACGAGGTAGTGGGAGAGGGGAGAAAGGGTGGAGGGGGGGGAACTTGCCCCACTTTCCCCCCCACACCTGGCCTGGCCACCGGGCTGCTTCTTTTCTCTTCTTTCTTCTTCTGCTTTTGGCTGCATGCAAGGAAAGCAGCCAAAGTCTGTCTTTCTCTCCTCCAAACTCTGCCGGAAATGAATCTTTGGGACCCTGCAAGGCCTCCTGCTATCAGAGGTTGTGCTGGCAAAGACTCATTTCTGGAAGAGTTTGGGGGAGAGAGAGAGACTTCTGCAGCTTCTGCTGTTTTCCTTGCATGAAGCCAAAAGTCTCTCCCTGAGAACGGAGCTGGAGATGGTATCCTGCAATCCCAAATAAAGAACGATCGATCGGTAGGAAAACGGGGTGGGGAATTTTCCTGCAGAGTTTTTTTGGGGGATTTTCCCAGGGTCTCTGGTCCACGGGATTTAAAATTATGAGTTTGGTGATCCCTGAGGTCCAAAAGGTTGGTGACCCCTGATTTGGTGGGCTACCTTGAAGAGCAGATGCTGGGGTCAGGAGCAACAAATATCCTCCTTTTTTTTCATGAACTTCTCTCTGAGAGTAGAGCCGCGGGTGATACCTCTCACGGACCCCTAAACCCCATCTTTCTCAAACTTAGCGACTTTAAGACTATTTATAGTTGAAGATTGAACTTTGGAGTGTCCTTGATGTTCTCAGAGGTTGGTGGTCTTCTTGGAGATGTTTCATTCCTGGTTTCACATGGGAAACTGTGAGCATCCTAGACCAAGTCCAAAATTGCTAGAGAATTCCTGGAAAGTTTGGCACTTGGACAAATCGGCCATCAACAGGCACATAGAGATAACGTTTACATGCCATTTAAAAGAGACACAAGAAACAAATGAAAGCACCTCCCCACTAACAATTAACAGCAATACGAGCAAGATTAATACTGGACCAACAATTAAGTAAATAATACCCCAAAGAACTACCGGAGAGAAACAAGCCATCAGTAAACCATAGCCTAATCAAGGAACACTCCTATAAACACCACAGGGCAATCTATTAGTATATTAACAAAGAACAAAGCTTACTTCCTCCCAGCACTAAAAATGTTCCCTAGCTGGGTAATGAAACTTGTGCAAGAAAACAGCCAAGCTTAAATAACACCAAGGACCCCACAGTCAGATAAATAGTTAGAGCAAGGGTCTTCAAACCTGGCAAGTTTAAGACTTATGGACTTTAACTCTAGTTCAACTAACATGACTGGAGGAGGAATTCTGGGAGTTGAAGTCCACAAGTCTTAAAGCTGTCAAGTTTGAAGAGCCCTGAGTTAGATGAGCAGAGTTGTAGGTCATCTAATCTCGGGGTCACCAACCTTTTGGACCTCAGGGACCACCAAGCTCATAATTTTAAATCCGGCAGACCAGAGACCCTGGGAACCCCCCCAAAAAACTCTGCAGGAAAATTCCCCACCCCGTTTTCCTACCGATGATCATTCTTTATTTGGGACCGCAGGATACCGTCTCCAGCTCCGTTCTCAGGGGGAGAGAGAGAGAGAGAAAGAGGAAGGGAGGGAGGGAGGGAGAGAGAGAGAGAGAGAGAGAGACTTTTAGCTTCATGCAAGGAAAGCAGCAGAAGTCTTTCTTTCTCTTTGTGTTCCTGTGCAGCCTGGTTTAATTGCTTTGGGGGATGCTTTGGGGGTGACATTTCTCTGCAGACCACCAAAATTTTATCGTGGACCACCAGTGCTCCTCAGCCCGCTGGTTGGTGACCACTGATTTAGTCCAACCCCCCCCCACACACACACACCCAAGTCATCATCCCCCTACTCCATCACCACCAGCACCACAACAAACCCTTTCCCCTTCTAGCATTGATGATGTTCCCTAGCTGGGTCACGAAACATCTTCAGGAAAACCACCAAGCACTAAGGACCCCACATTCCCCAGCCAGCATGAAGTTCCCTCTCTGTGCAAGGACTTGAGCAATGAGGCTCATTGAGTGAGATCCTGATGATGGGTGAGGGTTAGGGTCATAGCAGAAATGGAAATCAGACCAATAATGCTGCGGTTGATCTCCTATAGCAGTGACTGCCCCCCCCCAACCTTTTGGGCACCAGGGACTGGTTCCCTGAAGAGAGGTTTTTCCGCAGATCAGAGGGTACATGGTTTCATGTGCTGCCTTTATCCCATGGATGGGGCTTCGCTTGTTTGCGTGGCCTGGTTTCTGGCATGCCACGGATCAGTGCTGGTTCACGGATGGGAAGTTGGGGACCCCTGTCCTACAGCATTCACAGCCATGGCTATCATCATCATCTTCTTTTAACGACACCAAAATCCCTTGCAGGGTGGAGTCTAGGTAACTGAAGGGAGCTGAGGGTTTACTGGCCGGATGCCCTTCCTGTTGCCAGTGTGGAGTTTTGTTCGGCAGATATATTCTCATCGTGCCCAGAGAGAGAAATATCTGCCTCTACCGAAGATTGAACTCAACTCTGATCGTGAGGTGGGAACTCCACCTCTAGGCCACTGCAGCACTATTCACAGTCATGACTGTGATGTAATGAAAGTACATTCCTGATCATATGGAATGGTTATGAGATCTTCCTAGAGCTGTAGTAGCAGAACTATGCTTGCTAGTTTGCAAAAATCAACACAACCCAGCTCAGAGAGCACCAAGGACCCCATAGTCCTCCTCCTCCTCCTCCTCCTCTTCCTCTTCCTCCTCCAACCCATTTCCTTAGAGTCTTGCGAAAGAACAAAGTGTTACAATGACTGATGACCTCCTTTTATCAGTCCACAATAGAAAGCGTCCTCACACATTGCATGATGGTGTGGTATGCTGGCTTAACAGCCACAGATAGAAAGACACTACAGAGGGTGGTGAGCACAGCACAAAACATTGTGGGCTGTTCCCTGACACCACTCGATGATCTCGCCAGGGCTCGCTGCCTTAGAAGAGTGAGGAAAATCCTCAGGGACAACTCACATCCCGGTCAGCCCTTCTTCACTCTCCTTCCATTGGGTAAGGGATATAGAAGCATAACCAGCCACACCAACAGGCTGAAGAATCGTTGCTAGCCGTGGGCTGTCAGACTCCTGAATGGAAAATAACTTCATGTCAACATAGTAGGATAGACTTGTGCGTCGTGCAACAAGGTCACCTAGTGTAATAAGATTGGGTTAGGGACTTCTGTACTCCCTGTGAGTTGTGTTGGGGTGTGAGTGTGTGTGTGTGTGTGTGTGTGTGCACGAAGGGAGGCTCAGCCAATCTCATTGTATACATGTTGTATTCTGACAATAAAGGTAATAAAAACACTCCATCTTCTCAGCCGACTAACACGCCTCCACTTTCCTTTCTCAACAGCAAACCACTGACCCCAATTATCCAGAACTGCTCTTGGTTGCCATCAACAAACACGGCATTAGCCTCATTGACCGTAAAAGCAAGGTGAGTCCTTGAAGTGGGACCTCTGTTTTCTATATTCTTATGTTCCCTTCCATTCCTAAAAAGGTACTTAACCCCTTGTCCATGTCTCTAGGACATCCTTATTACCCACCCTTTCACGAAGATCTCCAACTGGAGCAGCGGCAACACCTATTTCCACATCACCATTGGCAATTTGGTGCGAGGGAGCAAGTTGCTGTGTGAGACGTCACTGGTAAGAAGACAACATGGCCGGGGGGGGGGGGGGGTAAGCAGATGAGAAGCAGTGGTAGAAATGGCTGGAGGTCTAGGGAGATGCTCCATCATCCAAGTCAAGGTTGTCCCAAAGGCAACTGGACTTCATTTGTTTTTGCTTGAAGATGTTTCACTTCTCATCTGAGAAGCTTCTTCAGTTCTGAAAAGCACCTTTGGGACGAAGAAATGGCTGGCTCTCACACACATAGCTAACCCTTGACTTCCAATTATATGTTTAGGATTTATATTCCTTGCAGACAACTGGTCATTTGCATCCTTTTAGAGAGCCGTTGAGGCCACTTGGAGATTTATTTATGTCCTCAGGGTCAAATGGGTATGGAGCCTTCTTGGTAGTGCCAATGTCAGGATTCAGGCAGTTACTCCAATTAAATCATGAGCCTTGAGCCACGCTCCCAAAACTTCTTTGGATTTATTAGAAGTTAACATGCTGGCATTTGCCTGGGCGTAACCAACTCTGAGATACGTAATTCACTGTCACCCGTGATCCTGTTTTCCCCCACCCCCACCCCTCTGGGTGTATCATCCAATGAAACCTGTCCATAGCCAAGAGTCATCAATCATGCTCTCCAATTAGACTTTTGCACTGCAGAAGCTTCAGTCATCTAATCAGTCTTTGAAGAAAATATGAATGTAATGTACTTTCAATCCCACACTGCTGCCTGCTCTTTGAAACTTTCCCCCTCTTATTTCTGTTGTCAACTATAAAATGTATATGCAAAATGTTTTATGAGTTGAAAGGATTGTGTTGTGAAATTGTGCTTTCTGCAAGATGTTTCAGCAGTTTCAAGAAGGCTCCACACCCATTTGCACTACTCCGGTGACCCTGAGGACACAGATAAACCTCCAAGTGGCCTCAATGACACTCAGAGAGAGTACTAACAACCAGATGACTGCAAGGAATATAAATCCTTCCATCCTCCACCAATCGGTCAGAACCAGTGGTGGGATTACAAATTGCATGCCTACTAGTTTTGCATGCTTCACGTGGCGCACTGCACTCAAAAGTAACTTCCTGTGCGTGTGCAGTACTCACAGATCGCTCTGCTTTGCTGTGTGAATCAACAGGGCTAAAAATCAAGGGACTATAGGACAGGAAAGGCCGGGTGGGTGTGGGTGAGGCTAGTCAGAGATGGTATTTGCTGGTTGTCCGAACTGGTCAAAATTTCCGCTACAAGTTAGCCTGAACTGGTCCGAACTGGCTGAATGCCACCTCTAGTCAGAACGTTTTCAAAGGAAGTCCAGCTGCCTCTTGAAAAAAAAGGACAACCATTACCTGGATGACTGAGAATCTCTTCAGACTTTTTAGCTATACAATTTGGGATGAAAACCCTTGGAATGGTGTGGGAGTAGGAATGGATTTCCAGAGGAAAAAATTGCACGCTACAGGAACCATTACTGCATACTCAGGTGACTCTGAGGATACAGGTAGACTCCAAGTGGCCTCAACAGCTCCCTAAAAAGGATGCAAATGACCAGCTGTCTGCAGGGAATATCAATCCTTTCATCCTTCACCATCCAGTCAGAGTTGATCTTGGATGAGAAGTGAAATGTCTTCAAAAAAAAAAAAACTCAGAAAGTCCAGTAGGCTCATGAAAAAAAAAACAAATAAAAGCACTTTTGGGAACAAGTGAAGGACTTGCACAGTGGCTGAGCCAAACCTATTTTGTCAGAGTAAATTCATGAATTGGAATAGAGCATGGTAACAAGGACAGCCAATGAATAGGCATAACAACTAAGTCAGCCAATGAAAACTGTTTGGAAACTGAAACTTAGAAGTAGCCTAGGCTCGATATCAGTGGTGGCTAACCTTTTTGGGCTCCTGTGCCAAAAATTGTGCGCACGCTTGCACTCAAGTGCCAGCATCCAGAAGGCAATGCGCACCCCCCCCCCGGCCCATATGCATGCGCACGTAATCTCCACCCACCTACCCACCCCCACCATCCCCTTACTTGCACTGCGTCTCACAAGTGATTATTGGCTGGTTTGAGGCCTTTTTCGGCCTCCCAAAGGCTTGAGGAAGGCTTCTGCAGGCTTTGCAGGCCAAAAACTAGGCCCGTTTCGTCATTTCCAGTGTTTTCTGAAAAACAGGAAGTAACAAAACAGGCCTAGTTTTTGACCTGCAAAGCCTGCAGAAGCCTTCCTCAAGCCTTTGGGAAGCCAAAAATCAGCTGTGAGGTGTGCGCATGTCTAGTGAGGTAAGTATCGGTTTCTTACAAATAGATTCGCCATCATGGCTCTATATTAAGTTCTGCAGCTCTGAAGGTATGTTAAGCTCTGAGTCTGTCTATTAAAAGAGAAGCTAACTTGCTTGTTTGCCTGCTGAACCAAAGTGAAACTGATGTCTGTTTCTGAACTCCTGAAGTTGCTGTTCTGCTCTGCACTTGCAACATGTTTCCTTCTGCTTCTGTTTGAGTTGGCTCCACGTTGGAGAAATCTACAACTGGTATTGCAAAATTTACTTAATATGTTTATAAAGACGTTAAAGGCAGCCTCAGTCATCTGGGTTTATTTTTCTGGCGCTAAATTTATGCTGCTCCTATTCCCCCCCCCCCTTTCTCTTTTTTTGCTCAAAGGGCTACAAGATGGACGACTTGCTGACCTCTTACATCAGCCAAATGCTGACCTCCATGAGTAAGCAGAGGGGGGCAAAGGGGAGCAAGTGAACTGAGATCACCCCATGGCCGCCCCTCTGCCAGCTGAGGGCCGTGGGCTACCCTTGCAGCTGGGGCAAAACTTTTGCAACCCATGTGTGGAAAATGAGCCGGACGCCTTCCGAAAACCTGTCTGATTCGGAGGACTGTGAGCAAACGTCCACTTCGAGTGAAGATGATTACTTGTGAGGGGAGGAGAAAAAGACCAACAACCTTTCTTTCCCACTGATTATTATTATTATTATTATTTTCCTCTCAGCTTCTGAGATATCCACCTCTGCTTCTCTTTCGGATATGGTAAAAAAGGAAAAAAAAATCTGCTTTTTAAGTGCCCACGGAAAGGACTTACGGTTAGGATGTTTGTTTGTTTTTTGCAAATGGGCTTCGAGAAAGACGTTTAAGAAGCTAGAATTGGGATAATTCCATTAAAAAAAATCTTCTGGTTGGTTGGTTGGTTTCCTGAGGGGAGAAATCAAGTAATCTTTTAAAGAGTGAGTGGTGGTGGTGGTTGTTTTTTACAAAAAGAAAAATGAAAGCATTGGAAAGGCAGAAAAAAAAGGACTTTTTTGAAACAAAAAAGAAAGAAGGAAAAACACCAGTTGGACCAGCGGAGAGTTGAGACTTTCAATGTGCAATAACAGAACTGAGGATTTGGTTGGAGTCTCCTCTGCCAGCTGAGGGGGTTGGACCTCCAAGGATCTCCAAGGTCCCTTCAGCTCTGTTATTCTGCTGCTTTGTTTTTCTCTGTCTTCTTTATCAACAAGGGGACTTTTCAAAGTTGGCCTAAACTGAGACTACTTTGCGTCAAATTTCTGATAGATCTGCCTCCTTTTTTCGAAGAAATTAAGCTTAAAAGAAAATTCCCCAGTTTCAAGGGGGTGAAGAGTGAAGGAATTTTTTTGGACACCACATCGGGAAACATGAAATGTTGCTAAAAATATAAATATATTTCTCCCTTCCAGGTACAGTCTAGGATTGAGCTGACAAATTATTCTAGGCTGAACATTAAAAACAGAATACCGTTTACTCCTTCTTGAAGCCAGTAGTCCTCTCTCGTGCTCCCATGAAATATTCCTGGAGGAGAAATGCCACTGAATTCTTTGAATTTTGAACATGTAATAAAGAAAGAAAGAAATTTGTCCAATTTGAATTTCTTGATATGCACGTGGTAAGTTTTAGGAAGATAGGAAGACAGAAGCATGATTCTGAGGGGGACACCTAGTTATGTTCCCCTTATAATTTCAACACAGAATGGGGAGATTTGAATGTTGACTTAGAAAAGCACAATTTAAAAAAGGATTTCTAAAAGAAATCTACTTATATATAAAAGTGAAATACCCCTCATGCACATCACAAAATCTCCAGAACCGTAAAGAACTACAAACTTGAAATTTGGCACATATGTTTCTCTTGGCTTCTACGGGCTCACTAAGAAAGGGTTTTTTTCCAAACGACCACCAGAGCATTAGTATTTACTATATTATTATTATTGACACGCTCTGATGCTAAGGAGTTCTACTCCCGCTCCCCACCTGAAAAGAAATCTGTTCCAAATGCAGAACACAAGCAGAGGAGAGGAGTTTCAGTTTCAGTTTTAGTTTCACAGTACCTAGCAGCTTTAGTACAGAACAGTTGAGCTAAGCCTCGCCCAGGCTCCTTGCTGTCTCCTTGCTCACACAGAAAATACTCTTTCAGTTTCCAAACATCCCTCAACTCTCACACTGACAGGACACTAGCCATATGAATACTGATGGATTCTGGTAGGCAGAGGCAGAATTTCTTTCCCCTTATTTTCCTCCCCCAAAACTAAGCCTGACCACATGGTTTCGTAGCGAAGCACGGGTATTGAGCTTTTGTGTGTGTGTGTGTGTGTGTGTGAAAATGCAGTTTAATGACAGTTTGAAGTTACGACGACACTGTAAGAAGTGATTTATGAGCAGTCCTTGGACTTATGGACACGACTTCATCCCTACGATCAAAATTTGGGTGTTTGGCAACCAGTAGTCTGTTTACGATGGTTTGCAGCATCCTGGAGTAAGGTGACATCCATTTGTGAGTTTCCCACCTGTCTTTGTACAAGCAAAGTCACAGGGGACGCCAGATTCCCTTAATGTCCGTGGGATTCCCTTAACAATGGCAATGATGTCCCTTAACATTTGTGGCCCAAAAAAGGTCATAAAATGGGGTGTGACTCAAGTTAACGGCCTGTCATGGCCCCTTTGGAGCCTGATTCTGTGGAGGAAGAGGAGCTGGAACAGGAGCCGATGGAGATTGAGGGGGCGGCTTTGTTGATTGGGACAGGTTGTAGGCAGGGAGGAAAGGGGCAGGCGGACCAAGAGAGGCTAAACAGTCAACACGAGAGACGGAGCTCAGGCGAGAAGCAAGGACCGCCCCCTCCTGATCCCCGAGCATGGAGAGTGGAGAGAAGGCGGGAACAGCACAGGCTGAGATTAAAGGAGATGCTGTGGGGAGGGGGTGTTGGTCGGGAGCAAACGCTGAAATCCTGGAGCGTTGTGTGACATTGGATGTTTCCTGGACTTTTTTGCTTTCTTGCTTGCTTCCTGGATTAATTGCCTTGTTCCTTTGCTTCCTGGACTCATTGACTTATTCTCTTGCTCTGTTGCATCGTCTTGCTTTGCGGCCGTTGTGCTCACGGCGTTGGGCTGGACTACTTGCAGCCAAAGGCTGCTGGAGGTAGGTATGTGTGTGTGTGTGTGTGTGTGTGTGTGTGTGTGTGTGATCTGGGATTTTGCCCTGGGACTTGTCAGAAACATGGGAGAGTTTGGGGGAAAGTTGGAGCAATAAAGGGGCGGTTTGAACTGTCAACTTACCATGTTGCCTGTGCGCCGTGCCCTCGGTCATCCCACTGCCTTGCTTAGCAATGAAAATTCTGCTCCCAATTGTAGTCATAAGCCGAGGACTACCTATATAGGCATGGTTACAATAGGACAGTGGTGGCTATCCTTTCTTGGCTCCTGTGCTGAGAATTGCATGCACACTCGCTTGAGTACGCGCGCATGCCAGCATCCAAAAGGCAATGCGTGCTGACTCCCCCAGGCCCCCTGCGTGTGTGACCCCCCCCCATACACACGATTCCCCCCTTGTGGCCGCCTGTCTGTGCATGAGCACGTTTCCCCCTCCCACATTATTTGTCTGCGCATGCACATGTGATTGCCCCTCACGCGTCATTTGTCTGCGCATGTGCTCACGATTCCCCCTCACATGTCGTTTTCCCATTGCAGGAATAAAGAATATATCCAGAAAAAAAGCCATCAGTGTTCATGTGGTAAAAAATACAACAAAGTTTGTTTCTTTATTAGCAAAAAAATAAAGGGAAGGAAGGAAGGAGGGAGGGAGGGAGGAAGGAAGGAAGAAAGATAGAAAGAAAGAAAGAAAAAGAAGGAAAGAAAGAAAGAAAGAAAGAAAGAAAGAAAGAAAGAAAGAAAGAAGAAAAGAAAAATAAAATAGAGGGTTTTCCCTCCTATTTTCTGCTTCAAGAAAACACAAAAATAAAAAGCATTCTCCAGTTTCATTTTGCAGCATAGTTGGCTTCACATAAATTTCTCTGGAAGGACAAGCAGCCTGTGTCAGAATCTCCCATCTGAACGGCGTTGTGATTCTCTACGCAAGAGATGAGTGTCCATCATTCATTCACAACCGACGTTTTCGGCGACTCTGAAAATATACAAGGATGGGTAAGTCCTCCGTGTGGACACCAATCCGGGCCGCTGAGGACCAAAAAAAGCTTCATCCAATCTTAGATTAATTATATAGAATTATGTATTTCTCTTCAAGATGGGTGGACTTCATCTCCCAGAAGCAGGGGTGGGATTCTACTGGTTTAACAACCGGTTCGGTTAGTGCGTGTCTCTGCTGAGCTGCAAAACATAGAAATATAGGATAGACTAGGGCTGTGATGGCAATCCAATGACACACGTGCCACGGTTGGCACACAGAGCCATTTGTACGGGCATGTGAGCCCCAGCCAAATTTACCTGCACTGCACATGCGTGCGCCTCCCAGCTGGTTTTCGCCCCGTTTGAGGCCATTTTCGCCCTCCCAGAGGCTTGAGGAAAACCTCTGCAGCCTCAGGAGGCCAAAAAATGGGCCTTCCAGAAATACCAGAAGTGCCAAAACTAGAAGTGCTGAAACGGGCCTGTTTTTCAGCCTCCAAAGGCTGCAGAAGCTTCTTTCTTCGACAAGTCTCACAAAGATTCATTTCTGGCAGAGTTTGGGGGGAGAGAAAAAAAAGACTTCTGCGGCTTCTGCTGCTTTCCTTGCATGAAGCCAAAAGTCTCTCTCTCTCTCTCCCTCCCTCCCTTCCCCAGAGAACGGAGCTGGAGACGGTATCCTGCAATCTCAAATAAAGATCGATCGATCGATCGGGGTGGAGGATTTTCCTGCAGACTTTTTTGGGGGGATTTTCCCAGGGTCCCTGGTCCATGGCATTTTAAATGATGAGTTTGGTGGTTCCTAGGTTCCAAAAGGTTGGTGAACCCTGGTCTAGGCTGAACATTAAAATCCAAATACTCTTTACTTCTTGAAGCTGGTGTTCCAATGAAATAGTACTGGAGGAAGAAGGCTACCAAATTCTTTAGATGATGGCTGGGGAATTCTGGGAGTTGAAGTTCACACATCTTGAAAATTATTGAGATAGAAATGTTGTTTCCAGTTCTAAAGCCACCAACTCCTACCTTTCAGAGAGCAATTCCAAAGAAAATAAAAACCTGTTGATATATAGGCAGTTCTCAACTTACAACTGTTCATTTAGTGATCATTTGAAGTTCAAATGGCCCTGAATAAGTAACTTGTGTCCGTTTTCCACATTTATGACTGTTGCAGCATCCCCGTGGTCACATGGTCAAAAATCGGATGTTTGGTCACGGACTCATATTTACGATGGTGTCCCGGGGATCACACGATCCCCTTTTGCGAGCTTCCGACAAGCAAAGTCAATGGGGAAGCCTGATTCACTTAACGACCATGTGACTCACTTAACCACCATGGCAGGCAAGGGCGTAAAATGGGGCAAAACTCACTTAACAACCATCTCACTTAGCAGCGGGAAATTTTGAGCTCAGTTGTGGTCGTAGGTTGAGGACTACTTGTACAGCAACACACACAAGACCAATGCCTTACCGTTGGATTAAGTTCCCACTTTTTCAGGTTCAATTCTGTTTCTGTGGCTCGGACCTAAATGATTTTTTAAAAGGATATTATTTAACCAGAGAGAGCATTTTAAAAAGAAGCTATGTTAGACAAAAATCTGTTTTGTGATCTTGATGGACAACCCAATTGTGTGCCTAATGTAGAAGTCCCAGATACAGAACAGTTCCAGAATTGGGTATGTCTAATTTAATGAAAAGAAGGAGTAGGGGGTGACATGAGAATAAGTAGTCTTCTGAAATTAGAAGGGCTGCCCCAAAGAAGAGGAAGTCAAGCTATTCTCCAAAGCACCAGAAGGCAAGGCAAGAAGCAACGGATGGAAACTAATCAAGGAGAGAAGCAATTTGGAACTAAGGAGAAATTTTCTGATGGTGAGGACCATTAATCAGTGGAAAAAGTTGCCTCCAGAAATAGTGAATGCTCCAATACTGGAAGTTTTTAAGAAGAGATTGGACAGCCATTTGTCTGGAAGAATGTGTGATGCCCCGGGGCGTGACACAAAAAAATCAAAATCACAAAAATAGAATTCCCTTTAATGGCTCCAACTTGGCCCCCAATGTCCAATTATCCTCAGCTGGATATCAAACTCTTCCAAAAACAGTCTACAAAGGGAGTAAATGCAGTTGGAACCCAAAGTAAAGATAATTAGAAATTAAAAAATCCAACACCAACCACACTGAAGTCATTAACACGGCAGGCCAGGATGATAAATTGCAGACTTTCAAAGGATAATGCAGCACCCACAGTTTGGAGGATGCCAAAAGCCAGATAAGTCTCGACAAAGATAATGCACACTTTGCTTCCAGCAAGGAGCTCTGTGCAAATGCCCCACTTATATATCCTGTTCTCCCAGCTGCAACTAATGACAGGGATCAGGACCTCTTCCTCTCCCATAAGCCACATTGCTCCCTTCTCCGTTCCTCCCTGCGTGCCCTAGGATGAAGAGGGGGTGGCCCTGGGTCTTCCTCTGAATGCCCAGCCGGATTGTGCCCTTCCCCCATTTCTTTCACAGCCACCGGAGCCACAGTCCCACTCCCTGTCAGCTGCTCAATCTCCCCTTCAGAGTCATACTCCAACAAGGGCATGACAGAATGGTATATAAGATCACCTGCTTGAGCAAGGGGTCAGACTAGAAGAGCTCCAGGGTCCCTTCCAACGCTGTCACTCTCTTATTCTGCTTTTTTGATGCTTCACGCATGCTAAATCCATGTGCCATTGGTTTCTGAACCTTATTAATAAGGCCTGTCTTCCTTTTTTGGAGGGAGGGGGAGGAGAAAGGGGCGAGGATTCCCATGGGGAGATTGAAAAAGGCCCTTTGCAAAGGTTCTGAGTGTTTGTTTCCCAAATGTTATTCTATTATTTGGATTAAATTCTTGGAACTTCGAGTTGAAAGGATGAAAAACTGGTGATGGGAACTTGTGTTACAGGAGAACATCTTACAGGGGGACCTCGGAGCCCCAGAGAAGAGAAGACTCACCACTTGGCACCTCATCCAAAGCGTGACTCTGAGCTGCCTGTTGCAACTTCTTTCTCCTTTTCCACCTGGAAAGAAATATTTGCTCTGTTGACTGAAACCTGCCCTCCCCACCATGCACAACCTTGGGAAAATAACAACAAAACAAAGAATATATCTCCTAAACGTTCACGACAAAATGTTTGCAGGCAGGATAGGGAACTCCCTATCTAAATGCGCAAAGATTTGCTCAAAGTCTCACAGGACCAAATATGATCCTCAGAGAAGCGACGGGAGATTGCTTTGCTGGTCGCACACCACCGATAACCCATGCAGAGAATGGCGAAAGTTTCAGCATCGTATTTCCCCGAAAATAAGACAGGGTCTTATTATATAAGACCCTGTCTTATTCTTTTTGCCACCAAAAAAAAAAA
Source organism: Laticauda colubrina (assembly GCA_015471245.1). Taxonomy (NCBI): domain Eukaryota; kingdom Metazoa; phylum Chordata; class Lepidosauria; order Squamata; family Elapidae; genus Laticauda; species Laticauda colubrina. The sequence goes on along the minus strand of BLBF01000006.1, from coordinate 3,387,253 downwards.
AAAGGCACCAGGTCTTATTTTCGGGGGATGTCCTCCACTGACTAACTTCACTTGCGCACGTTGCCCCGGCCTCCTTTTCGCGGTCAGAGGCCTTCAAGAACTTCTTTTTCTGCAGCAAGCAAGGCTTCCCTAAAGGCCTCTGCAGCCAATAATAGAGCTCAGGATCGATCCAGAGCTTTGTTCTCAGCTCCAAAGGCCTTCAGGAAAGCCTGGCCAGCCTTGCCGGCTGCAGAAGAAATGGGCCGGTGAGGCAGGTGTCGAGGGGGTGTGAGACCTGGCTACAACTGCCCAAAGAGTAGTGGGGTAGCTCCACCACAACCCATCTCCGCCCTAGCTTAATTTTTACCCATCCGCTGTGGAGAGGCCAGGATCTTATTTAGGGCTTATTTGGGGGGTAGGGCTTATATTGGGTGCATGTGTAAAAAAATTAAGCTAGAACTTATTTCGGGGTAGGTTTTATTTTCAGGGAAACAGGGTATATAAACACACAACCTGCCTGGTTGTGGATTTTTCTTTGAAATTGCTAAAGCAACACTGGTTGTCCCAAAGTTGAGCCCAATTAGAAGTCAACCTAAAGAGTGATCTTTAAGAAATACAGGTAGTCCTCGACTTACGGCCACAATTGAGGCCCACATTTCTGTCGCTAAGTGAGAAATATGTTCAGTGAGTTTGGCCCCATTTTACGACTTTTCTTGCCGCGTTTCTTAAGCAAATCCCTGCCGTTGTTCAATTAGGAACATGGTCTTTAAGCAAATCTGGCTTCCCCCTTGAGTTTGCTTGTTGCAAAAGAGGATCACGTGACCCCCAGGATGTTGCAACTGTCATAAATATGAGTCAAATGCCAAGTGTCTGAATTCTGATCACGTGACTTTAGGGATGCTGCAAGCGTCATAAATACATGCCAGTTGCCAAGTGTATGGATTTTGAACAGATGACAAGGTGAGCAACCATCATTAAGTGTGAAAAACAGCCATAAATCACTTTTTAAAGTGTGGTTGTTGCTTCAAACGGTCACTAAATGGACATGTAAGTCGAGAACTATCTGTATACAAAACCTTAAACCTCAGTCCTTTCACTCTTGGTCTTTGTGCTGGCTACGTAAAACTGAATGCAGGGAAGGAGGTGTCCTACCCAGCTCCCCAAACATGGCAAACCCTCTGAAGTGAACTCAAATATGCCATTATTAGGAATGCTGGCAGCCCCGGCAAAATGTTTCTTTCTCACCACAGGCTAACAAGTCTGTCCGGCTGGAAGATTGTTGTCTGTCACACCTATTCATCTCTGACCCCTGCCTTTTACCCCCAGAGCTAGGTGGGGCTTTGCTAGCAGCAGTGGCTTTTCCAGCCCAAGGACTTGCCCATTGATTTCCACTGCTCTCCTCTCCTCTGCCTTCTGCACATCTGTGCATCAGGCACTGGACCCAGCTATTCCTCCTCTTCCTCAGCAGCCATTTCCTGACCTGGAGGCTGTAGACTCTCCATCTGAGGGCTGACGGACAGCCCAGACTCCTCCTCTCTCTCTCTCTGTCTCTCTCTGCCAGTTCCATTCCCCTTGGAGCTCCCGTCCCAAGGACCGGTCCATAGATTTCCACTGCTCTCCTCTCCACTCCTCTGCCTTCTGTGAATCAGGCACTGGACCCAGCTGTTCCTTCCCTTCCTCATCAGCCACCTCCAGACCTGGGGGCTGTTGACTCTTCATCTGAGGGCTGACGGATGGCCCAGGTTCCGCCTCTGTCTTTCTCTCTCTCTGCCAGCTCCATCCCCTCTTCCCACTTGGAGCTCCCGGGTTGCCCTTATGCTGACCCTGAATCCCACGCCTCCTCCTCCTCCTCCTCCAATTCGTCTGCTGGAGGGGCCCGCGGCCGAATGGCCACAACAGGAGAGGAAAGGAACAACTATTACAAAAAGCTGAGGGGAAAGACTCCGCCCTGTCCAAATTTTAACCATCTTGGCATTTACCAGTGGGCGAGGAAGACGAGAGGTATGAAGAACAGGGCCAGCAGGTCTGTGGTGATCCAGATGGTTTTATATTTCTGTGGCGTCTGTAAGAGAAGAGCCAACAAAAATGGTGCCAGTTGGCAAGACGAAACAGGGTGTCGATACGGCTAGTCCTTGACGTAAGACCATAATGGAGGTCAAAATTTATGTTTAGAATAGATTATAGAATAGGGATAGGGATAGGATAGGATAGGATAGGATAAGAAAGGAATAGAATAAGAAAGGAACAGAACAGAACGGAATGGAACGGAACGGAACGGAACGGAACAGGACAGGACAGGACAGGACAGGACAGGACAGGACAGGACAGGATAGGAATAGGAATAGGAATAGGAATAGGAATAGGAATAGGAATAGGAA
>BLBF01000006.1:3359196-3369772 GCA_015471245.1 Laticauda colubrina | reverse complement strand
ATTCTATTCTATTCTATTCTATTCTATTCTATTCTATTCTATTCTATTCTATTCTATTCTATTCTATTCTATTCTATTCTATTCTATTCTATTCTATTCCATTCTATAATGTCATTCTAATCTTTTTGGGTTTTTTTAAAGGAGACCCCAAAAGCTACAGACCCAGCCAGGTATGACCTCAATACCTGGGAAGATGTTTGCAAAAAAATCACCAAGCAAAAGATTTGTAAGTATTTAGAAACAAACAAGATGATTAGTAGAAGCGAGAATAACAGAGATGGAAGGGACCTGGGAGATCTTCTAGTCCAACCCCCAGTTTAGGCAAGAAATCCTAGACCATTTCAGACAAATGGCTGTCCAATCTCTTCTTAAAAACCTCCAGTGATGAAGCATCTACAACTTCTGGTGGCAAGCTGTTCCACTGGTTTATTTTCCTCTCTGTTAGGAAGTTTCTCCTTAGTTCCAGGTTACTTCTCTCCTTGATGAGTTTTTCCAGTCCCTTAATCATCCTGGTTGCTCTTCTCTGCGCTCTTCCCAGATTCTCAACATCTTTTTTATAATCTGCCCACCAAAACTGGATGCAGTACTTCAAGCGTGGCCTCACTAAGGCTTTATAAAGCAGTAACTAACACTTTATGTGATCTTGAACCTATCCCTCTGTTAAAGCGTTTGTTAAAAAGAAAAGGTTAAGCCAGACAAATTTTACCACTTTATTATTATTATTTTTAAATAATAATCTCTTCTTACCTGGAACGACAAGTAGAATGTGTGCCACTGACGTGTCCAAAACATGGTGATAACTGTTAAGCCAGTGATGGAGAGGAAGAGGGTGAAAAGTGTCACATGCTAAAGAGATCAAGAAGGATTATTTATTTTTGAACATATTTTTTATTGTTTACATATAAATGTCAACTCATAAAACGTTTCTATGCCTGTTTTAGAGTTGCCATGAACAGAAGCATGGGGGAAGAAAAGAAATTTGAAAGAGCAGTGCAGCAGTTTAAAACCGAAAGTGCATTCCATTCGTATCTTGCAAAGATTGTAACTAAAGCTACCGGAATTTCTGCAATGCAGATCTCTAATTGGAGAACGTGATTGATGACTCTTGGCTATGAACGTGTTTAGTTGGAGAATATGAATTGTGATGCACCCAGAGGGGTGGTGGGAAACCAGGGTCAAGGGTGACAGTGAATTAATTACACATCTCAGAACCATCTTCATACAGGTCATGCTGACATGTTTGCTCCTAATAAATTCTTTGAAGTTTCTGAAGCTTGTCTCAAGGCTCACTGAGAGAATACGATAAAAATAAAATAACAGACTGTGACAATCAGAGTCTGTAGAAGGCTTTCTTATAGGATATTGCAAAACCAGCCCCCAACTCCCAATAACAGATTAGGAGAAGGAGACACTTCCAGTAATTACAGCCTTATGTAGGATTATCACACTTAAAAGATTACCTAATACGTCCTGTTTTTCACACATAGAAGTTATACAGATTCTCATAAGAAAGAAATGAGTAGTCCTGGGACTACTTTGGGACTGCTCTTCCCAGACTCTTTCCATGGAAATCCCCTAATTCTCCTCATCTTCATCATGATCATCAGATTTCCTGTTATTCGTTTAAAAGGTTACACAAGATATCATTAATAACCTCCTCATGTCAGAGTAACCTGGCATGAATCTTAAATGTAGCCAAGGACACAATATTTAGCAATTTTTCAGAACTTTAGCAAAATAACAAGTTACATATAATCTCTTATATAATCTCTTATATACATATATAATCTCTCATATATGTTCTCATCTCTAGAAGGTCAGATTAAGAACAAAGATGGAATCTGTCTTGTTCTTTATATTCTTAGGTGTATAAGGTAAATTTTCACATGAAACACTCATGGTTTAATTTAATCCTGACAGCAGGGTTGAATATTGAACGCAGTGTAATTGGCCATGGCATTCCATTTGCAATAAAACAGAAGTAAAAACAAAATAACATATATGCAAATATATACATATAATGACTATCATATCATATGTCAACTTCTCTATCATTGTAATACTTAACATTCCTCTATCCGTGTTTCTTTCCAAGTCCCCCTCATCTGCTTCTTTTGCCTTCCAACTTCTACCTCATGTTTCTAACCCAGAGGTCTCCAAACTTGGCCACTTTAAGATTTGTGGACTTCAACTCCCAGAGTTGGCAGACCCCCAAATACTGGAACACTGCTATCATGTCACCCCTAATTCTTCTTTCCATTAAACTAGACAGACCCAATTCTTGCCATGTTCTTTATATGTTTTAGTCTCCAGCCCCTTAATCCTCTTTGTTGCTCTTCTCGGCCCTCTTCCCAGACTCTCACCATCTTTTTTATAATGTGGTGACCAAAATTGGATGCCGTATTCCAGGTGTGGCCTTACTAAGGCTTTATAAAGCGGTACTAATACTTCACATGATTTTGAGCCTATGCCTCTGATTATACAACCAAGGATTGTATTTGCTTTATCAGCTGCTGCTGCACACAGCCGGCTGATGTTTAAGTGATTGTCTAACTAGGACTCCAACATCCCCCGCCCAGTTACTGCTTTTTAGCCAGGTACTGCCTCATAATCTATACCTGTACATTTGGTTTTTCTCGCCTAGGTGTAAAATCTCCCTTTTTTTTTCAACATTGAATTTCATTTTCCAGGACTGATTTTCCCAAACTGGAAGGAGGTGGCCATTTGGAAGGAAGTAAAATGAATTTACCTTATGGCACCAGTGCATTTTCAACTCCTGACTTTCGAAGAGTAGTAAAACTGCTATAAACTGTAAAATAAGAGCACAGGCTTAGTTGTAGCCAACCGTTGGCATGGGAAGAGGAAACTTATGTATTACTAAATTTAATAAATTGTTAATAATTTATTAATCATTAATATTAATACAGAAATATAGGTATTAATTTTTCCCTAGCAATCCTAGGGTGTGTGGAGAGAGGACGAGGGTGGGCAGTGGGTCATTGGTGCTCTCTGAACTTGGCTGTTTGCAGAAATTTCTTTACCCAACTAGGTAACATTATCAGGTTCTGCAACAACACAACCAAGCTCAGAGAGCATCAAGGACCCCACATGTGGAGGTGTGTCAAAAAAAAATGAGGTAGCAGATACAACCAATGCATGCTACTTTTTGTCAATGTTGCAACACGTGTTTTAAAAAAGGACTGTTAGCTACTGTTTTCATTCATTCATTCATCCATCCATTCATTCATTCCTTGACACTCTGTCACTCCCCTGGACACCCCAGAAGTACTAAACTATTCTATATTCTATTCTATTCTATTCTATTCTATTCTATTCTGTTCTATTCCATTTTTGTTCTATTCTATTATTCTATTCTGCTATTCTATTCTATTCTAATATTTTATTCTATTCTGTATCCTATTCTATTCTACATTCTATTCTATTCTATTCTATTCTATAGTATACTATAGTATACTATTCTTATTCTATTATTCTATTCTATTCTATTATTCTATTCTAATCTGAATCCTATTCTATTCGATTTTCTAGTTTGTTCTATTCTCTATTCCATTTTCTATTCTATTCTATTCTATTCTATTCTATTCTATTCTATTCTATTCTATCCTACTCTACTCTACTCTACTCTATTCTAATCAGTCTCATAGCCACATGTGCAAACCTCTTTTTCCCATTTGCCTTTTGAATGCAGCCTCTGCCTCTGAGTGTTAGATATTTCACCCAATCACACAACCACACCTTCCCTTAAAGTTTGGGCTGATATCCGCATCATCGTCTTTCTTTTGGGGAAGTCTTTTCACCAAAGAAAAGCTTTGACTTACGATTAAGAAAAACAGGTAGGAGAAGACGAAGATCGCCAGAAACAGCAGGAAAGTCGACCAGTGAAACCAGTAGCCTAAATTTATGAAGCTGTACCTAAAAGGATGACAAGGAACAGTGACATTTAGATAAAAATATCATTGCTCAGTAGCAAATGACTCCATTTCGTCTTCCCAAGCAGAATAATGGAGTTGGAAGGGGCCTTGGAGATTCTTCTAGTCCAGTGGTGGCTAACCTTTTTGGGCTCCTGTGCCAAAAATTGTGCGCATGCCAGCACACACACATTTGTGTGCCGGCACCCAAAATGCAACTCCCCACCCACCCCCTTACCTGCACTATGCCTCACAGCTGATTTTTTTTCAGCCTCCCAAAGGCTTGAAAAAAGCCTCTGCAAGGCTTTTTAGACCAAATTTTAGGCCCATTTCATCATTTCCGGTATTACAGGAAGTGACAAAAGGGACCTATTATTTGGCTTGCAAAGCCTGCAGAGGCTTTTTTTAAGCCTCTGGGAGGCCAAAAATGTCCTCCAACCGGTGGAAAATCAGCTATGAGATGCGCGCACGCTCAATAAGGTAAGTTTTCCTGCGGCTTGTGTGCCAGCACAAATGGCTCTGCATGTCACTTGTGACACGCATGCCATAGGTTCACCATCACGATTCTAGTTCAACCTTGTATTCAAACAGGAGCCCGTAAACCATTTGAGACAAATGGCTGTCCAGTCTCTGCTTTAAAACCTCCAGTGTTGGAACACCTACAACTTCTGGTGTCAAGCAGTTCCACTGGTTAATTGTCCTCATGGTCAGGAAGTTTCTCCTTAATGACCTGCCTTCCCCGTTGACTTGGCTGGTCAGAGGATCGTGTGACCTTGGGACATAGCAACAGTTATAAGTATGAACCAGTTTGCCAAGTATCTGAAATTTGCCCATGTGGTCCTGGGGATGCTGCAAAGGACTTGGACTTCCTTACTCAATCTGTCTTTGGATGATGGTTTTCCTGTCTGGCCTCTCACAGAGGGTCAGATTAGGTAATCATACCTCTTCATCCCTTATTCTTAACATGGTACACCACAGGGTTGTGTGTTGAGTCCCTGATTCTGTACTCTTTATGTGCATGACTACTTTCCCACTCACACGAGTAATACTATTACTAAATTTGCAGATGATGCAACAGTGGTGGAACTTGTCTCTGGGGGGGGGAATGAGTCTGCCTACCGAGATGAGGTGGACCAATGGTTGCTTTCGTGGTGTGGAGACAATAACTTGGTCCTTAATATCAATAAGACCAAGGAGCTGATAGTGGACTATGTAGAAGGAATAGATCAGAAATCCAGCCCTTACTTATCAAGGGAGACCGAGGGGAGCAAGTGGCCAGTTTTAAGTTTCTGGATATTACCATAAAAGGGGACCTGACTTGGGGTGCTCACATTGCAGCCCTGGTCAAAAGGGCTCAGCAGAGATTATGCCACCTGAGACTTCTCAGGAAACAACAACTGAATGAAAAACTGCTGGTGACCTTCTATCGCTGCAACATAGAGAGTGTCTTAACTTCCTGCACCTCTGTATGGTTTGCCAGTTGCACAGGGACAGCTAGGATGGTGCTCCAGAGGGTTAACGTCATTGCCTAGAGGATCTTTGGTTGCCCTCTCGCCTTTTTGGAAGAGCTTTATAGCTCCTCTGCCTTAAGAAAGTTCAAAACATTCTCAAAGATCCATCTCATCCTAGGAAAACCTCCCCCCCCCCCTTTTTTTTTTTTTTTTTGAACTATTACCCTTTGGCAAATGGTACAGGAGAATTATAAATACAAGGACAAATAGGCTGAAAAACAGCTTCTATCTTAGGGCAGTAACTCTATTGAATTCTATATATATAATATATATACTATATTGTATAGTGCAATAAATGCAATATCAGAGGTTTTCAATTCAATGTATAGAATGTAAAGAATGTGTGTTTGTGTATTTTCAATCATAATGCACACTGAAGATGGTATTTACTTTTGCTGTATGAGGTGCAATGACAATAAAGTAAAGTAAAAATCATAACTGTGAGAAATGATCATGTGCAGAGATAGTATTCAGCCGGTTCAGACCAGTTCTGGCATACCGGTTGTGAAAATTTTGACTGGTTCAAAGAACTGGCAAATACCACCTCTGGCTGGCCCTGCCCACCTGCCCCTTACCTCTCACCTCTCCGATATTCTGTTGTATATTAGCTCAGATGATTCGCGCAGAAATCATACGTTTGGCTCACCTCAGATGAGCTAAGAAACAGCTCTTGGTCAGTCATAGTCTCATTTCTGCATGCACAAATCGTGCATTTGGTGCGCCTCAGGGGAGGTAAGAAACAGCTATAGGTCGGTCTTAAGACTTGAAGCACACATGCTGTCAGCTCATAAAATATTTCTATAGTCTTTGAAAGGGAGGGGGAAAGGGGTTTTGAAAGAGCAGCGCAGCAGTTTGGAAATCAAAAGTGCATTCCATAAATAGTTTTTGAAAGATGGTCACTCGGTGACTGAAGTTTCTGCCATGCAAATATCTAACTGGAGAGCATAACTGATGACTCTTGGCTATGGATGTGTCCCATTGGAGAATATGAGTTATGATACACCCAGAGGGGTGGGGAGGAAAACCAGGGTCAAGAGTGACAATTAATAATGTCCCTCAGAGTCGGCTACATCCAGGCAGTGCCGGACATGTTAACTCCCAATAAATCCATTTGAAGTTTTGGAAGTTTGGCTCGAGACTCATGATTTAATTGGGGGTAACTGCAGGAATCCTGACAGCTAGATGTTTCTGAGACACAGAATTCATTGTCATAGAGCCGCAACATAGAACCAGTATGAAAAAAATTAGAAACCCATCCCTGGTCTTGAGTCACATTTTTCATTGCCATTGCAACTTTGAACAATCACGAAATGAACTGTTGTAAGTCAACAGTTGCCTGTAATAGCAATAAGAGCCTTTGGACACTTACCAGTCAAAGCTGTTGTAGTCATTCCTGGCTTCTCCCCACATATACAGAAAGACAAAGGAAAAGCTGAATGTGAAAGCCAAGAGGGAAAAATACATACATTCTCCCTATAATTAAAAATAGGAGAGAAAGGCATCATATTTAGACTTCAAAAGAAGCAATTGTGCTGCCTGAAATATATGCTGTGGAGGCTACCCCTGAGAATTTAGGCTTCTCTTTAGTTTTCCAGGGTTGCTTCCACCTGCTTCAGCCTACCTTCTGAAAAAGAAAAAAAAACCCAGCACAATACCCTTTATAGCACTAGGCAGAATGGGAATAAAATAAAATTCATTAAAAGCTCAACTTAATGGATCATTCTAGGTGGAAAGAGTGTCCTTTAAATCCAGCTGTCTGTTAAATCCAGCTGTCCATTAAATCCAGCTGTCCGTTAAATCCAGCTGTATGTTGAGGAGAGAGGAAGATATTATTGTACCTTATTGCAACACCAGAGTCCTGGCTTAATCCTTTTGTGGTTCTGGTCTTGCCACTGGCAGGCATATAAGCCAACCAGGCAAGAAACGAAGGCTTCATATTTACATATTTTGACCAAACGTTTCTTCGCTTTTTTGAATTTCCGCAACTTGGATTTCTTGACCTGGGTAGGATGGTTCTCTATCGGCAGGTGGTCCATCTGTGGAGCCTGGAGGATGAATTCAACAAAGAAGTTGGAGAGGAATGGAGAAGAGTCACCAAGCTCAGGAGTCTCCAAATTTGACAATTTTTAAGACTTGTGGACTTCAGCCCCCAGAATTCCCCTGCCAGCATTCTGGGAATTGAAGTCCACAAGTCTTAAAGTTGGCAGATTTGGAGATCCCTGCTCTATGAACCTGCCCTGGGTTTGTTTTTTCATCTATTGATCACATTTTGAAAACTCTGTGTGCAGGTACACCTCGTCTTACCACTACAGTTGAGAGAAGAGCTTGGGCAAACATTTGTCTGAAATGGTATGAGATCTCCTGCTTAAGCAGAGAGTTGGACGAGAACAGTGGTCGCCAACCAGTGGGCTGGGGACCACTTGATGGTCCACAAGAATGTTTTGGTGCTTCGCAGAGAAATGTCCCCCCCCCCCTCAAAGCAATTAATCCAAGCTGTGTGGGAACACAAGGCTACACTGTCCACATGGCCCGCGGGAACACAAGGCTTGCGTTGCTTGCATTGCGAACAATACGAGGTAGTGAGGGGAGGGGGGAAAGGGCAGAGGGGGGAACTTGCTCCACTCACCCCACATGCCTCGCTTGGCCACCGGCTGACCACCAAACTCATAACTTTAAATCCTCCAGACCAGAGACCCTGGGAAAATCCCCCAAAAAAGTCTGCAGGAAAATCCTCCTCCCAGTTTTCCTACTGATCAATCATTCTTTATTTGGGATTGCAGGATACTATCTCTAGAGCTGTTCTCAGGGGAGAGAGAGAGGGAGAGAGAGAGAGAGAGAGAGAGAGAGAGATACCTTTGGCTTCATGCAAGGAAAGCAGCAGGAGCCGCAGAAGTCTTTCTTTCTCTCCCCCAAACTCCGCCAAAAATGAGTCTTTGCCGGCGCAGCCTCTTGGAGCAGGAGGCCTTGCAGGATCCCAGAAACTTGTTTCTGGTGGAGTTTGGGGGAGAGAAAGAAAGACTTCTGCTGCTTTCCTTGCATGCAGCCAAAAGCAGAAGAAGAAAGAAGCAGCCTGGTGGCCAGGCCAGGCGTTTGGGACAAGTGGGGCAAGTTCTCCCCCCCTCCGTCCTTTCCCCCCTTTCCTCACTACCTCGTGTTGTTCGCAATGCAAGCAATGCAAGCTTTATGTTTCCTGCACAGCCTGGTTTAATTGCTTTTGGGGGGGTGCTTTGGGGGTGACATTTCTCTGCAGACCACCAAAATTTTCTTGCAGACCACCAGTGGTCCCTGGCCCACTGGTCGGCAACCACTGCTCCAAAGTACTTGAAGGCAGTACAGGAAGCAACGGATGGAAACTCACCAAGGAGAGAATCGACTTGCCTGTTAGGAGAAATTTCCTAACAGTGAGAACAATTAACCAGTGGAACTACTTGCCACCAGAAGTTGTGGCTGCTCCATGGAGGTTTTAAAGAGGAGACTGGACAACAATTTTGACTGGAATGGTATATAAGATCAACTGCTTGAGCAAGGGGCCAGAATAGAAGACCTCCAAGGTCCCTTCCAACTCTGTCATTCTGTTATTCTGCTTTTTGATACATCATACATACTAAATCTATGTGTCATTGGTTTCTGTACCTTATTAATAAGGCCTGTCTTCCCTTTTTGGTGGAATGGGGAGGAGAAAGTGGGGTTTCATAGGTGAAGATTGAAAAAGACCCTTTGGAAAAATTCTAGATGCTTCTCAAAATCAGGGATTTTCTTTCCAGCTCTGTGCCCAAATTAAGTTGCCTGAGTTTTATCGGCCACAATCCAGGGATACATTTTCAAATAAAATAAAACAAGAATGCATGCAAACAGGCCTGAAAACAAAGCAACGAAGTGAAGTGAAATAATGAAATGAAAAATGATGGAAACTGGAAATCAATTACATTGGTCTCGTTTCAATTAAAGATACATCATGAAACAAAAAATAAAACCAGACCATGAAAGGAAATAACAAAAGGAAACAATATGCCAGAAACTTCAAAAGAAGTTACATTTGTCTCATTTCAATTAAAGAGAAAAATAAAAATAAAAACATACAATGAAATGAAATGAAATGACACAGAAAAGAAGTAAAATGGTTTTGGCAGTTCCTAACCATAATTTGCCTTTAAAAAAATTGATAGAAACAGAACCCGGATATTTTTTTAATCCATAATAAAAACATTTGATTTCATAAAGATAACTTTGAAAAATCAGCTTCCGGATATTGCTTTCCTGCAAAGCCAGGCCCTACCTCTTCTGCTCAACTTATCTCCTTGCAGAAATTCCACTTTTCTGTTTCCAGAAACTTTCTGGATAATCTTAACTGCCATGGAATTTTTCAAGCTCCAACATTCCTCCCATTCCTGCACTTTGTTGCTGTTCATTCCCAAGCCAAATCCCAATCTCTCTTTCCTGCCTATGTGAAACAATACCTGTTTTCCCAAAAATAAAACCTACTCTGAAAGTAAGTCCTAGCTTGATTTTTACATGTGCACCCAATACAAGCCTTACCCCCAAAATAAGCCCCAATTAAAGTCCTATCCACTCCAGGGTGCACAGGTAAAAATTAAGCTAGGGTAAGGATAGGAGGTAGAGCTGCCCTACTACTTCCCTTTGGACAGGTGTAGCCAGGCCTCACACACCTGCCTGGCCGGCCCATTTCTTCTGCAGCCAGCAGGGCTGGCCAGGCTTTCTTGAAGGCCTCTGGAGCTGAGAACAAAGCTCTGGATCGATCCAGAGCTCCATTATCGGCTGCAGAGGCCTTCAGGGAAGCCTTACTGGCTGCAGAAGAAGGAAAAGTTCCTGAAGGCCTCTGACAGCAAAAAGGAGGCCGAGGATGATGCGTGCAAGTGAGGTTAGTTAATGGGATGATGACCCCGGAAAATAAGACCTGATGCCTTTTTTGGTGGCAAAAAAATATAAGACAGGGTCTTATTTTGGGGGAAACATGGTAGTCCTTGACTTATAACCATTCATAGCAAGCTCCCCCCTCCAAGAAGAATGAAATATTTTGGGGAATATTAAAAAAGGCAGAATATTATATTTTCCCAAAGGAGAATAGAATAGAATAGAATAGAATAGAATAGAATAGAATAGAATAGAATAGAATAG
>BLBF01000006.1:3323841-3338004 GCA_015471245.1 Laticauda colubrina | reverse complement strand
TTCCTTCCTTCCTTCCTTCCTTCCTTCCTTCCTTCCTTCCTTCCTTCTCAATCTTCTTTTCCTCTGGTGGGTATAAATGCCAAATCGAATTGGTGATTTGGGGCCAAGAAATAATGACAGCAGTCATGGCTGTTTTATTCTGCCAAGGAACCATTTCAATCTTTTTTAAAACAAAAGAACCAGAAAAGCATGGCAGTCGATGGGAAAATGCTTTGTCTGTATTTTTTGCATTTATCTTCTTGTTAATCCGAAATGGGCAAACTGCCCTCATATTTTAAAAAGTCTATTTTTTTCTCTCCCGTTTTAAGTAAGCCAGGCTTTACATCTTTTTCTTCTCTCCCAAAGAGATTCAATAAATCTTTGTGTGTTAAATTGATGATGCAGACATAACTGTTAATAGATTATCACGCATGAATGCAAATAATAAGGGAGGGGAAAAAAATCAGGACATTTTTAACAGTCATTGCCCTGTCAGGATGGGTGGCGTTGAAAAACCCTGTAGTTCTTCCCCTCTTGTAATATTTAGTTTTTAGAGCAGATAGGAATTTTTCTATAGGCAATTTATGGGACTCCCTGCCACATTGGACTTTGGAAAGCAGGCTGTGAGCAAAATGGACGCCGGGGATATTTTACTGACTGGCAAAAACGGCAACCCGATGAGTACCACTTCTCGTTCTAGGCTAGCTTGCAAGAAGGGAGAGTTACAAGGCTTAATGCCAGCTTTCTGTTTGATTTGTTTTTAATAAAAGTCTCTGTCCAATGCCGAGAGCGGAGAATCTGATGGAAAATCAATATTTCCTCAGATTTGATGTCCTTCTTTTTGCAAAAATAATAATAATGTTGAATTGGGAAAATGGATCAACCAGGGCAACTAAAAGGATCCTTGTGATGGATCTATTCGTCTCAAAGGTCTACGCATAAGAACCAAAAAAAAAAGGAATAACACAATTGCAGAGTTGGAAGGGGCCTTTGAGGTCATGTAGTCCACCCCCCCTGCTCAAGCAGGAACCCCTCTAGCGATTTCAGATGAAGGATTGCCCAAACTCTTTTTAAAAGCTTTTGTGATGCGTATCTCAGCACATCTGGAGAGTACCAGAGACTTCCATCTGCTCTCACAAAACTGACCCTGCATTTAAATTTTTAAAAAAGTATTAAGGTTATACGGGGTCAGGTGAGTGTGATGGGCAGAGAAGTATTTGCACAAGCAAGCATGTAACAATGCAGATCAAGGCTGAAAACCATTTGTTCAGTCCACTGCAAGAACTGAGGGTCTGGTTTCTTTCAAACCATTAGGGAACAAAATCAATAAATAAATCGTGGGCTGGCTCACCAGATGTTTAGGAATGCCAGTCACTCTTCTAGTTTTATCGATGGATTTGCTTTGATTCACTGAGTTTGCAATTTTCTGATTGCAGGTTGTCCTCAACTTCATTTAGCGACTATTCAAAGTTGCAATGGCACTGAGAAAAAGGTCACTTATTGTGACCGTATTTTTCACACTTACAACCGTTGCAAAGTCAAAATTCGACGCTTGACCACTCTTTCCTATTTATGACAATTGTAAGTGTCCCCGGGGTGTCAGGCGGTCCCCTTTTGCGACTGTTGGACAAGCCAAATCAACAAGGGAAGCCTGTTTCACTTAACAACCAGAGGACTGGCTTAACAACTGCAATGGTTCGCTTCACACAACCGTGGCAAGACAGGTTGTAAAATGGGAACAAAATTCAGTCAACGAATGTGTCACTCAGGAACTGAAATTTTGGAGCTCCCATGTGTTCGTACGTTGAGGACTGTCTCTATTTTGTATTTTGTGTTGTAGATATTATATTGTCAGGCATAAAGCCTGCCCCATACCATTTCAAGTAATAATAATAATTGCTAAGGATTGTCTTTCAGCACATCTGCAGAGTCCCCCAGTCCTCCGAGAAGTTTTTAAGAGAGCTGGAAATAAAAGTTTAAGACCCCGTTTGGTTTCCTTTTGAAAAAAAAAAACATCTGCCTCTGACTCAATCAGCTTCGTGAGTTTTAGAAGCCAAGATGCCACCCGCATTTCACAATTTTCTAAGATGAAGAACTCTCCAGCTCTGCTTCCATCTTTCTGCTGAAACCCTGGTGCACATTTACAGAAGTGTGCTGTCCTTCTTTGCACACTAAAGGAGATTATTTAATCTCCTTAAAAAACCAACAGGGAATGAGCTTCTACTACAGTCAAGAGGATAAGCTTTGATTAGAAGACTCTAATTAATTTTGTGGCAAGGAAGGAAGGAAGGAAGAGAAAGGAAGGAAGGAAGGAAGGAAGGAAGAAGAAGGGAGGGAGGGAGGGAGGAAAGAGAATGAAGGAAGGAAGGAACGAGAAGGAAAGAAGGAATGAGAAGGAAGGAAGGAAGGAAGGAGAAATAAACAAAGAGACAGGAGAAAACAGCAAGTAACTGCAGTGAATTATTCTTTAGCTTCAGCCAACTTATTGTTAATTTCTTTACTTTTCTCCTTGTCCTCGGCCATGGTTCTGCTGGATGTTTCTGTGCCCTTCTTCTTCGATGCCCTGCTAGATGCCATCTGCTTATCTTTGGGCTTTTTCACAGATTTATGGCTTGGGGTCGTCTTTTTTGGCTTAGAAGGCTGAGGACTGGGCTTCTCCACCTGGTCGGAACCAACAAGACCATCAGGGTTGAAGGACATTCACGGCAGACACAGGAGGTGGGGGAAAATTGAATTGAGAGAGAGAGAATTGCAAGTTAAGAGCCAACAATGCCCGGAAGGAGACAGGAAATGTCAGGGGGTTATCCAGACACCACTGTGATATTCCTCCAAAATAAGACCCTGTCTTTTATTTTTTTGCCACCAAAAATGGCACCAGGTCTTACTTTCGGGGGATGTCGTCCACTGACTAACTTCACTTGTGCGCGTCACTCCCAGCCTCCTTTTTATTGTCAGAGGCCTTCCGGAACTCCTCCTTCTGCAACTGGCAAGGCTTCCCTGAAGGCCTCTGCAGCCGATATAACAGACCTCTGGATCGATCCTGAGCTTTGTTCTCAGCTCCAGAGGCCTTCAGGAAATCCTGACCAGCCTTACTGGCTGCAGAAGAAATGGGCTAGTGAGGCAGGTGTTGGGGGGGTGCGAGGCCTGGCTATACCTGTCCAAAGGTAAGTAGTAGGGCAGCTCCACACACCCCTCATCCCCACCCTAGCTTAATTTTTACCCATCCACTCTGGAGTGGGTGGGATCTTAATTAGGGCTTATTTGGGGGGTAGGGCTTATATTGGGCGCATGTGTAAAAAATCAAGCTGGGTCTTATTTTCAGGCTCAGCCATATTTTCAGGGAAACAGGGTATACCCCATGGCCAAAAATGTTGTGGAATGCTTCGGTGTCCAAAAATGGGGTTTTTGCAGAACACAAAAACATTATCTTGCCTGCAACTCTTTAAAGTAGCTGCATCCTTCCCCCAGGTTCACCCATCTGCCTTCTTGGGCTGCACTAGAAGAAGATGCAGCTACTTTAAAGAGTTTCAGAGAGCAGTTAATTTTCTCCCCGTGGGCTTGGAAGTGCCTTTCTCAATTTAGAATCAGAATAGCTGGGTTTAATTTCTGAACGTTTCATTACCGGACACATCAAAAGCAGTGTGCTGGCACTGGCAGCCCCAAGTACACCATCCAAACAGCTCAGCACGTTCCCTTCTTACTCTCTTGCAATCCCTTTCTCTCCAATAATTCTACTCTATAAGGAGGATAGACGGGGAGGGGAAACACACAGTGTGTCTACTTACTCTCTTGTGATCCCTTTCTCTCCAGTCTATAAGGAGGGGAGAGAGAAAGAAAACCCTACTTCACGGTGTCACCATGCTTGCTTTGCTCCTTTTGGATGTATGCTGTGAGGCTGCATGCCAAACCACCAGCACCTGCACATGGGTGTGAAAGCAACCTAATGTCATGCTCCTGTCTGAATTTGACTTTGAGGAGGAAGCCAAACAGTTGACAGGGAGTAGGAGTGTGGCTCCACTGGCTGTGGAAGAAACCGGGGAAGGGCAAAGTCCAGCTGGGCAGAGCAGGGAAGAGGTAGAACAGGGCAGAGGGGGTTCAAAGGAAGACCGAGGGCCATCTCCTCTTAGGGCACACAGGGAGAAATGGAGAAGGGAGCAACATGGGTTGCATGGCTTACAGGGGAGGAAAGGGCCTTGATTCCCTTCATTAGCTTCAGCTGGAAACACAGTATATAAAAGAGGAAACTGCACACAGCAAGTTGTTGGGAGCAAACGTGACTTTGTTGTATCGTGGCTTATCTGTATTCCTGGCATCTTCCAACTGTGTGAGTTTTTCTGTGCTTTCAAGCCTGAAATTCCTTTTCCTACCCTGTCAAGCTAATTATTTCAGTTTGGTTTGTTTGGATTTTAAGTTCCTGTTTGTGTTTACCTTGTTTTGGACTTGATTCCCTGCAGCCAAAGGCTGTTCCTGGGAGAGTTTTTCTCCAGCTGAAGATAACCAGGACATTGGGGGCTAAGTTGGAAATAATAAAGGGACTCTTATTGCTTATCTGACTGTGTTGCTTTGCTACCACACCCCCTTGGGTCATCACACCTATGGATGTCCTGCAGATGGTTGAACGTCAAAGATGGTGTCTGCACTCCCACCCCCTATGGCTCTCATCCTTACCTTTGGAGATTCTTTCTGCGGCTCTTTATAGAGGGTGCGTATTCTTCGGTGCTCCAAGAATTTGTTGTCTGGTGGGCCAGGCTTTGCTCCCTCGGCAGTGAACTGGGAACTGTAGCTTGTCTGGTGAATGATTTTCTCATCTGGAGGCTCATATTGAGACTTGGCTTTGATAGCTCTCACCGGCCTGATGTCTGTCCAGGGTCGAAATTCATTTCTGGGGAGCAGAAAAGTAGAAAGAGAAAAGGGGAATCAAAGTAGAAAGAGAAAAAGGAAAATAATAACCACCACCACAATACAAGAATAGAAGAGAAAAGAGAAGAGAGAAGAGAGAAGATAATAGAATAGAATTCAGAATGGACTTCAGAATATAAAATAGAATAGAATAGAAAATAGAGAAGAGGAAAACAGAATAGAATAGAATAGAATAGAATAGAATAGAATAGAATAGAACAGAATAGAACAGAATAGAACAGAATAGAACAGTATAGAATGTAGAGTAAGAATAGAAATATAGAATAGATTAAAGAACAGAATAAAGAATAGAATAGAATGTGGAGTAGAATAGAATAAAAATAGAAAATATAGAATAGAACAGAATAGAATGTAGAGGAGAGTAGTATAGAATATAGAATAGAATAAGAATAGAAATATAGAATAAAATAAAGAATAGAATAGAAAAGAACAGAATAGAATTCTTTTATTGGCCAAGTGTGATTGGACACACAAGGAATTTGTCTTTGGTGCAAAGGCTCTCAGTGCACATAAAAGAAAAGATACATTTGTCAAGAATCATCAGGTACAACACTTAATGATAGTCATAGGGTACAATAAGCAATCAAATCTTACTAGAATAAAATGGAATTCAGAATAGAAAATAGAATAGAATAGAAAATAGAGAATAGAATAGAATAGAATAGAATAGAATAGAATAGAATAGAATAGAATAGAACAGAATAGAATTGGCCAAGTGTGATTGGACACACAAGGACTTTGTCTTGGTGCAAATGCTCTCAGTGCACATAAAAGAAAAGAGACATTCGTTGAGAATCAAGAATCATCAGGTGCAACACTTAATTATAGTCAGAGGGTACAATCAGCAATTAAACCCTACCAGGAAACAGTCAATATAGATCGTAAGGATACAAGCAATAAAGTTACAGTCCTACAAGCACAAGTGGGAGGGGATGGGAGATAAGGAGTGATGAGAAGGTTAATAGCAATAGTAGTGCAGACTTAGCAAATAGTTAGACAGTGTTGAGGGAATTATTTGTTTAGCAGAGTGATGGCATTTGGGAAAAAACTCTCCTTGTGTCTAGTTGTTCTGGTGTGAAGTGCTCTACAGCCTCATTTTGAGGGAAGGAGTTGAAACCGTTTCTATCCGGGATGTGAGGGGTTTGTAGATATTTTCACAGGCCTCTTTTTGACTCCTGCAGGATACGGGTCCTCCATGGAAGGCAGGTAAGAGCCATTGTTTTTTCTGCAGTCCTAATTCTCCTCTGGAGTCTGTGTCCGTCCTGTTGCATTGCAGAACCAAACCAGACAGTGATAAAGGTGCAGATGACAGACTCCATCGTTCCTCTGCAGAACTGAATCAGCAACTCCTTGGGCAATTGGACCTTCCTGAGTTGACCTTGATTCTGTAAAGATTCTCTGTCATCCAGGTCATGGTTGTCCCAAAGGTGTTTTTTCTCAGGAGGCACCTGGACTTCCTTGTTTTTTCTTCTTTTGAAGACTTTTTGCTTCTCATCTGAGAAACTTCTTCAGATCTGACAGGACAGTGGAGAATGGAAGGATTTATCCTCCTTGCAGACAGCTGGTCATTTGCATCCTTTTAGAGGTCTGTTGAGGCCACTTGGAGGTTTATCTGTGTCCTCAGGGTTACCTGAGTAAAGGATGGATTTCCAGAGGAAAAACAATTGCAGATTACCAGGAACCAGAAGTACTATTCAGGTGACCCTGAGAACACAGATAAACCTCCAAGTGGCTTTAACAACCCTCTAAAAAGGATGCAAATGACCAGCAGTCTGCAAGGAGTGTAAATCCTTCCATTCCCCACCATCCAGAGCTGAAGAAGCTTCTTGGATGAGAAGAAACCAGCAGTGGTATTCAATCAGTTCTGCCCAGTTCTGGAGAGCCAGTAGGAGTGATGAGCAGCAGAGACCGAACCGGTTCTCTCAGCCATTCTGCTGTAGGGCCCACCTGCCAGCCCGGGCTTCCATACTCACCTTTATCCGCTGGATTTGAAGCGCAGCTGCTTTGCGTGGCACAGAATAGCACCATGCAGCACTTGCTGAAGCAACCAGGATCATGCTGGCTTGCAGGAGGCAAGTTAAAATGCCTCTGCACCTGTGCAAAGTGCACGTTTGGTGCATGCATGCACATCAAGTGTGTGCATGTGCACAAAGCATGCCCACCGAGCCGCACCCACTGAACCGGTGGCAACAATATTTGAATCCCACCACTGAGCAAAACATCTTCAAAAGGGAAAAAACAAGAAAGTTGCCTCCCGAAAAAAACACCTTTGGGATGAGGTAGTCCTTGACTTACAACCATTTCTTCAGTGACCGAAGTTACAGCGGAACTGAAAAAAGTGACCGATGACCAGTTTTCACATTTATGACCATACAGCATCCCCGGGGTCACGTAATTAAAATTCGAATGCTTGGCAACTGGTTCCTATTTATGACGGTCGCAGTGTCCCCGGAGGGAATCCAGGTTTGTTTAATGGCCTCATGACTCACTGAACAACGGTGGCAAAAAATGGTCATAACACAGGGCAAAACTCACTTAACAATTATCTTGCTTAGCAATGGTAATTTTGAGCTCAATTGGAACCGTAAGTTGAAGTCTACTTATGTCACGAATAGCTGCACTTAAATTCTGCTTCAAAGTTAAAGGAGATTTGTATAGGCATCGTTTTCATGGCCAAAAAAAACAACCAATTTGCCCTGATTAATTTCCAGATAGTTTCCTCAACCTACAACTTTGTGATCTCCTGGTGGTGCCCCATCCAAATCCCAACTAATTTGACTTCTGAAGATACACTATGGCAGTGAGCTGCTATTTCCTCCACCCCTGGAGGAGATGCTCCATCCCTGGAGGCCTTTAAAAAGAGATTAGAGAGCTGTTTGTCTGAAATGCTAGCGGGTTTCCTGCCCGTGCAGTGGGTTGGACTGGAAGACCTTTAAGGTCCCTTCCAACTCTGCCATTCTATTCTATATTCTAACCTCATCTCCGAAGTCCCTGAAGCCAGGACAAGAAGCGACAGATGGAAACGAACCAAGGAGAGAACCAACCTGGAAGTAAGGAGAGAATTCCTGAGAGTGAGAACAATTAACCAGAGGAACTACTTGCCACTGGAACTTGTGGGTGCTCTAGCACCGGAGGTTTTCAAGAAGAAACTGGACATACTATTGAAATGTCAATTGGAAGAAGAAAGGGTGAAAGAAACAATGCTGGCCTGGATGAAAGATTTTGGATACAGTATAAATCTGGAAGATTGGCAAATTTTATGGGACAAGAATAGGAAAATTACCCTGGCGGTATCACATAAAGAAAATTTACTAAAAATGTTTTATCGATGGCGCATCCCACTATCAAAACTAGCAAAAATGTATCCGAAATTATCTCCTAAATGCTGGAAATGCAACAAAGAAATTGGAACATATTACCACGTATGGTGGAAATGTGAAAAAGCCCAAATATATTTGGCTGAAAATCAGAAACTGGTTAGAAGAGATGTGTAAAATTAAAATAAGAGTTCAGACCTGAAATGTTCTTATTGGGAATCAAAGTGGGGAAATATAATAAAGGGATAATATATTTAATCATCCACGTCACCACTGCTGCGAGACTAGCTCTTGCCCAAAGATGGAAAGGAAATGATATGCCAGAAGAGATGGAAATAATTAGAAAAATTTGGTCGTGCGCTGAAATGGATAGAATAACTCAAGAATTAAAAGATAAGACTGAATCTGATTATTACAGAATTTGGGAAAAGTTTTACCACTGGGTTTAAAAAAAGAAAGGAGTAACTCTAGCAAAGATGATTAATATTTACGGACATATGTAAATTTGTATTTTTTGTTATGTATGCACCATGTTTATTGTTTTTAATGTTTCTTTTTCTGTTTGTTGTTCATGAATAAAATTATTTTTTTAAAAAGAGAGAGAGACTGGACCGCCTTTTCTCTGGTATGGTACATCGCATTTCCTGCCTGAGCAGACCTGCAAGACCCTTCCACCCTTATATTTTACATGACTCCACGAGATAGGCAGCAGATAAAGGTAATCAATAAGACAAAATTTCAACTGTCCTTGCCGGAACAAGGGGTTGGACTAGAGGACCTCTAAGGACCCTTCCAACTGTGCTGTTCTATTAAAATATGCCTATTCATCCACTGAGAGACAGGCTCCTCTGTCTTCACAGGCGTAAGTAATCTGAGCATGCCTGTTCAATGAGAGAAGCCAACACAGAGCTAGAACTAATTCAGAAGATTTTTCTCCAAGGGAAAATTTGCTTTGTCTCTGAATTGAGGCAAAAAAAAAATAATAATAACGAATGGTTTAATTATGCGGAGCCCAAAGAGCATCCATGCCTTTCTGGTTGGGAAGCATCTTGCGGAAAAGCAAAAGAAAAAAACCCCAATTGCTAGAAAATCCTGTTCCTATGTTCATAAAAGAGACTCCGTCTGATACAGCGATAGCCCTCGGACTTATATCCCGCTTTACAGCCCTCTCTTAGCGGTTTACAGAGTCAGCCCTCTGGCCCCCAACAATCTGGCTCCTCATTTTACCCACCTCGGAAGGAGCCTTGAGCCAGTCAAGATCGAACTGCTGGCAGTGGGCAGAGTTAGCCTGGAATATTGCATTCTCAACCATTGTGTCAACATGGCAGGCAGGCAGGCAGGCAGGCAGGCAGGCAAGAAAGAAAGAAAGAAAGAAAGAAAGAAAGAAAGAAAGAAAGAAAGAAAGAAAGAAAGAAAGAAAGAAAGAAAGAAAGAAAGAAAGAAAGAAAGAAAAGAAAGAAGGAAAGGAAAGAAGAAAGGAAGGGAAGGGAAGGGAAAGAAGGAAGGAAGGAAGGGAAAGGAAGGAAAAGGAAAGAAAGAAGAAAGGAAGGGAAGGGAAAGAAGGAAGGAAGGAAGGGAAAGGAAGGAAAAGGAAAGAAGGAAGAAAGGAAGAAGGGAAGGGGAAGGAAGGAAGGAAGGGAAAGGAAGGAAAAGGAAAGAAGGAAGAAAGGAAGGGAAGGGAAGGGGAAGGAAGGAAGGGATGGGAAAAAAGAAGGAAGGAAGGGAAGGGAAAGGAAGGGAAGGGGGAAGAGAAAGAAGGAAGAAAGGAAGGAAGGGAAGGGGAAAGAAGGAAGGAAGGAGATGGGAATGAAAAGGAAAGAAGGAAGGAAAGGAAAGGAAGGAAGGGAAGAGAAAGGAAAGAAGGAACAAAGGAAGGAAGTGAAGGGGAAGGAAGGAAGGAAGGAAGGAGATGGGTATGGAAAGGGAAGAAGGAAGGAAGGGAAAGGAAGAGAAAGGAAAGAAGGAAGAAAGGAAGGAAGGGAAGGGAAGGGAAGGGGAAGGAGGGAAGGGGAAGGAAGGAAGGAAGGAAGGAAGGAAGGAAGGAAGGAAGGAAGGAAGGAAGGAAGGAAGGAAGGAAGGAAGGAAGGACCGACCAAAGATCCCACACTTCAGCCCTCAGCTACACATATTCTCTTCTACTGGTACAAAAGCTACCACAGGGGTTTAAGAGGTTGGGCTTTTTAAAATTATATGGTGAACAATATTTTTGAAAATTGAATAAAATTTATTTTTAAAGAGAGGGGGAGAGGGGAGAGGGAGAGAACTAACTTGCAATCATGCCAGCCTGGAAAAATCTCCTAAATTCAGTGTTTTTTAATTTTTCCCCAACCAGAGACGAGAGCCCTGTGACTTAAATCTCAAAAATGTCTCCTACTTTAGAACCAGCCTCTGTATTTTAATCTTGGTTTTACATCTGACCTAGTTGTCTCCATAACTTTCCTCCCATTTACACCAACATTGTGTGTGTGTGTGTGTATGTGTGTGTTTGCAACTCCGTTGCATCAGGCGAACAATTCCCCCATGCTTTGCATTGCTCAAAGCAAAAGCTTCAAACCTTGTTTTTCCCCCTCAGTTTCTCCCCCCCTCCAGTTTTTCCCCCCCTCAGGGCTCCCAATTTCTAGTGTGAACATTTCAATCTCTGCAGGGGGCCCTCGACCTTACGACCGTCACTGAGCTTTGGGGGAAGGTTGTTAAGTGGTGGATTGGTCGTTAAGTGGGTCACCACACCTGGTTTTATGACCTTTTGACAGAGGGTGTGAAGCGAAGATCACATCATGAGGCAAATAAGGTGGCCCATAAATGGCATCATTATGCCCAACAGGTGTTTTCTTTTGTTTATTTGTTTATATATTTGTTTCTTTATTTACTTTAATATCCAACAGGTGTTTTGTTTTATTTTATTCTTATACCCAACATGTGTTTTGTTTTGTTTTTATTACTTAATTTTATTTATTCATTCATGCATGCATTCATTCCTTCCTATATCCAACAGGTGCTTTGTTTTATTTATTTAATATATTTGTTTATTTATTCATGCATGTGGGCATGCATTCCTTCCTATATCCAACAGGTGCTGTTTTATTTATTTTATTTTATTTATTTATTTATTCATGCGTGCATTCATTTCTTATATCCAACAGGTGTTTTGTTTTATTTTATTTATTTATTTATTTATGCCTGCCTGCATTCATTCATTCTTATATCCAAAAGGTGTTTGTTTGTTTATGTCCTCCCTTTATTATTGTTAAAAATAATTTAAGGTGGCAAACATATCCAGCAGACCTCTCTCTCCTATTTTCCTCACAACAACAACCCTGTGAGGTGGGTTGAGCTGAGAGAGAATGACTGGCCCCAAATCACCCAGCTGGCCTTCATGCCTGAGGCAGGACTAGAACTCACAGTCTCCTGGTGATTGGCCCAAAGTCATACAGCCACTTTCATTACCTAGAGCAGGACTTGAACTCAAGATTTCACGCTTTCCAGCCTGGTGCCTTAACCACTAGACCCAACTGTCTTTTTTTGCTGGAGACTGGAAATAATTGCTGTAAACCAGCAAAAAGAAAAAAAGAACGCTTTCAAAATCATGGCCACGATTGCAGGATGCAACAAGCACCCAAAATGTGATCATGTGGAAATGTCTGCAGCCCTTGTAACTTCAAGATCAGATCCCAGGTGCCTTCTGAGAGGGATCCCTCATAACTTTGAACCGTCGCTATGCCTCCGGTCATTAAACGAGGACTTTGTCTACAGATATAAAACTGCAGCCCAAATACTGAAGCCGTTGCAACTGTCTCAAATGTGAACCCGCTGACAAAAAGTGTGCAATTCCACATGGATTATAGGAGGCACCGTTGTGTTAACATTGACCAAAAATCAGGAACCTGGTTGTATTTTTTTTTTTTCCCAGAGGAATGATTTTTAAAATCTAAGGCAGGGGTTCCCCAACACTCAATCCGTGGACCGCTACTGGTCTGCGGCTTCTTGGCAACTGGGCCACACAAGCAGCTGGTGAGTGTGTGAAGCTTCATTTGCATATGTGTGGAACCATCCCTACCCTCCCTCCACCACCGTTGCCCCCCCAACCCTGGCTGCCGACCCATGGAACCAAAATTTGGGAATCTCTGTTCTAAGGCGGTGGTCACCAACCAGTGGGCCAGGGAGTACTGGTGGTCCTCAAGAAAATGTTGGTGATCCGCAAAGAAATGTCCCGTCCCCCCAAGCAATTAATCCAGGCTGCTCGGGAACACAAGGTTGTGCCGCCCACATGGCCTGCGGGAACACAAGGCTTGCATTGCAAACACCACGAAGGAGGGAGGGGAGGGAGGAAAGGGTGGAGAGGCGGGGAACTTGCCCCACACGCTTCACGCACCTGGCCTGGCCACCGGGCTGCTTCTTTCTGCTTCTTTCTTCTTCTGCTTTTGGCTGCACGCAAGGAAAGCAGCAAAAGTCTTTCTTTCTCTCCCCCAAACTCCGCCAGAAATGAGTCTTTGGGACCCTGCAAGGCCTCCTGCTTCAAGAGGCTGCGCGGCAAAGTCTCATTTCTGGTGGAATTTGTGTGAGGGAAAGAAAGACTTCTGCGGCTCCTGCTACTTTCCTTGCACGGAGCCAAAAGTCTCTCTCTCTTTCTCCCCCTGAGAATGCAGCTGGAGACAGAATTCTGCGATCCCAAATAAAGAACAATTGAGTGGTAGGAAAATGGGGGTGAGGAATTTTCCTGCATACTTTTGGGGGGATTTTTACAGGGTCTCTGGTCCTTGGGATTTAAAAGTATGGGTTGGGTGGTCCCTGAGGTCCAAAAGGTTGGTGACTTCTGGTCTAAGGCATATGCAGAGGTGGAATTCAGCCCGTTTGCGCCAGTTCACACAAACCGGTTGTTAAAATTCTGACCAGTTCAGCAAATTGGCTCAACCACCATTGGCTAGCCCCACTCCCGTCCATTTTTGGGGGTGTTTTATGGGGCGGGTTTTGGCCGTTTTCAGGACATTTTTCAGATGTTCAGCAGTAAGGAAATTCTACCTTTGAGGCAAGTGGCCCGGAGGCGGGGCTGGGTGTGATGAGTGACATTGAGTTGGCCACACCCATCCAGTCACATGACCACCTGGCCACACCTACCCAGCCAGTCATGAGGGCAGAGAACTGGTTGTTAAAATTATTTGAATCCCACCACTGAGTTGCAGCTTTTTTTCCAGACGCATAGAACTAGCTATTGTGATTTTTTCCAACCATGGCAAATTTAAGTTATGTGGACTTCAATTCCCAAAATTCCCCAGCCCTTTCATGGACTGGGGAATTCTGGGAGTTGAAGTCCACAGGTCTTTAACATTGCCAAAGTTGAGAACTACAGCCAGATGGATGGAAGAGTTAAGTTGGGTAGCTAAGCTACGAAGCCCCGTTTCACATGACCCCAGGTGTAAGGACGAGTACAACAGCTTAGTGTGACTTCTTGCCACTGACATAAAATCCCATAATGCTTCTTTATTCCGATTACATAAAATAAAATCATAAAATAAAATAAAACTTTTGGAGCAGTTCTCTTTCCCTGTCCTTTCCAGAGAGCCACAGGATCGTAAAAGTCACTTCTGAATCAAATCGTCTCGCCCTGTTTGAAGGTGCCACAGATATACACCAGGATTGCTGGATTCCACATGATCCCTATCGGGTTACAAAGACATCCATCCATCCATCCATCCATCTACCTAGTCTTTTGTATATCTGTCTATACCGATCTCTATCTCTATCTACCTACCTACCTATCGATACCTATTTATATATTGGTCTATCTATCTGTTTGTCTGTCTATCTCTATCACCTATCAACTCTCTCTATGTCTGTCTGTCTCTGTCTATCTATCATGTATGTATGTATGTATGTATGTATGTATGTATGTATGTATGCATGCATCTATCTATCTATCTATCTATCTATCTATCTATCTATCTATCTATCT
>BLBF01000006.1:3273674-3308729 GCA_015471245.1 Laticauda colubrina | reverse complement strand
CTCCTCCTCCTCCTCCTCCTCCTCCTCCTCCTCCTCCTTTTCCTCCCCTTCCACATACCCCTCTCCCTTCTAGCACTGATGATGTATCCTAGTTGGGTCATGAAACATCTCCAAGAAAACAATCCAGCTCAGAGAGCATCAAGAGAACCCATATGATTATGATTATGATTATTATACCAACTTCTTCAGGCAGGCTCTCACCAGATGCCCTGGTGGAGTTTCAACTCCCAATTCCTTTCCAGGGGTTCACATCTAGAGGGCATGTGATTGGTGAAGGGGGCACTGCACGCTAAGGGTTGTAGGGTTGCTGTAAATACTTTTTCCACTTACCAGTTGATTTCATTGTAGTCGTTGTGAACTTCCCACCAAAAATAGAACCAGATCAGGGTCAGAAAAAAAGAAAAGGCAAGGATTAAGAACCAGAGGCGTTCCCACTGTGAAAAAACACACAGAAAAAAAAAGACACACAAATTTATTACAGTATAATTGATGGGCATACAACAGGCTGGAAGATCAGGCAGGGTTGTAATGCTGTGCATTAAATCTGTTTCTATTCTGAAGAGTTTTTATCTATTTCTATTCTGAAGAGTTTGTTTTTTCAATTTCAATCTCCAGCATCTCAATGTAGAATGAAGAAAAATATAATGCCCAAATTTTTTAGACAAACCTCTGCCAATCTGCCCTTGGCAACTCCCAGAATTCTCCAGCCAGATTGGTCATTGCTGAGAATTCTGGGAGTTGGAAGTCCATCCATCTTAAAGTTGTCTCCTTAGATAAACAGAATTGGAAAGGACCTTGTAGGTCATCTAGTCCAACCCTGCCCCCCCCCCCCCCCCCCAAACCCACCCCCCCCCCATTTCTCCGGGATGGCAGTCCAGTCTCTTCTTGAAAGCTTCTAAAGATGGTTTAAAGCAATGGTGGCTAACCTTTTTGGGCTCCTGTGCCAAAAATTGTGTGCGCGCTTGCGCTAGTGTGCCAGCACCCAGAAGGCAATGTGTGCTTCCCCTCATGCCCTCTGCGCATCCGTGCTCAATCCCCCCCGCCACCCCCTTAGCTGCACTGTACCTCCCAGCTGAATTTTCAGCCTGTTTGAGGCCTTTTTTGGCCTCCCAGAGGCTTGAGGACAGCTTCTGCAGGCTTTGCAGGCCGAAAAATGGGCCTGTTTTGTCACTTCCGGTATTCCCGGAAATACAGGAAGTGATGAAATAGGCCTTTTTTTTTGGCCTGCAAAGGCTTTCCTCAAGCCTCTGTGAAGCCAAAAATCAGCTGTGAGGCATGCGCATGCGCCATGAGGACAGTTTGCCTGTAGCTTGCGTGCCAGCACAAATGGCTACGCGTGCCACCTGTGGCATGTGTGCCCTAGATTAGTCATCACGGGTCTAAAGGTTTGATAAAATACTGCAAAACTTAATGGAGCATTTCTTCAGCCAAGCATGCACGGGTAATCCTCGGCTTACAACAGTTCATTTAGTGACCGTTCAAAGTTACAACGGTACTGAAAAAAGCAACTTATGACCGTTTTTCACACTTATGACCATTGCAGCATCTCCAGAGTCAGGTGATTTACATTTGGATGCTTGGCAATCAGTTCAGAGTTATGACAGTCGCAGTTTCCCGGGGTCACATGATACTCTTTTGCAACTTTCTGACAATGGGGAAGCCAGATTCACTTAAAAACGGCGTGTCTAATTTAACAGCAGTGATTCAAATGGGGCAAGAAAAGTCATATAAAAGGGGACAAAATTCACTTTAAAAATGTCTCACTTAGTAACATACATTTTAGGCTTAATTGGGGTCGTAAGTTGAAGAACTTACCTGTAGATAACAGAAAAAGACAGGTATCTTTTTCTTTTATAACCATAGAGTGAAAGATAATTTTATCACTACGAAAGAAAATTGGAAGCCATTTCTATTTCTTTTCATCTTTCCTTTTTCCATGTCTGTCTTTCTTCTGTCTCTTTCACCCTTTCTTCTCTTTCTCTCTTTTTTATCATTGTCGAGTTTCTTTTATCACCTTTTACAAACTTTTCATTAAAATTTTTATCCATCCATCCATCCATCCATACACACACACACACACACACACACTAGCGAAAGACCACTCATGCATCATCACAAAATCTCCAGAACCATAAAGCCTGCAATCTTGAAATTTGGCCCGTAGGTCCCTTTTGGCTTCTAGCTGCTCACTAAGAAAGGATTTTTCAAAATGACTATTAGAGCATTGAGAGCATTTCCTATATTTATTATATTATTATTGTTGTTGTTGTTGTTGTTGTTGTTGTTGTTATTGTTATCATGCTCTGATGCAAAAGAGTTCTATTCCCCCTCCCCACCTGAAAAGAAACTTTTCCAAATGCAAAACACAAGCAGAGGAGAGGAGTTTCAGTTTCACAGCAGCACCAAGCAGCTTTACTACAAAACAGTTGAGCTAAGCCACGCCCAGGCTCCTTGCAATCTCCTCCTTGCTCATACAGCAAATACTCTTTCAGTTTCCAGATAGCCCTCAACTCTCTCTCACACACTGAGAGGACGCTAGTCAGATGAATACCGATGGATGCTGGTAGGCAGAGGCAGAATTTTTCTCCCCTCCCTCTTATTTTCCTCTCCAAAAACTAAGCCCAATCACATCGTTTCGTAGTAAGGTACGGATATTCGAGCTCGTTTTAAATAAAGAGAAAAGCAAGGACAAAAGAGCTGAATATATATATATTTTCTTTGATCTCAAGAGGTGCTTGGAGCAACCCCAGCCTGCTCACCCCAGCTACTGTGTTTCTTTTTTCAAAATTTCATGTCTCCCGACTCTCTCACAGCATTACAGAGGCCTCTGTCTTTATTAGGAAGGGGGGAGGATAAAAAAGGATAAAATTAATGAGAACTGAAAGGCATGTGTTACCACTGCAAACCCCAGAGCCAACATTTATTCACAGCAAGCTTTGACTCAAGGAAACATTATTCTCCGCTGCAATGTAACAGAGGCAGGTTTACGAGCTCATAAATTGGCCAAGCTCACTGCCCTTTCGGTCACTCATTTCTTCTAAGAATTGAAATGGTTGCAAAAAGGCAGCTTTTGCTTTGCGCCAAGATACCTGACAAACCCAAAGAGAGAAGTAAAGTCGTCCATTAAAAGCAGAGGTGGGTATTCAGCCAGTTTGGGAGAACCGGTAATAGAAATTTTGAGTAGTTCGGAGAACCAGCCAATCCCGCCTCTGACTGGCCCCGCCAACCCATCTCTTCTCTGCCTCCCATGGAGCCCCAGCTGATCGGCTGGGTCTTCTTTGGTTGCCCTGCCCAGGAGAACGGAGCTGGAAAGCAGGTTAGCCATGTAGAAAGATCTTTCTGATCGACAAGCTCAGCATCTTAGCCACTGAGCCACTGCGTCCCTTCACACACCTTAAGGTTGTCTAGTTTGGAAAACAGCACATTTCAGGTAGTCCTTGAAAGTAAATACAATCCTGGGTTGTATAAACAGAGGCGTAGAATCAGTATGATGTGAATAGAATGGAAGAATAGAATAGAATAGAGAATAGAATACAAAATAAAATAGAATAGAATAGAATATAGAACAGAATATAGAACAGAATAGAATATATAATATAGAATAGAATGGAATGGAATGGAATGGAATGGAATGGAATGGAATGGAATGGAATAGAATAGAATAGAATAGAATAGAATAGAATAGAATAGAATAGAATAGAATAGAATAGAACAGAATAGAAATAGAATAGAATATAGAATGGAATATGGAATAGAATATAGAAAATAGAATAGAAAATAGAATAGAACATAAATGGAATAGAATAGAACATAAATGGAATATAGAATAGAATATAAATAGAATATAGAATAGAATAGAATATAGAATAGAATAGAATATAGAATAGAATAGAATATAGAATAGAATATACAATAGAATAGAATAAAATAGAATAGAATATAGAACAGAATAGAATAAAATAGAATTCTTTTATTGGCCAGATGTGATTGGACATATAAGGAATTTGTCTTGGTACAAATGCTCTCAGTGTCTATACAGGAAAAGATACATTCGTCAAGAGTCAAGAATCATACAGTACAACACTTAATGATAGTGAAGTTTTAGTACAGTTTTACAAAATTCTGCAACCAATTTTGGTCACCATGCTACACACACACACAAAAAAAAAGATGTTAAGACTTTGAAAAAAGTCCAGAGAAGAGCTACTAAGATGATCAAAGGCCTGGAGACAAAAACATGTGAAGAATGGCTGAAGGATTTGGGTTTAACTTCATTCTTCATTCATAACTTCATTCATAACTTCTAGCAATGGAAGATTCAACGATTCTTGTAGTGTTTATAAAATTCCGCCGGAAGTCCATCTGGGCCTGGTGCCTTTCCATTGTTTTGCTTCTTAAGTGCTTCAGTTAATTCCCTCACCGTTATATTACTTTCTAACATTATTTCAATCTCTTTAGATATCTGGGGTAGGTTAGCATTCTGTAAGTACTGTTTAACTCTTTCATCATCAATATTCTCTTGTGTGTATAGTTTCCCGTATTAGTCTCGTATAATTTCCTTCTTCTCTTTACTTCCATAGCAAATTTG
The DNA here is from genome assembly GCA_015471245.1 of Laticauda colubrina. Classification (NCBI taxonomy): domain Eukaryota; kingdom Metazoa; phylum Chordata; class Lepidosauria; order Squamata; family Elapidae; genus Laticauda; species Laticauda colubrina. The sequence goes on along the minus strand of BLBF01000006.1, from coordinate 3,304,141 downwards.
GCCTTGATCATCTATTAATTGCAATATTTTCCTTGATTCTTTCTCCTTTCTCAGTTTATATGCTAACCATCTACCTGGCTTATTTGTATCTTCAAAGTAGTTCTGTTTCGTGCCTCTGATTTTCTGTGATAATTCTTCTTTTTCCATTTATCCCATTTTATGTTTAATTATATCCATTTTTAACTTAATGTCCTTTTTCTGTGGCATTTTCTGTAACTCTTTCAAGTTCTTTATACTCATCCTCAAATGTCTTAGAGGCTAGTCTTTTCGTGATATTTCTTTTCCTTGTATAGTCTATTATCAAGCCTCTGGCATATGCCTTCATTGTATCCCATACATTCCGCGTTGATGTGTCTTTTTTTATTTTCTTTAAAAAACTAGTTCTTTCTCCATCCTCTGTATGAAGCCATTTTCTTTTAATATAGTATTGTTTAACATCCATCTAGATCTTCTTCTTTGTCCTTTCCATTTAATTGTCATTGGATTATGATCTGCCCAAATACCTGTTTCAATATTTATTTCTTGCATATTGGCTAACAATTCTGTTGACATTCATATCATATCTATTCTGGACCGTGATAAATGTCTGTTTGAATAAAAGTGATTGTTTAGTCTTAGCATTTCTTTCTCTCCATGCATCTTTTAGGTTTATTTCATCTGTCATTTAAAAAAAGGATTTAGGGAGAGTCTGTCTGTTTTGCCTTGTTGTTTTCTGTGTTGTATAGTCCAATTTATTGTCTACAATTCCATTGAAATCTCACATCATAACAATATTAGTATAGTCCAGTTCAATTATTTTCATATGTACTTTTCTATAAAATTCTTCTTGATTGTCATTCAGGGCACAGATTGCTATCAGGAGTGTTTTCATGTTATTGTCCATTATTTCCACCATTAATACTCTTCCATCATCATCTGTATCAATTAATTTTGTGGGATAATATCTTTAATGTATAAAACCACTACTCTTTTCTTGCATTGTGTCAAAGAAGTAAATATTTTCCTTAACTTTGGTTGTATCAACAGCTGTTCGTGTTGCTTTTCAATATGTACTTCTTGTAGGCAGATTATATCAAATTTTAATTTCTCTAATTTATGGAAAGTTTTCCTTCTTTTAGCAGCTGAATTAAGTCCATTTATGTTAATTGTAATCAGCTTTTTCTCTTCCATGTTTATACTTTATAATTAGGTTTAGCAGCTCTTGTAGATCTTGGTTCATGTTGTTCCTTAACTTCCACCTTTCCGCCTACTGCACCTTCTTCTTTTTCAGTCGCTATTTGGCAATCCTCTTGGAATTCAATTAGTGACATTTCTTTTTCTGTCTCCTCCTCTCTCCCTCCAAAGTATTCAGTATAAAACGACTCAGCTTTCTCAATTGAATCAATTCTGTGTCTCTGTTCTTGCCACATGAACATTAAACCTTCTGTAATCAATCATCTATAATTCACCTCTTTTTTAAGTAGAATTTTAGTCAGGAATCGGTATTCTCTTCTCATTTCTCTCACTCTTCTAGACACTTGTTTCAGGACCACAATCTCCTTATCTGTATATTTCAATGTTTTCTCTCTTGCCACCTGTAATATTTGTGTTTTAATGGCTTTCTTTGTAAATCTGATGAACTTCTCTTGGTAAGCTATTTCTCATTGCATATCTTGTGAAGACTTGAAAAACCTCATCTATTCCATCCATCATCTTCTCTTTGGTTATTTCCAGATTTCTCTCATTATCTCAGCTAGGTTTTGCCCCTTTTCTTCCTCTATGTTTTGAAATCTGAGATAAAATTCTGATCTGTCCATCTCCCATCTCAGCATCCCACTTTTATCTTGTTCAACCACTGTTAATCTGTCATCAATATCTCCAATCTTATCTTTGTTTATCTTCTTCAATTTTTTTGAATTTCTCACCATACTTCATCTTCATTTGTTGAATATTCTCCATCTTTTCATCAGTTTTTTCTATTCTCCTTTCAATATTCTCTGTTCTTGCTTGTATGCTTTGAATTCCTTGCCTTATCATCTGCAATGTCACCTTTTCCTGTTCTTTTTCTTGCTGTATTGAGCATTGTCCTCCAGATGGTGAAGAGGAAGAAGTAGGAATTGAAGAACCAGCCACTGTTAATTTCCTGCTCATTTCGGACAATTCAAAATCTTCAGGTTCTTCTAAACCTTAATCTACTCGTGAAACAGCCATTGTAAATCCAAGTAAAAATAGTGGAAAATAAGAAGATAGGAAAAAAAAATTTTCTTCAAGTTCTTGTATACCTTATTCCAATCACTTAGTTAAATAGCAGTAAAAGCTCAAAAAAGGAAGAAAAAAAACAAACAGAAAAAGGAACAAATTGTTAAATCTTGTAAAAGGCAGAAAAATAAAAACTAAAATACTAAAAAGAAAAAGGAATTTCTTCAGGTTCTTCAACACCTTAATCCAATTAGAAAGTCTCAGGTATGAAAAAGTTTACAAAAAAAAAGGAAGCCACCAAAAAAAAACCCCAATGTGGAATGTAGATAAAAAATGCAGGAGAGGGAGAGAGAGAAAAGGAAAAAGCTTGCTCCCTTAAAAAAAAAAAAAAGAAGAAGGAAAACATTAATACCAAGGCTTTTCCTTTAAAATAGAATGCAAAAGTAAAAATTAGGCTCCAAAAGCAAAAAGAAAGACAAAAGCAGGTTCCAAAAGTCCAGAGATCTTAATAACTATTACAAATAATAAGCTGATCAGGAGGGGGTGTGAGAAATAGCCCAACTTAAAAAAAGAGAAAAAGAACACACTGCACCTATTTAGTTATCCAAAGCTTTTGTTAATTTTTATAGCTCCCTTCTCTAGAATCTTATCATCTTTTTTCTGTATACTTCAACACCAGACTCCAGATACTGATAGAAACCCAGAAGAGCACCTGCAATAACACTCTCCCATGCTCTTCCCTCTATCTTATCAGACAGGCTCAAAGTCCTTGAAAAGAAGTCTGAATTCTTTCTCAGCTTTGTCTGGTCGAAAGAGAAAAAATATTTCTAAGCCTCTAGTTGGCAGTGTTACAAAGTTTCCTCTGTTTTCACTTTCCCCCCCTTTTCCAAACAAATTATTATAAAAAAAGTTAATTAAAAAGTAAAAAGGGTTTTTTTTTTAAAAAAAAAAAGGGGGGGCTGAAAGGGAATCTCTAGCCTAAAATGTTGTAAAGACAAAAAGGAGAAGAAACAAAAATGAAAAATAAGATAGAAAAAAAGACCAGTCCAGTTCAAAGTAAAAAATCGTATGGAAAAAGTCCAGCAAAAAAATAAAGAAAGAAAAAGAAAAAAATAATTTGACTTCCCAGTTGAAATTGCCGCTTAATTACTTCTGCTTGAGATTTTACAGATTCTTTCTTTTCCTTAGGGTGTCCTTTAAAATCTTAAAGTAAAGAAAAACTTCTCACCAAACCGGCACACTTTCTCTTTCTATCCTCTTCCGTTTCGGAGCTGTCCCAACTTCAGCAGCTTTAATGGCTGCTTCTTTGCCGCTGGCAAAAAGAGCTTCTCCTGGATCTACCAGGGACTTTGCAGTATCCCTGGGATCGTCAGGATGCGCTCTTTACATTCGCCGTCTCCTCGGGACGGTTTAGATCCAATTGGACCGTCCAGGAACAAAGATATCGGCAGCGATCTCAGACCTCCAAGATCACATGCCGTATCGTCGAGATGCCAGCTCTGCCCCGAAAATGTAGAGCTTCTGAATCTGACTTGGGTTGCTTTATTAACAGTCATTCATTCTCTCTCTCATTGCCTCTCTCTTTCGTTCTCTCATTTTCTGTCTCGCTGTCTCTTTCTCTCACTCTCTCATTGTGTCTCTCTCTCCCTCTCCCTCTTTCTCTCTCTCTCTTTTCTGTTTCTCCTTCTCCCTCTCTCCCTCTCCTTCTCTCTCTCTTTTGTTTCTCCCTCTCTCTCCAATTCTCTCTCTTTCTCATTGTTTCTCACTCTCACTTTTTCTTGCTCTCTTTTTCTGTTTTTCATTCTCTCTCTCATTGTCTCTCTTTCTCTCTCTTACACACACACACACACACCTCTGCCCAATGCTTCCAAGAGTCGAAGAATACTCCTCAGCATACAACCATTTGTTCAGTCACTATTCACTGACATCCAGTTTGGTCTTGTGGTTAAGACACCAGGCTACAATAGGAGTTCTAGTTCAGCCTCAGCCGTGAAAGCCAGCTAGATGACTTTGGGCCAATCACCAGGAGATGGTGAGTTCTAGTCCTGCCTTAGGCATGCAAGAGACCCAGTTTTGCCATGGTTTTGCAAAAATAAAAAATAAAAAGGAAGTGACTTCTGATTTTCAGCAAAACTGCTCCAATGTACAGCTAGTCTTTGATTTATAGCTCTTCATTTAATGAGCATTTCAAAGTTACACCGGCATGGGTAAAAAAAATGATGTATGATCATTTCTCACACTTATACAATCCCCAGAGTCAAGGGATTTACATTCAGACGCTTGACGACTGACTCCTATTTATGACGGTTGCAGTGCCCAGTCTGTGTGTGTGTATGTGTGTGTGTGTGACGTGATTCCCCTTTTGGCCACCTTCTGCCCAGCATAGAGTCAATGGGGGAAGCCTGATTCGCTTAACAACCATTTTACTCATTTAACAATAACAAGTTATTCTCTTAAGTCTGTCTTCCGCACCTCTATCACTGTCTGGTTTGGTTCTGCAACCCAACAGGACAGACACAGACTTCAGAGAGGAATTAGGACTGCAGAAAAAAACAATTACTATCAACCTGCCTTCCATGGAGGATCTGTATCCTGCACCCTGAGTCAAAAAGAAGCCTGTGAAAATATTTACTTCCTGGACATAAACTATTTCAACTCCTTCCCTCAAAACAAGGCTATAGAGCCCTGCACACCAGAACAACTGGACACAAGGACAGCTTTTCCCATCACTCTGCTAAACAAATAATTCCCTCAACACTGTCCAACTATTACAAAGTCTGCACTACTATTACTATTAATCTTCTCCTCACTACTTATCCCCCATCCCCTCCCACCTGTGACTGTATGACTGTAACTCTGCCATTTGTATCCTTATGATTTATATGGACTGTTTCCTAGTAGGATTTGATTGCTTATTGTATATTAAGTGTTGCACCTGATGATTCTTGACTCTTGACGAATGTATCTTTTCTTTTATGTACACTGAGAGCCTTTGCACCAAGGAAAATTCCTCGTGTGTTCAATCACACTTGGCCAATGAAGAAGGAAGGGAGGGAGGGAGGGAGGGAGGGAGGGAGGAAGGAAGGAAGGAAGGAAGGAAGGAAGGAAGGAAGGAAGGAAGAGGTAAGTTGGAAGGAAGAGGTAGGTTGGAAGGAAGAGGTAGGTTGGAAGGGAGGGAGGAAGGAAGGAAAGAACAGAAAGTAAAGAAAGAACACCATCGCTCTGCTAAACAACTAATTCCAACACTGTCCAACTATTTACAAAGCGTGCACTACTATTACTACTAATCTTCTCATCACTCCTTATCACCCATCCTCTCCCACTTGTGACTGTATGATTGTGACTTTGTCGCTTGTATCCTAATGATTTATATTGACTGTTTCCAAGTATCCTTACGATCTATATTGACTGTTTCCTGGTAGGGTTTAATTGCTTATTGTACCCCATGACTATTTATTAAGTGTTGCACCTAATGATTCTTGACTCTTGATGAAAGTATCTTTTCTTTCATGTACACTGAGAGCATTTGCACCAAGACAAATTCCTTGTGTGTCCAATCACACTTGGCCAATAAAAGAATTCAGTTCAGTTCAGTTAACAAACACAGAGAGAAAATGGGACAAAACTCCCATAACAAATGTCCTCCCTTAGCAACACTCTGGCCTCCATTGTAGTCGTATGTCGAGGACTTCGGGCATACCGACCCCCCCACACACAGAGTGTTAAAAGGCATTCTGAGAGGCTGTCACTCATTTGAAGCGGCGTTTGCAAACCAATTATTCCTCCTTTTTGATCTTTGCCTGGCGCCACGAGAGATGCTGACATGACAACTTAATTCCGTGAGTCACCAAATTCCTTCTCTTGCTTCCCACTTATCCACCGAAAGGTTTCATCTGATGGATAAGACTTTTTTTTTATTTTCTACACATTACAAAAGATTTCTATGCCAACAGCCAGATCTTGTAGAGAGGCATGTTCTGCTCCCCTCTCGTCTTAACAGATAACAGAAAATCAGAGTTGGAAGGGACCTTGTAGGCAATCTAGTCCAACCCCCCACCCAAACACAATTTCTGACAGATGGGCAGTCCAGTCTCTTCTTGAAAGCTTCCAGGGATGAAACTCCCACAACTTCTGAATAAGACAATAATAACAGATAATCAGAGTTGGAAGGGACGTTGTAGGTCATCTAGTCCAACCCCCTGCCCAAGCGGGAGGCCCTACACCATTTCTGACAAATGGAAGTCCAATCTCTTCTTGAAGGTCTCAAGTGATGGTGCTCCCACAACTTCCGAGGGCAACTTCTGCTCCATTGGTTTTTTTCTCTTCCTGGTAATTTGCAAGGTGGGTCCTCGACTTACGACCAACAATTGAGCCCAGAATTTGTGTGGCTGAGTGAGACATCTCCTCGGTGAATTTTGCTCCATTTTAGGACCTGCCTTGCCAGAGTCGCTAAGGGAATCACTGCTGTTGTTAAGTCAGTCACACGGTTGTTAAGTGAACCCGGCTTCCCCATTGGCTCTGCTTGTCAGAAAGTCACCAAAGGTGGATCACATGGTCCCCGTCATAAATATGAATTGATGACCAAGAGTCTGAATTTTGATCATGTGACCGTGGAGGATTGTTGTAATGGTTTTAAGTGTGAAAAACAGAAGGGAAGGGAAGGGAAGGAAGAGAATGGAAGGGTAGGGAAGAATGAAAGGAAAGGAAAGGAGAAAGGGAAGAGAAGGGATGGGAAGGAAAGGAAAGGAAAGGAAGAAGGAAAGGAGAAAGGCAAGGGAAGGAAAAGGGGAAGGGAAGAAGGAAAGAGAAGGAGGAAGGAAAGGAAAAGGAGAAGAGAATGGAAGTAAAAGAAAAAAGGAAAGGAAAGGAAGAAGGGAAGAGAAGAAGGAAAGAAAAAGAGGAAGGGAAGGAAAAAAAGGGGAGGGAGGAAGGGAGGGAGGAAGAGAAGAAAAGAAAAGGAGGGAGGGCCCATGCCTGCTGAGAGGGAGGAGCAGAAGCCCAGGGAAAGAGGCCAAAAGAGCAACTGTGAAGGAAGGGGCAGCTCATCAAAGCAGCCTCTGTTTTGTGACGCTTGACAGGCGGGCACTGAAGCAGAACCGCCAGGCCAACCTCCGACCTCCGGATAAATCCTGTCAGCGGAGGGGGAGGGAGAAGGGAGGGCTCAGCAGAATGCCAAAGCGGGAGGAGAAACGCCGAAGGAATTCAGAAGGGCAGAGACAGGCGGGAAGAGGGAGACCCCCTCCTCCACTATCACCAGCAGCAAAAGAGACCCTCCCTCCCCGACGAAGCTAGCAGAAAAAGAGAGCGGTTCCCCCCCCCCCCATCACTGGCTCACTCAGCCAGGCCTCTGGAACTCATTGCCACAAGAAGCAGCTGACGCTTATAGAGCCATCCCTGGGTTTATATCAGGGGTGGGATTCAAAACAATCCCAGCAACCAGTTTGCTGCCCGGTAGCTGGGTGGGTGTGGCCTACCGGAAGTCCGGAAACAGGCCTGTTTCCAGCTTCTGGTGGGCCTTCAAAACCTTAGGGGAGGCCATTTTCGACCTCCCAGAGGCCTCGGAGAGGCTACTGGACCCTTGGGAAGGAGAAAAATAGCCCTCTGATTCGCCAGAACCAGTCTGAATTGGTGGAATCCCACCCCTGGTTTATATATACCCCAATCTGGGGATGGGATTCCACCGATTCAGAATGGTTTGGGCGAACCCCTTGTTCCGGAAATCAGCTGGTAGCGAACCAGTTCGCTGCGACTATCACATGGGCCCGCTTGCCCCTGAGCTTTAGCTACCGATATTGTCTCAGTGTCAACTAAAAAGATACTCCTTTGGTCTTTTTAGTTGGCAGCAGAAAGGGACTGGGGGAAAGCAGTGCATTCCTTAAATGCTTCAGATAATTGTTAGGCAGAGGAAGCTGTTGGCACGCAAGATTACTGGAGAGCATGACTGATGACTCCTGGCTATGGGTGTGTCCCATTGGAGAATATACATCCGGGAGTGGGGGGAAGACCAGGGTCAAGGGGGAAATGAATGGTGTATTTTAAGGTCAGCTGCACCCAGCTAACACCAACATGGCCACTCCTAGTAAATCAATTTTTTTTTACTCTTGAGAGATGTGGCTAGAGACTTAAGATTTGAATAGGGGTGGATTTGTTGGAGCCCTGACACTCAGCTGATTAGTGCGGCACCACGGATTGCTGCCTCTCAGCTGTGTTACTTGAGCGTTGTGCATGCACGCACAAATAACACGTGAAACGCATGCGCAAATCGCACGATCACTGAACCAGTTGTTAAACCTGGAGAATCCCACCCCTGCCCCAATCCAAAGATATGTGTAGTCCTTGACTTACGAGCTTTCATTCGGTGAGTTCAAACAGAAAAGAACTTATGACCATTTTTCACACTTACAACAGTTGCAGCAAAAAAAAAAAAAAAGAACGGTCACGTGATCAAGATTCAGATGGTTGGCCACTGGCATGTATCTATGACAGTTGAAGAGTCCTGTGGTCTTGTGATCCCCTTTGGTGATCTTCTGTCAATGGGGAAGCCAGTTTCACTGAACATCTGTGTGACTCATTTAACAGTTGCTGTGATTCACTTAACAAATAGGGCAAGAAAGGTCATAAAACTCATTTAACAACTGTCTTGCTTGGCAACATAAACTGTATGCATGTATATATATGAAGGTATTTGTGCTCTGCATTTATCATTTTTATACACAACTCAAAGCAGAGAACATGTCCAATATTGTGATATTTCCCCACAATAATCACCCTGGGAAGTAGTGAGAAACTTTCATACTAAGGCAGGACTAGAACTCACCGTCTCCTGGTGATTGGCCCAAAATCCCCCAGCTGGCTTTCATGGCTAAAGTGGGACTAGAACTCACCATCTCCTGTTTTCTAGCCAGGGGCCTTAAACCACTAGTCCAAACTAGCTCGACAATTACCTCTTTCTTAAAGTTAGCATTTTGTTTTATCGCTGTCAGCCTGTTGCAGATCTTCTCTAAGCAAAAAGGTGGGGTGTTAAAGTAGCAGTAAGTATAATGATGATGATGATGATAATCTTCATTGGAATTTTATAGCAGCAACAAAGGAAGGAAACCAGGAAAGTGAGGAAGAACTCTGTAATAAAAATCCCGCATTCAAAATTCCTGAATATTTTTCTGAAAAACAAGGCTTGGGCTAAATAGGAGCTTGGCACTGGATAAGATACATGGCCTCAAGCGGACCGATCACTCTGAGAAGCCTCCTCTGCCAGCTCCATCTTGACAAAGCAAATCGCACAAGTGACCTGTGGCAAAGCACAGATGCTGTGGCTCCAGATTCAAATCCTGACAGCGAGCTAGGAAGAGCAGTGTGAATTTTCCCATCACCGAAAAACAAACCTCTGCATCTATTCGTCCAAGCATCGAGGAAGTGTCAAAAAAGGTACAAGCTTTGGAACACAACCTTGGCAAACACAGGTATGTATGTGTGTGTGTGTGTGTGTGTGTGTGTCTGTGTGTGTGTGTGTGTGTGTGTGAAACAGCTTGGAACACAACTTTGGGGAATAAACAGCTGATACTGGTTTTATTTCTGCTTTCCAGACACATTGATGGACTCTGAGATGTCTGGAACTTATCCAGGGAACAAAAAATTCTTGTGGTTATTGTGGTTTGCTAAAGGAAAGTGTGGTGTGAGTTGTATCTAGCTGCTGAGTGGGAAAAGCCGGTTTTATGCTAGGGGTGATTACAAAATGAGTAAAACAGACTACTGTGATGACCCAAAGGGACATGGCACAAAGACAACACAGTCAGATAAGAGTCCCTTTATTAGCTCCAACTTTTCCCCCAATGTCCTGGTTACCTTCTGGGCTGGAGAAAAACTCTCCCAGGAACAGCCTTTGGCTGCAGGGAATCAAGTCCAAAACATGAGCAACACAAAGTGTAACTCTAAGTCCAAACAAGCCAAACTGAAGTAATTAGTCCGACAGGGCAGCAGCAAGAATTCCAGATGTGAAGGCATGGCAATAACTCAACACCTTTGGGAGGATGCCAGGAATGCAGATAACCAAAGTCAACACAAGATAAATTCATGTTTGTTGATGTCGCTCTCAGCATGCATCTCTTTTAAACTCTCATTCTCAGACGTCCTAATAAAGGGAATCAGGGCCCTTTCCTCTCCTGTACGCCATGCAACCCACATTGCTCCCTTCTCCGTTCCTCCCTGCGTGCCCTAGGATGAAGAGAGAATGGGCCTGGGTCTTCCTCTGAATTCCCTCCCCCTTGTTCTACCTCTCCCCCTGCTCTGCCCAGCCGGACTTTACCCTTCCCCAGTTTCTTCCACAACCAATGGAGCTACACTCCCTCTCCCTGTCAGCTGATCAGCCTCCCCCTCCAAATCAGATTCCGAGGGGGGCATGACAGCTACTGTAGTCATTACTTTTATACAAATCCATGGTCCATTTCTGGAATACAGGGGTCCTCTACTTACGACCACAGTGGAGCCCAAAACTTTTCATTGGTGGTTAAAGTCAGTGTTTTTGTCCCATTTTATAATCTTTCTGGCCCCGGCAGTTAAGTGAATTGTGGCAATTGTTCAAGTTAGGACCACTGTTGCTCAAGTGAATCTGTGTTGACTAGTTGGGAGGTCACAAAAGGGGATCCCATGAGCCAAACGACACTGCAACCCGTCATAAATATGTGCGGTCCTCAACGTATGACCACAATTGGGCCCAATATTTATATGAGTCATCTGTTAAATTTTGAGTTTTGCCCCATTTTACGACTGTTCTAGACAAGCTTGTTAAGCGAATTGCTGCCATTCTTAAATTAGTAACACAGTCGTTCAGTGAATGTGGCCTTCCCCCCTTGACTTTGCTCATCAGGTTACAAAAAGGGAACTCACGTGATTTCCCCAGGGACACAGAGATGGTCATAAGTACGAGGCAGTGGCCAAGCATATGGATTTTGACCACACGATCATGAGGATGCTACAACGGTTGTTAAATGTGAAAAAGTCCCTTTTTTTTCCAGTGCCGCTAAGAACTTCCAACGGTCACTACATGAACTGTCGTTAAGTCGAGGACTGCCTGTACAAGCCTTTTCTTCATTAACCAGCTATGATCCATGCATTTTTTAAAAAAAAAATTTGCAATGACGTTGAAGATGGGAAGGCCTTCTTTGCGGGAATCAGCTTAAAATACAAGTTCCAGAGCTGTGACTGATGCTAAATGCAACATTGCCTTCGGTGTGCCTTGTTGTTGTCCCCATTTTAAACCTACAAATAGCCTCAATCGGAGACGGGAGGGGAGGATATTGCTAATTATTGGGATTATCCAAAGAGACAAAATGGGAAGTTAACCCTTCGTTCCCTGCAGCCATTGGGGGGGGAAAAAATCTTGATTTTCTAACAGCAGAATTTGCTTTGAAGGAAAATTCTGTGGGTGGGTCAGATCTTTTCGTTGCTACAAGAAGTTATTTCTTGTAGGAAGTTCTTAACTTATATCCATTTATTGAGCACTCAGCTGTTGTTGCCACAGCATGAGAAAAAAAGGGATTTATGAGCGATGTTTCACACTTATGACCGTTGTTGCATTCCCGTGGTCATGTGATCTGTTCTGACCCAGCTCCACAAACACGGCAAAACCTCTGATGTGATGTTGTGGTTCATCGGCAGCAGGTGCGGACGGAGACACCAGGACTCGGATGAGGGGCCTGCGTGTGATGCAGAGATGGGGCCAAGACCATCAGGGAGTGGAGTGCTGCCTTCGGAGATGGTGGAGGCTGGCAGCAGTGAGGAAGAGGCCCCTGAAGAGCCTGTGCACAGGGCGACTCGGCAGTAAGGCTGCAAGGTGATGGCATCTCCCTTAAGGGATAAAAGCCAGCCTGAGAGACCAGGATTCTTTGCAGGAAACGAAGAAGTTTCTGCACTCAAGCCTTGTGGACATTCAGACTCTCTTAGTTTGTGTTTGGAATATTTCTTGGCAACTTTATCTCATGTTCTTGGCCTCCTTGCACCATCTTAGCAAGGCTCCTTCTTATCAGAGACAATTAGTTTGAAACAGCCTTTTAACCGGGAAGGAACGGAATTCGTAAAGAATCATTAAAAGGTTTTGCTGTTACCTCCCGTTTCATGTTTGTTTCCTTGGAACAAGGTTTGAGTCAGAACACATGACCTCAAAAGATTCCTTTATTAGGAGCACCGGCTGCCCCATCAAAATAGTTTCTCTCTCACCACTGGCGAACAATTCTGTCAGTCCAGGAGATGAATAGTTAGACATATCTCCGGACAGACTTGTTAGGACGATGACCCAGGGTGGGATAGAAAATAAACAAAGTCCCAAAAAGAGATGAAGCCTCTTTTATTCCTTCACTTTGCTTCCAAACTCCAAATATCCTTGACTGGAGAGAAAAAAACTCCCCTACAAACAATTAAGGAAAGGAGGAAATGCATTTCAAATTAAAAATGCTTATAAATTATAAAGAGTAAAAACAACACAAGCCACAATGAAGCAATTAAGAACACAAGGCAGGATAAGGGCTTGAAGATGTCCACATATATCGAAATACACACCCCGGGCCAGAAGTCAGATAAGAACTGACAAACTAGAAATATTTTCACACTTTTCACACTACATATACATATATGCTGTTCATCTTCCTTCGGGTATTATCCCACGTCATTGTAGTTGTGCTTTTAAAGTTGTAGCAGCGTTTTGGCAGAATCTCATCTGCCATCATCAGGCTTCTGTATTGAGTTTGTATGTGGGTCAGACTTTCACAGCCGTTTCAGTTTTAAATTTGGGGCTAGCCTACTGCTGTGCCAGGATGGTTTTTTCTTCATCCTGATTGGTTGGGAGTCTTGGTCTGTGTTTGTTGATCTTGGAGTTTGCTGTGTTCTGCTTGATTGGTGTTTCTAATATTTTCTGTCTGTTTTGTGGCTTTTTTTGTGTCTTGACTGGCTGACAACACTGTGTTCCTGTATTGGAGGCTTGGCTTCGTGTGAAAGGACGGCTGTTATCTATTAGGAAGCCAGGTTTTACCTGGGTGCCTGGTGGGGGTGTGTTTGAGCTGGAGGCATCAGAGGGAGTCTGTCTGTGCCCAGGTGTTTGCCTGGCTTGTGGTGTGGAGATCTTTCTATTTGAGAGTGCAGGCTTCCAAATGATTGACAGTCTGCTGGAATCATCTCTTCTATTCATGCTATCCCAAGTCATTGTAGTTGTGCTTTTAAAGTTGTAGCAACGTTTCAGCAGAATCTCATCTGCCATCATCAGGCTTCTGTATGGAGTTTGTATGTATTGAGGTCTCACAGCCGACCCACATACAAACTCTATACAGAAGCCTGATGATGGCAGATGAGATTCTGCTAAAATTTAGTACTTTAAAAGCACTACAATGACGTAGGATAATACCCAAAGGAAGCTGAACAGCACACATGTAAGTACCCGCGAAAGCTTAAAAAAAACATATATATATATATATATACACATACACATATACATATACATACACACGCACACACATATATATATATATATTAATCATACACATATTTATGTTGAATTAAATGCCAGGATGTATTTTTAATGGGTTTTTAGGGGGATTTTTTGCCTATTTTCCTTTCCCCTGATCCCCCCACGCAAACCTACTAATTTGTACAAAGAAGTCATTGAGTTTCCCCCTCGCCAATTCTCCAAGCCGACAATCACTTCTCCGCAACCCACACAAAACTTGCAGGCAGAGAGCAACTGGTGAACAATGAAGCAAAACACCTTGACGCCCCCACAAAATGAGCTCAGCTGGTGTGTATTGTCAAAATGTACTATTATCTCCTTCGCTGCCACTTCAATCCAAGGTGCAAAATGCCTCCCCCAGGGTTTTTTTTTGGGGGGGTGGGGGAAGAGAAGGGAGATGTTCGAAGGACAATGTGTACAATTCTTGAGCCCCTGAAGCTTATTAGAGGATAAGCAGAAGAGGGATGTGCAGAATTTAATCAATCCATCGGAAATAGACCTGGGAAGGGACCTTTAGAGGCCTTCTAGTCCAACCCGCAGGAAAAACCAGCTTAGACCATTTCAGACAAGTGGCCATCCAGCCTCTTCTCCAACTGGATCCCGCTGGATCTTCCAAGAACACTTTCAATGACGCTCCTTTTTTGATGCTCCTTTAGGGCAGGGTTTCTCAGAAGGACAGAATGATAAGAGTTGGAAGGGATCTTGGAGGTCATCTAGCCCAACCCTCCAGCTCAGGCAGGAGGCCCTGCACCATTTCAGACAGATGGCCATGCAATGTCTTCCTAAAAGCTTCCAGGGATGGGGGGGAGAGGGAAGGAAGGAAGGAAGGAAGGAAGGAAGGAAGGAAGGAAGGAAGGAAGGGGACAAGAGGGTGACTCTGTAAACTGCTTAGAGTGGCTGTAAAAGCACTGTGAAGCAGTATATAAGTGCTATTGCTATTGCTTTACACTTATGACCGCTGCAACATCCCCGTGGTCACATGATCAAAATTTGGATACTTGGCAACCGGCTTGTATTTATGACAGTAGCAGCATCCCTGGGGTCATGTGATCCCCTTTTGTGACCTTCTGATGAGCAAAGTCAATGGGGAAGCCCGATTCACTTAATGACCAGGTTACTAACTTAACTGCCATGATTCACTTAAAAACTTGTGGCTACTAAGGGGCAAAATTCACTTGCTTACCAACAGTTAATTGGGGGGCTAAATTATGGTCGTAAATCGAGGACTATCTGTAATCCATGGAATGACTTGCCTCTAGAAGTTGTGGGTGCTCCAACACTGGAGGTTTTCAAGAAGAGTTTGGATAAACATTTTGTCTGGAATGGTCTAGGGTAGTGGTGGCTAACCTCTTTGGGCTCCTGTGCCAAAAATTGTGCGTGCACTTGCGCTCGCGTGCCAGCACCCAGAAGGCAATATGCGTGCCCCCCCATATACACGCAATCTCCCCGCCACCCCCTTACCTGCACTGCGCCTCCCAGCTGATTTTTGGCCCATTTGAGGCCTTTTTCGGCCTCCCAGAGGCTTGAGGAAGGCTTCTGCAAGCTTTGCAGGATGAAAAATGACCCGTTTAGTCATTTCTGGTATTTCCGGAAAAATAGGAAGTGACAAAACGGGCCTACTTTTCAGCCTGCAAAAGCTTTCCTCAAACCTCTGGGAGGCAGAAAAAAAGCCTCAAACAGCCCCAAAATCAGTTGGGAGGCGTGCACATGTGCAGTGACGTCAGTTTGCCTTGCGGCTTACGTCCTGGCACAAATGACTCTGCATGCCACCTGTGGCACGCATGCCATAGGCATTACGGGTACAGGGTCTCCTGCTTCAGCAGGGGGTTGGACTAGATGACCTCCCAGGTCCCTCCCAACTCAGTCATACTGTTATTCTGAACAACTTGCCTCCAGAAGTTGTGGGCTCTCTCTCCCCCATCACTGGAAGCTTTTAAGACATCACACGGCCATTTTGTCTGAAATGGTGCAGGGACCTCCTGCCTGAGCAGGGGGTTGGACCAGATGACCTCCCAGGTCCCTTCCAACTCTGTCATTGTGTTCTTCCGAGAAACCCTGCCCAGAAGGAACATCAAAGCACTTGCTAGAATTTGGAGCCAACTGAACAGATAAGATTATCTTCATAAGAATTTTGGGAGGTAAATATAAGTGTTTTGACTGATACACAAGATGAATCCTTATAGTCCTGAATCTCAGGGTGAATATTATGAATGCAGGATGGATTTATCCCGGCTGATATATTTCTGGCACGGGGAGGGCAGAGCCAAAAACAGAAGGCAAGGCAAAGTGTCTTGGCTGTCAGCCCCAGGTATAAATAACCTACCTCAACATCTTTTATTTTCCGGGGAGAAGATTCGCTCAACCATCAAACCCTCCCTTCCCCTTCGCTGTCTAAAGTTAATCGGGAGGGCTGCCAAATTATTTGCTAGTGCCAAATGTTGAGCTGAGTTTTAAAAAGATGCAAAATCTTACATCCATTTTTAGAACAGGAGGCAGAAGGCTCCCTTGGGGGATTTAAGATTTCTCCTGGGGTCTCCGTGCAAACTTCATCCTCACCTTTGTCTCTGCTTTCATTCACTGCGTCTGTAACCTCAACTTACGACCACATTTTTTTAGCTTCAAATTTCCCAGGGAAACATTGGTTCAGTGACCCAAAAGTACTCACTCTCTCTTTTTTTTTTTTCCCCAAGAGGCAGCTGGACTTCCTTGTTGTTCCTTTGAAGACATTTCGCTTCTCATCCGAGAAGCTTGTTCACCTCTGACTTGGATGGTGGGGAATGGAAGGATTTGTACTCCTTGCAGGCAGAACTGGTCATCTGCATCCTTTTTAGAGAGTCACTGAGATTGCTTGAACCCTGAGAACACAGACAAACCTTCCAGTGGCCTCAAAGGATGCAAATGACCAGCTGTCGGCAAGGAGTATAAATCCTTCCGTTCCGCCACCATCCAAGTCAGAGCTGAAGCAGCTTCTTGGAGGAGAAGCGAAACGTCTTCAAAGAAAAACCAGAAAGTCCAGTTGCCTCTTGGGAAAAAAAAAAAAAAAGGATCTTTGGGACAACCAGGACTTGGATGATGGAGAATCTCCATAGAAACCATTTGTTGAGTGACTATTCAAAGTTACAACGGCACTGAAAATATAGTTATGGCTGTTCTGGTTGTTTGCATTCTTTTTAGAGGGTTGTTGAGGCCACTTGGAGGTTTGTCTGTGTCTTCAGGGTCACCTGAGTAGTGCAAATGGGTGTGGAGCCAACAAGGAAGGGACACAGGGAAGAAAACATCTGCAGGCAAGAAGGCTCCACACCCATTTGTGCTGCTCAGGTGACCCACAGACAAACCTCCAAGAGGCCTCAACGTCCCTCTAAAGGATGCAAGTGATCAGCTGTCTGCAAGGAATATCAATCCTTCCGTTCCGCCACCATCCAAGTCAGAGCTGAAGAAGCTTCTTGGATGAGAAGCGAAACATCTTCAAAGAAAAACAAGGAAGTCCAGTTGACCCTTGAAAAGAAAAGCAGCACCTTTGGGACAACCACATCCTGGATGACAGAGAATCTCCATGGGCATTAAGTGAGTTTATGACCTTTTTTTGCCACAGTTGTTAAGGGAAGCACTGCCCTGGTTAAATTACTCCAAGTGTTGTTCAGTGAATTCCAGCTTCCCCATTGACCTGGATGGCCAGACGGTTTGCAAAAAGGAATCGTGTGACTATAAATGGGAAGCCCTGGGGGAAAAAAACTAGAAAAATTGGGGGGGAAACCAGGTTTTTTTCTGTTTTTTTCCCCCAAAGCTGTTTGGAAAAAAATCTGAAAAAACAAAAAAACCCACTCCAAAATCTGTTATTTTTCCAGTTTCCCCCCTCCCAGGCCTTCCCATCTCTACACATCACACTGCAACCATCGTAAGTACGAGTCAATTGCCAAGCGTCTGAATTTTTCATCATGCAACCATGGGGATGCTGCAATGGTCGTAAGTGTGAAGAACGATCCCGAGCCACTTTTTCCAGTGCTGTCCTTTGAACGGTCTCTCTAAACAAACTGTTGTAAGTCGAGGACTACCTGAATTTTGGTGAAAACGAGCTATCAACCCATCTGGTCCTACCGAAACACCTTTGATTTGGTTTGTTTCCTGGATAGGATCTAGGTTTAATGAATGTTTGTCAACGTTGATCCAATGGGTGGGAAATTGATCAAGGAGAGAAGCAACTGAGAACTAAGGAGAAATTTCCTGACAGTGAGAACAATTATCAGTGGAACAAGTTGCCACCAGAAGTTTTGAAGAAGAGATTGGATAACCATTTGCCTGAAGTGGTGTAAGATTTCCTGCCTAAGCAGGGGTTGGGCTAGAAGACCTCAAAGGTCTCTTCCAACTCTGCTATATTATGCTATGCTACGCTGTGCTATGCCATGCCATGCCATGCCACTCTATTCTATATATTTTTATATTCTATATTCTGTTTTATATTCTATTCTATTCTGTATTCTGTTCTGTTCTATTCTATCTTCCATTCTATTCTATTCTGTTCTGTTCTATTCTATTCCTATTCTTTCTTCTCTCCTCTCTCTTTTATTCCTGAATTCAATTCAGTTTTATTCCATATTCTATCTATTCTATTCTATATTCTCTTTTCCTCTATTCTATTCTATATTATCTTCCTCTCTCTTCTCCTCTCCTCTCCTCTATTTTATTCTGTTCTATTATATTCAATATTTTCTTCTCCTCTTATGCTATTCTATTCCATATTTCTCTTCTCTTTTCCTCTCCTCTCCTCTCCTCTATTCTTATTCTTATTCTATTCCTATTCCTATTCTTTAACAACGGATTTTTATTCTTGGCTGATCCAGAATCAACTTTTGGACCAGTATCGTAGTTCCATTTATCTATCTGCAGCAACGTATTTTTAAAAACTGTCTTTTTATAAAAAGAAGCATGCAGAGAACCTTGGTTTGTATAACTGGCTTTTTTTTTTCTTTTTTTTTTTTTGGGGGGGGGGGGAACAACTCATTGCAATTAGCGACCAAGATCTGAACAAAAAACGCTTAAGAGATTTCCTACTGTCCATTTAACAGGGGAAAAGCCACATCCGTCAGGGTAATTTGCTGCTCTCTGGGAAAGCCCTTCATGATTTAATTAAAATGTTTTTTTGCAAAGGGCAAAGGCAACTTGCTGGGCAGTTTCTGTATTTGCTGCTGCTGCTGGCTGGCTGGCTGTACGGCCCTTTTTTCTCACACTCCCACACAAATACACCCACAACCCACACAAACACTTGTGTCAAAAGTTCCAAGGAGGAACGCTGGAATCTTTGCACTCCACATTTTCTGGAAAAAGAATTAAGAAATCTTTGCTCTGTTATTAGGAGGAGCCTTCACAAATGGTTCTGCCCTCTTACAGGCAATCCTTGCTTTACAATGATTCTCTCAATGACTGTCCGATGTGACGATGCTACCCGAAAAAAGCGACTTACAAACGGTCTTTGCACTTATGTCGTGGCTGGACATATGACACAGCTGAGCAGTAGAAAGCAAGACAGAGGCAGGTGAAGGAGGCCCGATGGGCAAAATTATACAGATGGCAAACCAGTGGGGTTTTTTTTTTTGTCAGGCAAAGCGAATAAAAATAAGGGCTTTATTCAAAATTAGTTGAACATCAGTTACACGCTAAAAGTGCGCCCCGACAAACAAGTCATCCAATGCAAGAGGCTTGTCCAATGATTAAAAAATAAAAAATAAAACTCCACGTTGAGATTGTGAGTGAACATCTTTGGGAAGGTTTACTCTTTGTGATCTTCAGTAATCCCCCCTCTGAGCCAATATTAAATCAGATTCGACGTTCCCTGTTTTATCTCCGTTTTAACCCTAACCCTAACCCAAAGTCACTCAGTCTGTTTCCATGCCTTAAATGGGACTAGAACTCACTCTCTCATGGTGATTAGTTCAAGGTCACCAAGCCAACTTTTGTGCCTAAAGTGGAACTAGAACTCACCATGTTCCACCTTCAGCTTGATGCTTTAACCACCACACTAACTCTCTCTCACTGATGGACTTCAATTTCCAGAATGCATCGCAATTCCTACAATTCCCCATCCAACATAGATAGGAGGCTTCAATGTCCAAAATTTCCCCAGCCAACAGATGGATGTCTCCTCCCAGAATTCCCCAATCAGTATATACATGGAGCTCAATTCCTGGAATGCTCCAGCCAGCATAGAGGGACTTCAAATCCCAGAATTCCTCAGCAAACACAGATGGACTTCAACTCCCAGAATTCCCTATCCAGCCTTGCAGCCAGTAAAAAATAGAAATTGCACATTTATTACAGCAACTTATTGGGGTATAGAGCATCTTATACTCAAAGTGAGATTAGAATATGGGTCTATTGGGGATCAAAAGGGAAAACTCAGGTTTCTGAGTGTCAGCTCTGAAATCTTAAATTTTTCTTTTTCGATTCTAAATAGCTCTGAAAAACTCCACTTCTGGATGTGCAGTTCAGACTCCTGAACGATTTAGCATAAGCAGTCGCAGGAGGAGAGCCATGTTAGCCTACTAAAATTAGGAATCTGTGAGTACCTTTCCCAACAAACACAATTGATTCAAAAGCCTCAGCTTTTGTAAGCTGCAATTTCCTCTGATTTTTCAGGGTAGCAAAGATCTTCTCCAGTGTGAAAAATTACTGGCTATTTCGAGTGTTCTCTTATTACCGCTATAAATTGAGATACAGAAGAAGAGACAGCTGTGCTATCTCCTTGCCAATCTCTTGAAATATTAATTAAATCCAGCATGTATAAAGAGGCATCGAGAGAAAAGAGAACACTTGAACTGTTTAAAATCAGAGTTTCCCAACCCTTCTTTCTATTAAAATAAATCTTGCTTATAGGAAAGGTTATTCTTGCCAGCTTTCAGACTCCTGCAAATAACATTTCTGATAATTTGCCATTTTAAAAACCTCCAGGAAGGTTCTCCTAATTTTTTTTGCATCAAATATAAAGGATGGTTTGGGGGCTAAAAGCAAGAAGAATACAAGGATGGGGTGTCCAAAAGGAGTTTCATCCTTAGAAGGCAAAAATTAAGAAATTATGGTAAACCAAACAGAATCAGTGATTCAAGATAATAATGCAGGGAATGGTATACCTCTGGGCACAAAAACTTCATTAAATCGTTCTTCTGATAACTATCATTACCAGGAGTAAACTTTTGATCATCCAAGGCAGGGTTTCTCAACCATGAGGACTCTTAAGATGGGTGGACTTCAACTCCCAGAATTCCCCATCTAGCATGGGGAATTCTGGGAGTTGAAGTCTACCCATCTTTAAAGATACCAAGCTAAAGAAACACTTTGGAAACTCCAAGTCAAAGTGCCTCAAAAGTAATAAAGCCAATTTTTAAAACCAACACAATTTTCAGCTGTGCAAAAGGAAATTTGAAATGAATACTAATTTAACAAATAGATTTTTTTGCTGATAATTGGGGACATTTCTATTGCTTCGTCTTAGTGGAGAACCAGCTAAATATGAGCCAGCCGTGTGCAGCAGCTGCCAAAAAAGCCAATGCAATCCTAAGTGGCATTAACAGAGGGATACAATCAAGATCAAGGGAGGTACTAATACCACTTTATAAAGGCTTAGTAAGACCACACCTAGAATGCTGCATCCAGTTTTGGTTACCACACGATAAAAAAGGGGCTGAGACTCTAGAAAAGGTGCAGAGAAGAGCAACCAGGATGATTAGGGGACACTGGAGGCTAAAGCATACGATGGACGGTTGCAGGAACTGGGCCTGGCTAGTCTAGGGAAGAGAAGGACCAGGGAAGACATGATAGCATCTTCCAATATTTGAGGGGCTGCCCCAGAGAAGAGGGGTTCAAGCTATTCTCCAAAGCCCCCAAAGGCCAGACAAGGAACAATGGATGGAAACTGAACAAGGAGAGATTTCAACATGGAAATAAGGTTAAACTTTCTGACAGTGAGAACAATCCACCCATGAAAGAGAAGTTGCCCTCAGAAGTTGTGGGAGGTACATCACTGGAGGCTTTCAAGATGGACTCCCATCTGTCAGAAATGGTGGAGGTTCTCCTGCTTGGGCAGGGGATTGGACTACATGACCCCCAAGGTCCCTTCCAACTCTGATTATCTGTTATCGGTCTCTACAAGTTCTGATTCAGTGAAATCAGCCATCAACGGGCACATAGAGATAAGCAATGTTTACACACCATTCACAAGAGAAATTCAAAAGGCTAAATGTTCATGATATCTCTTCACCAGCGATCAATCCCCAGATAAGCAAAGATTAACATTAGGATTAACACTAAACCAACAATCAAGCAGAAAACAACGCCACAAACAAGGAACTTCCTATTCAGAGGAACGAACTAACAGTGAGCAACAGCCTAAGCAAGGAACAACCAAGAACACTTCTTCCATCAACAGTGACAGGGCAAGCCATTTGTATATAAACAGAGAGCAAACCCCACCCCCTTCTAATTCTGATGGTGTTACGTAGTTGGGGAATGAAATGTTTGCAAGGAAACAAATAAGCTGAGAGAGCAGCAGGGATCTTTCAAAGTAACTTGCATTCAGAAGTTGTGGGTGCTTCATCATTGGAAGCTTTCAAGAAGAAGACTGGATAGCCATCTGTCAGAAATAGTATAGGGTTTCCTGGTTGAGCAGGGGGTGAGACCAGATGACCTACAAGGTCCCTTCCAACTATTCTATTCTATTCTATTCTATTCTATTCTATTCTGTTCTATTCTATTCTATTCTATTCTCTTCCTCAATTAGTAGTTCTGTTGGTCTGAAAACAGGTATTCTAGTTCAGGATTGAAAATTGAAACCCCCAGCTGCAAAATTTTTCTGCTATTCATCGTATCGAATCTATCATAATATACGCTTCCTCCTCATTTCCTGAAGTATCCAAGCAAGGCGGATGCAACAATTCTGGTCTGAACCACAATCTGGTTCTCCAACAACATCCACAATCAAACTGTCAAAGGCTTAAAAAATTAACACAAACCAACACTGTTGTTCTCCTACCTAGAAGAATGCTGTCTCCAAGTCTGGAGATTTCACAGGGTTGTCTTCATCAATACAGCTTCTGCCCAATTCTATCGTAAATACACTGATAGAAAGCAGCAATCACACACTACAATTTCCTCTCCGATTTCTACAGCAATGCTTCTCTTTCCAACAGTCTTAAAAGGAGACCTGTCATATCTCTGTCAGAATCTGACTCAGAGGGAGAGGAGGAACAGCCAACAGGGAGTGGGAATGTGGCTCCAGAGGTTGTGTAGGAAACTAGGGAAGGGCACAGGCCAGCTGGGCAGTCAGAGAAAGACCCAGGCCCATCCCCTCTTCATCCTAGAGCATGCAGGGAAGAGAGTGGATAAGGGAGAAACGTGACTGGTGTGGTCTACAGGGGAGGAAAGGGCCTTGATCCCCTTCATGGGCTGCAGGTGTGAGGACAGGTTAAAAGGACGGGCATATGTATGGGCAGTGCTGGAAGCAAAGCGTGAAAATATTTCTAGTTTGTCAGTTCTTATCTGAGTTCTGGCGTCCTTCCCAGTGTGTGTATTTCGATATCTGTGGACATCTTCAAGCCCTTATCCTGCTTTGTCTCCTTAATTGCATCAGTGTGGTTTGTGTTGTTTTTTTCTATTTATAATTTATATGTATTTTGAGTTTTAACGGAAGTTCTTCCTTTTCACAACTGTTTGTGGGGGAGTTTTTTTCTCCAGTCAATGATAATTGGAGCTTTGAAGCCAAGTTGGAGAAATTAAAGGGACTTTACCTGTTTGTGTGACTGTGTTGCTTTTGTATCCCACTCGAGTCATCACAGGAACCATTGATGTCCTAAAGCTGCTTTTTCCAAAAGGCAACTGGATTTTCCTGGTTTTCTTTTTCCACTTTGAAAACGTTTTGCTTCTTATCCCAGAAGCTTCTTCAGTTCTGAGAAGTGTTTCCGAGAACAGAAGAAGCTTCTTAAATGAGAAGCGAAACAACTTCAAAGGGGAAAAAAACAAACAAAGAAAGTCCAGTTGCCTTCTGGAAAAAGCAGCTTTGGGGACAATCATGACTGGGATGATTGACAATCTTCACAAGACATTTATCTGGGACCCATTGATGCACAGGTAGTCTTTGACTTACATCCGTTCATTTAGTGACTGTTTAAACGTGATGGCATTGAAAAAAATGGCTTGCAACTGTTTTTCACTTATGACTTTTGCAACATCCCCATGCTCAAAATTCAGACAAATGACTGACTCATATTTATGATGGCCAACAGTGTCCTTGGAGTTATGTGATTCCCCTTTTGCGACCTTCTGACCAGCAACATCAATGGAGAAATCAGATTCATTTAACAACTGTGTTATAACCGAACTGCCGTGATTCACTTAACTATGTCAAGAAAGGTCGTAAAATGGGACAAAGAACACTTAACAAATGTTTTGCTTAGCAACAGAAATGTTGGGTCTCAACTGTGACCAACTAACTGTGACTCAAATAAGCCGAGGACTACCTGTATTTCTGTATAACATCCAGCTGCAAGAGACTGCCTGTCAGGATTCCGGCACTTCCCCCCAATTAAATCCTGAGTCTCAAGGCAAACTTTCAAAACTTCAAAAGGATTTATTGGGAGATAACATGCCGGCACTGCCTGGGTGCAGCAGACTCTGAGACACATCATTCACTGTCACCCTTGACCCTGGTTTTCCTCCCACCCCCTGGGCGTATCGTAATTCATATCCTCCAATGGGATACATCCATAGCCAAGAGGCATCAATCAGGCTCTCCGGTTAGAATTTTGTAGCAGCAGAAACTTCGGTCACCTAGTTGCAATCTCTGAAAAACCATGTATGGAATGCACTTTCGATTTCCAAGCTGCCACACTGCTCTTTCAAATCCCTTTCCTCCCCTCCCTTGCCTAAAATGGGGCAAAACTCACTTGACAAATGTCTTGCTTAAGAACAGAAAGTCTGGGCTCAATTGCAGTCATAAGTCGAGCCCGTTAAAAGCCACGACTGAACCGTTTGTGGCTTTTAAATTCTCCTTAAGAAATCTGCCTGCAAATGCCTTACTTAATTAGTAAGGCAGGCTCCAAATCTTCCTCCCACACTTAATTTGCAAGCCGACCAAAACAAGAATCAGGATTCTGACAGTTACCCCCAATTAAATCCTGAGTCTCGAGCCAAACTTCCAAACTTCAGAAGGATTCATTGGGAGTTAACATGGCCGACTCTGAGGCACATCATTCATTGTCACCCTTGAACCTGGTTTGCCCCCAACCCCTGGGTGTATCATTCATATTCTCCAATGGGACACATCCATAATCCAGAGTCATCAATCATGCTCTCCAGTTAGAATTTTGCACGGCAGAAACTTCTGTCGCCTAGTTACGATCTTTGAAAAACTATTTACAGAATGCACTTTCGTTTTCCAAGCTGCTGCACTGCCCTTTCACACCCCTTTCACCCCTCCCTTTCTGTTGGCAACTCTAAAAAGACCATAGAAATATTTCCTGAGTTGCCACTGCCATACTGACAAGACGATCGATTGCAAGCCAGCTTTTTATCCCTGGTCGCAAGAATCTCCAATCCCAGCTTCTGGGTCCTGAAGCTTTATCATCAAATCTCAGATCCCGTCGTCAGGATTCACCCATTCAAAGTGGCCACCCTGGCCTACCGTGGACTCACCTTGGTGGTGTCATCATGTGACCGCTGGTATCGCTTCCACCGGCCTCCATAAATTCCCGTCAGGCATGACAAACACAACTGGGGCTCGTAGTATTGGAGTGGCTGGTGTTTAACCATGCTCTTCCAGCGGGCTGGTTGCAAATGATCAGATGTCCATCAGGGCTTGCCAGATCACTGAAAAAAGGAAGAAGGTTTAACTGGGTTAAATCCTGGAGCAACCTGGTTTGGAGAAACTTCTCAGGAAGGTATCGCCATCTAAGTCAGAGGTCTCCAAACTTGGCAACTTGAAGATGGGTGATGTGATGACCCAGGGTGGGATAGAAAAGCAACAAAGTCACACAAACAGGTGAAGTCCCTTTAATTCCTTCAACTTGGATTCAAAAGTCCAATTATCATTGACTGGAGAAAAAAACTCCCCCACAAACAGTTAAGAAAAGGAAGAAATGCCGTTCAAACTCAAAATACATATAAATTAAAAATAGAAAAAAACAACACAAACCACACTGATGCAATTAAGGAGACAAGGCAGGATAAGGCCTTGAAGAAGTCCACAGATATCAAAATACACACACTGGGAAGGACGCCAGAACTCAAATAAGAACTGACAAACTAGAAATATTTTCACGCTGTGCTTCCAGCACTGGCCCATGCGCAGTTTGTCCTTTTAAACAGTCCTCACAGCTGCAGCCCATGAAGGGGATCAGGGCCCTTTCCTTCCCCATAGACCATGCCATTTACATTTCTCCCTTCTCCACTCCTCCCTGCATGCCCTAGGATGAAGAGGGGATGGGCCTGGGTCTTTCTCTGAATGCCCAGCCGGCCTGTGCCCTTCCCCAGCTTCCTCCACAAGCTCTAGAGCCACACTCCCACTCCCTGTTGGCTGTTCCTCCTCTCCCTCAGAGTCAGATTCTAACAGGGGCATGACAGGTGGGCTTCAACTCCCAGAATTCCCCAGCCAGCCAAGATGGCTGGGCTGAGGATTTTTGGGAACTGAAGTCCACCCCCATCTTTAAAAGTTGGAAGGTTGGAAACCTTGACTGAAATTTGCTGGGAGAGGGAGGAGAGGGGCTAAATTTTCTTGCTTTCCACTTGGGGGTCAGAGATTTATAAACCTCTATATAAATCCACAATAAACCCAATAAATCTGAATTACACAATTTCATTACCAGAGTTGTAACTGCATAACTCTCTAAACAGCCCCCAATTGTTGAGGGGTTGCATCAGACCTGGGGTCAAAGGTGACAATTCCAGGCCTGCTATGATAAGGGAAGTTTCACCAGTCGTAAGGTAAATGTTTCTCCTGTCCAGTTTTGTCTGGCTCTAAGGATTGGTGCTCATCACCATTTCCTAGCCAAGGGAGCCAACACTGTCCAAAGACACTTCTGTGGTCACATGGCTAGCATAACTATCAGCCGAGCCGCATAGAACGCTGTTATCTTCCCACCCAAACGGTACCTATTTATCTATTCGCATTTGCATGCTTTCAAACTGCTAGGCGGGCAGTGTTGTGGTTCGCCAGCAACCTGTGCAGACGGCAGTGGAATCGAACAGTGGGATAGAATGGGGATCAGTCCGGGAGTCTGAAGGGGACTTGGATGAGGGTCCTCTGTCCGATGCAGAGATGGGGCCAGGACCAACTGGGAGTGGGGTGCTGCTTCTGGAGCCTCCGGAGTCTGGCAGCAGCGAGGTAGAGGAACAGCGGGAGCCTGTTCCCAGTGCACAGAGCTGCTAGAAGGTGAGAACAGCTGAAGCAGAAGGAACAACTCGGGAGTAAGGCTGGGAGGTGATTGCCCCTCCCATAAGATATAAAAGACAGACAAAGATGATGAAACCTTTGCAGGAAGCAAAGTCATTTGTTCGGTTCAGATTCATTCTTGAAGCTCTTTGTACTTGGGTTAGTTTTCTTTCTAGTTCATTTGACACTTCTGTTTAGAGTAGCACTTCACAGGAACGAAAGGTGGGTGCTTATCTCGGGGAACTGTTTGAGATTCATTACCAGCTGGGAATGAAAATAATTCCCACCGTTGCAATAAAACAAGACTTGTTTTTAAAATAAATGCGTGCATAATTATGGTCTTGGAAGCCCTGGTCAGAACAGGCAGGAGCTGGAGCAAGGAATGGGAGCTCACCCCGTCGTGCAGCGTTCAGGACTCAAACCTCCACTGTCAGCTTCCCAGATGACAACCTCAGCCTCTTTAACCGCTAAGCCACCACACTCTGACACCTGTCGTATGGCCACAAAAATGTTACGAACCACGAATCCATTTTTAATTCACTATTCTCCCATGATACGCATCAATTGGAATGCTTTAAATCCTGGAATATTTCAAAAAGTTAAATTATGGCAACAGAACTAAAGTTTATTAAAAACTGAGATGTGTTGCTACTCATCCAACTCAACGACTTCAGTCAAAATCAAAGTTTGGGTAGGCAGAGAGTCAGAGAGTTGTTGGAGAAAAGTAAAGTCCTACACTTAGGCAAGAAAAACCCAAAGTGCACCTATATACTGGGTGAAACCAGGCTCAATAGCAGGAACTGGGAGAGGGATCTTGGAGTCCTAGTGGACAACCAGCTAAATAGGAGACAGCAGCCAAAAAAGCCAATGCAATCCTAAATTGTATTAACAGAGGGATACAATCAAGATCAAGGGAGGTACTAATACCACTCCATGGAGCCTTAGTAAGATCACACCTAGAGTACTGCATCCAGTTTTGGCCACCACACTATAAAAAAGATGTTGAGACTCTAGAAAAAGTGCAGAGAAGAGCAACCAGGAGGATTTTAGGGGACTGGAGACTAAAACATATGAAGAACAGTTACAAGAACTGGGCATGGCCAGTCTTGTGAAGAGAAGGACCAGGGGAGACAGGATAGCAAGTGTTCCAATATTTAAGGGGCTGCCACAGGGAGGAGGAGGAAGGGGGTCAAGCTATTCTCTAAAGCCCCTGAAGGCCAGACAAGGAATAATGGATGGAAACTGAACAAGGAGAGATTCAACCTGGAAATAAGGAGAAACTTTCTGACAATGAGAACAATCCACCCATAGAACAGAAGTTGCCTTCAGAAGTTGTGGGAGCTTCATCCCTCGAGGCTTTCAAGAAGAGACTGGACTGTCAGAAAAGGTGCAGGGTCTCCTGCTTGGGCAGGGGGTTAGACTAGATGACCTACAAGGTCCCTTTCCAGCTCTATTCTGATTGATTCAACCAAGAAATAAGGATAAATTTCCTGACAATGAGAACAATCAGAAGTTGCCTTCAGAAGTTGTGGGAGCTTCATCCCTGGAGGCTTCCAAGAAGAGATTGGACTGCTAACTGTCAGAAATGGTGTAGGATCTCCAGGTTAGGCAAGGATTGGGGGTTGACTAGATGCCCTCCAAGGTCCCTTCCATCTCTGATCATCTGTTATCTGAATGGACCAACTACTGCCAGATAGACCGCAGGGGTTTCTCCCACAGATTGCAATCGGATAAATAGGACACTGTAAACAGCCATAAATGTGGGCTGGGTGCCGACTCCGAGAAGTGGGATGTCGTGACCATAGATGATGGCCGTCGGAATGAGACCACGTCCCTTTGCTCAGGTGTCCACTGTATATTCAAGTGGTCATTAAGTGAGGACTACCTGTAGTGCCTTAAACTCCTCTCCTAACAGCTGATGGTCTCCGAGGAAATGGGAAGGCGATCGCCGTAATTGGAGGAACAGGGCCGATCCAATGGTTTTCCTTCCACTTCCCTGGAAGATGTTCTGCTGTGTTACCAACCACTTCCCACGTACCTCGAGCCTCCCCTCTTGGGGGGAAGAGCTCTGAGCCTGGCTCCCTGCCGCCCTGGAAGGAAAGCTTATGAATGATTCAGGCCACGGCTGGTGACCATTACAGGCGCAGAAAGAAAACAGGAAGCAGGGCATTGAGAAATGAATTATTCACCTTTTGCAATGGGCACCAGGGGAGGCAGAGAGAGGAAGAGGAAGAGAGAGACAATGAGAGAAACAGAGAAAGAGACAAAGAGACAAAGAGAGAAAGTAAGAAAGAGTGACAAAGAGAAAGCAAGAGAAAGAGACAGAGAAAGCAGAGGGTGATAGAGTGAGTGGGTGAGAATAAAAGACACAGAAAAAGAGATAATGTAAGAAAGAGGTTGATAAAGGGAGAGTGAGAGAAAGAGACAGAGAAAGTAGAATGATAAAGAGAGAGAGGGTGAGAGAGAGAATAAGAGACAAAGAAAGTAAGAAAGAGAATCATAAAGGGAAAGTGAGAGAAAGAGAGAGAGAAATTAACTAAAAGAGAGAAGAGAAAGTGAGAGAAAGAGTGAGAGAGAATGAGAGAAACAGAGAAAGTAAGAAAGTGATAAAGAGAAAGGGAGAGAAAGAGACAAAGAGAAAGTAACAGAGAGAGATAAAGAGAAAGTGAGAGTAAGAATGAGACAGAGACAGAGAAAGTAAGAGTGACAAAGAGAAAGTGAGAGTGGGAGAATAAGAGAAAGAGTTTGAGAGAGAGAGAGAGAGAGAGGGAGGGAGGGAGGGAGGGAGAGAGAGAGAGAGGGAGAGAGGGAGGGAGGGAGGGAGAGAGAGATCCAGAGCAATCCAAAAGCTTGCATGGAGCAATCCGTCTTCTCTCCCAAGAGACCCTCCAGATTATTTTACTGTGCGGACATTTACATGCTTGAGGATTTTTCCTAGAAGTCTCCCAACTAGGGAAGGCAGTACAGGTATAAGGTAATCCTTGACTTACGACCACCACTGAACCCAAAATGTCTATTGCTAAGCGAGACAGGTGAGTTTTATGACCCTCTTGCCTCAGTTGCTAAGTGTAACGCTGCACTTGTTAAATTAATATTGAGCCTTTGTGGCACAGTGGTTAGAATGCAGTATTGCAGTCTAATTCTGCCCACTGCCAGCAGTTCGATCCTGACTGGTTCAAGGTTGACTCAGCCTTCCATCCTTCCGAGGTCAGTAAAATGAGGAGCCAGATTCTTGGAGGCAATAGGCTGACTTTGTAAACCACTTAGAGAGGGCTGGAAAGCATGGTGAAGAGGTATGTAAGTCCAAGGGCTATTGAGCTTCCTTCCTTCCTTCCTTCCTTCCTTCCTTCCTTCCTTCCTTCCTTCCTTCCTTCCTTCCTTCCTTCC
>BLBF01000006.1:3249295-3273664 GCA_015471245.1 Laticauda colubrina | reverse complement strand
TCCTTCCTTCCTTCCTTCCTTCCTTCCTTCCTTCCTTCCTTCCTTCCCCTTCCCCTTCCCTTCCCTATCCATCCATCCATGGTATAGAGTAGTCCAGTAGTTAGAATGCAGTATTGCAGGCAAACTCTGCCTAGTGCCAGCAGTTCGATTCTGACCGGCTCAACGTTGACTCAGCCTTCCATCCTTCCATGGTCAGTAAAATTGTTGGGGGAAAATATGCTGACTCTGTAAACCGCTTAGAGAGCTGGAAAGCACTGTGAAGCGGTATATAAGTCTAAGTGCTATTACAAATGGAGGGAGGGAGGGGGGAGGGAGGGAGGGGGGGAGGAAGGAAGGAAGCAAGCAAGCAAGCCAGCTATAGTGGTGCAGCGATTAGAATACAGTATTGTAGGTTAATTCTACCCACTGCCAGTCATCAGTCCTGACTAGCTCAAGGTTGACTTAGATTTCCCTCCTTCCGAGGTCGCTAAAATAGGACCCAGATTATTGGGGGCAAAAGGCTGACTCTGTGAACCGCTTAGAGAGGGCCAGAAAGCACTGGGAAGCGGTATGTAAGTCTTCAGTGCTATTGCTAGTAAGCCCGTTGTTAAATAAATCTGGTTTACCCTGCTGATTTTGCTGGTCAGGAGGTCACAAAACGGGATCGCACGATCCATCATAAATCTCAGTCAGCTGCCTAGCATCCGAAATGTAAATCACACAAACCTGGACAGAGGCTTGCGACAGTCATAAGTGTGAAAAACGGTCTTTAAGTCGCATTTCTCAGTACCTGTCACTCATTGGACTGTCGTATGTCAAGGACTACCTGTGCATGTGTTTACAGCCACTGAACCAGAAGGAAAGGTTTCCCCTTGCCAACTTTGGCTGTCTGAGTCTTTTCCCTATTAATGCCGCATCTGGTTCGAAGCCAAGACACTTTAGTTTTGACAAGGCCGGGGAGACAAAATAATCTGCATGGTATTAATAGGATTCCCTGGAAAGGAATTCTAAGGAAATTCGTCTGGGTTCAACAAAGCTCCACCATCATGGAAGGAAGGAAAGTTTGGAGGGACCTAGGAGGACATTTAGTCCAACCCCTTGTCCAGGAATGGAATCCATTTTATTTTTTATTTAATTACTAGCTCAAAACCGGTGCTTTGCTACGAAACTATGCGGTTGGGCTTAGTTTCTTGGGAGGAAAATAAGGAAAAGAAAATTCTGCCTCTGCCTACC
Source organism: Laticauda colubrina (assembly GCA_015471245.1). Classification (NCBI taxonomy): domain Eukaryota; kingdom Metazoa; phylum Chordata; class Lepidosauria; order Squamata; family Elapidae; genus Laticauda; species Laticauda colubrina. The sequence continues at coordinate 3,272,452 of BLBF01000006.1, read as the reverse complement.
AGCATTATTATTAATAATAACAATATCAGAAATACTAATGCTCTGAGGGTCATTTTGAAAAATCCTTTCTTAGTGAGCCCCTAGAAGCCAATAGGAACATATGTGCCAAATTTCAAGATTGTACACTTTACAGTTCTGGAGACTTTGCGATGATGCGTGAGGGGTATTTCGCTTTTATATTATATATATATATATATGGCTTTATTTGACTCCAGTTATTATTTTTACAAATAACTAAGGTAGTGAACATAAAGAACAGCTTCCTTCTCCTATTTCCCCCACAACAACAGCCCTGTGAGGTGGGTTGGGCTAAGAGAGATAGACTGGCCCAAGGTCACCCAGCTGGCTTTCATGCCTAAGGCAGAACTAGAATTCACAATCGCCTAGTGATTGGCCTAAAGTCACCCAGCCTGCTTTCATGCCTAATGTGTAACTAGAATTCACAAAAGCCTAGTGATTGGCGCAAAGTCATCCAGCCGGCTTCCATGCCCAAGGCAGACCTAGAATTCACAATCGCTGTATTGATTGGCCTAAAGTCACCCAACCCACTTTCATGCCTAGGGTGGAACTACAATTCACAATCGCCTTATGATTGGCCTGAAGTCACCCAGTCAACTTTCATGCCTAAGGCAGAACTAGAATTCACAATCACCTAATGATTGGCGTAAAATCACCCGGTCAGTTTTCATGCCCAAGGCAGAACTAGAATTCACAATCGCCTGGTGATTGACCTGAAGTCACCCAGCCAACTTGCAAGCCAAAGGGGGAACTAGAACTCACCATTTTCTCGTGATTGGCCCAAAGTCACCCAGCAGGCTTTTGTGCCCAATATATGACTAGAGGTAGTCCTCAACTTACAACCATACATTCAGTGATCATTTGAAAGTTTCAATGACATTGAGAAAAGTGACTTATAACCATTCCTCACACTTTGCGGCCTTTCCAGAAAAAGTCCATGGGGGGAGGGGAGAGGAAGTGTAGCTGGATTCACATAATGACCGCACAATTCACTTAACAATTGCAGCGATTCACTTATCAACCGGGATGAAAATTAAAATCAGAGGCGGCTCGCTTAACAACCACGTTGCTCCGCTGTGGAAACTGTGTGGAAGTCTGCCAGGCTCGATGCTGTTGGTTGTGGAAATTCACACGGGGCAAATTTCTAAGCTTCCCTTCTGAATTACCAAATGTTTGCAGCAAAGGGAAGCTGCCATCGCTGTTATTCTGATTCAAAACTTCGAGGTCATTTTGACATTTTGCAGACGTGCTAAGCAAACAAACAGTCGAGAGTCTGACATCTATTCCTCCACTGCAAAAGTCTTCTCTCATTTCACTGAGAAATGCCCCTGGAATAGAACTTACGCTTTTCTTCGGCCTAATGTTTCTACCGGAGGCTTTGGGGAAAAAAACCATCATTTGGCAAAAATGAAAACTCCTTAGCACGATCCAAAATTCAACCTGCAGCCAATTCCACTAGAACTTCCCGTCTCCTGGTGATTGGCCCAAAGTCACCTATCTGGCTTTCATACCTAAAGTGGGACTAGAACTCACAATTTCCTGGTGATTGGCCCAAAGTCACCCAGCTGGCTTTCATGCCTAAGGTGGGACTAGAACTCACCGTCTCCCGGTGATTTGGGGAAAGTCACCCAGTCAGCTTTCATGTCTAAGGCGGGACTAGAACTCACCATCTCCTGGGGATTGGCCCAAAGTCACTCAGCCAGCTTTCATCACTAAGGTGGAACTAGAGTTCACTGTCTCCTGGTTTCTAGTTCAGCATCTTCGCCGTTAGACCAAACTGCTCCTGTACTGCAGTATGACAGGTAGTCCTCAGCTTATGACAACTGGGCCCTAAGTTTCTGTTGTTAAGCAAGGCCATCGCTCAATGAATTTTGCCCCATTTTACAACCTTTGGCACCTTCTCGATACAAATGCATGGTTTTTTTGGGCACAATTGTGAAGCAGATCACTATGAATCACCTGCCCATTCGACAACACTACAACCCAACATAAATCCAAGCTGGTTGCCAAGTGCCCTTACTCTGACCATGTGACCCTGGATGCTACAAGTTGTAAATGGAAGGACCAGGTTGTAAGTCACTTTTTTTTCCAAAGGGGATATTGTAACTTTAAACAGTGACTAAATGAATGATTGAACGTTAGCTTTATAGTTTTTAAAATATGTTTACGTGTGCATAAACAAATGATATTACTGTATATTACACAATCTCTCTCACTGTCTCTTCAATTAATGTATGAAGTTGGCCGCAGGCAAGTGAGAGAAAGTTTGCAGCTATTAAAAAAAAAACCAAAAAAAAACCCCAGGCTAAATGCAGAAAAATCCAAAATCTCTTCAGGAAAACAATCCCAGCAAATTAATCTTTGAGAGAAGAGGCTGTGCAGTTGGCGTCCAATTAGCCAGATGTGTTTTGCATGAGTAACCATGACAGTTTTTAAAATACACACACAGGCACTCACCCAAAATCCTATCTGAAGAGCCCATTAAAGGCGGAGATAATTGCACCAAGAAACACATTTGTGGTTGTTATGAACTCAGGGGGGGGGGGGGGGGGGAGGAATTGCTTCCTATCTGACACGCTGGAGAATAAAATCAGGATTCCCAAAAGTAAATCTTGTTTGCAACTTAAGTGCTAGCTACTGCATTGACAATAAAACCCAATTTAATCCTTATAAAGTTGAAGACTGGTGCAAAATGTAAAGAGAGACGTCGACTTAAAAAAATAATAATTAAAAGCAGTGAAATGAGAATAAACATTTGCACTAAAATGTAATTTCTTCTTGCCCGAACGCCTAAGGAGAGCCAAGGAGAATTACACTTCCCACAAGGCCTGAGAGCATCTGCGGGCATTATGGGAAAATTAGCACAATACCCAAGGCATTTATAGATTTACAGGCAGTCCTTGAGTTACGAAGAGGTTATTTCGTGACCGTTCAAAATTATGACGTCACTGAAAAAAGTGATGTGTGACCATTTTTCACATTTACGAGAAGAGGAAAAGAAAAAAAGGAGAACGAGGAGGAGGAGGAAGGGAAAAAGAAGAGGTGAAGAGAAGAAAGAAGGGAAGAGAGAAGAGGAAAAGAAGGAGAGAAGAGGAAAAGAAGGAAAAGAGGAGGAAGGGAAGGAGAGAGGAAGAGAAGAAAAAAGGGAGGAGATGAAGAGGACAAGAAGAAAAAAGAGGACAAGAAGAGGAGGAGGAAGAGAAGAAGGGAAGAGAAAGAGAAGAGGAAAAAGGGAGCAGGTGGAGAAGAAGAGAAGAAAAAAGGAAAGACAAGAAGGGGAAGACAAGAGGAAGAGGGGAAGAAGGAAAAGCAGAGAGAAGAAAAAGAGGAGGAGGAAGATTGTGGCGTCCTTGGTACCGGGGGTGGACTTCAAATAATTTAACGGTTCTCTGCCCGGTTACTGGATGGGCGTGGCCATGGTGGGCGTGGCCTAGTCAGCCTCCTGCACCATCCTAGGAGCGAAAATGCGCCATGGGTGGGGGGGGGGAGGCATTGTCACCCTCCCCGAACTCCGGAGGCTCTGGCCTCCCGGAAGGCCCATTTTTCACCTACCCTGGGGCTCCAGAGGATTTCCTCAAGCTTCCGGAAGGGCGAAAATGGCTTCCTCAGGCTCCGGCCTTCTAGAACTTCCGGGGGGCGGGGGGTGGGGAGAGCATTTTTCACCCTCCCCAAGCCTCCACATGGGCCCTGGACTTACCTGTGATCCAAAAGAGGGAATCCACGTGGGAACTCCAGGGAGGGGAGGGGCGGCCTCAGCCAGGGGTGGGATTTGCCGGTTCACCGAACCAGCCATAAAATTAACAACCAGTTCGCCTGAACTGGTGTGAACCGGTGTGAACCGGTAGCAGCGCTTGCGCACAGACACACACACACACACCCCTTTACTTAGTATGGTCTGAGCTGGGTTGTTGTCCTGCAGGCGTTTCACGACCCAGCTTAGGAATATTATCAGTGCGAGAAGGGAGTGGTGTTTTTTTTTTTTTTTAAAAAAATACATTTTTATTGTGTTTTTCACCAATATTAATCATATTCTCAGTTTCAACAGCATTGACATCTACAAATATTTTTATCTTATAAGTCCTAATGTATATTTTATACATATATCAACCGATAACTGTTATCTGTGAATTTTGCAGGGGTGAGGAAAAGGAGAGAAGGGAGGAAGGGAGGGAGAGCGAGAGAAGGTGGGGAGAAGATGTCAACTACATTGCCCAAAATTCTGCTGATCAATTTAGACAGTGGTGTGATTCTGGGGTGACAGGAGTTAGCCAAACCTTCCTTTAGTCTACACCACATCCAGTTTCCTCCCAAGAAACTCCTCTGAAAACCGGCTGTAAATGAACGAAGCAACTCGGCTGCTTCTGCCCAGATCAGCAAAGTCCTTTTATTATTTTTGGTTCCTCTGGAATTTTTTTGGGTGTGGTAGAAAAAAACAGGAATCCCGGCCAATTTGAAACCCAGATTCCAGCATTAGGCATGAGCAAACATTTACTGTGTAAGGGGATGATTCAATAATATGAATTCATGAATGTTGGGTGAGTTGGCTGGCCTGTTTGTCTCCCGTCATTATTTTTTTTTGGGGGGGGAGGGGCAGTGAAAAGGTTATTTGCCCCCTCTTCCCTTGAAGGTCTTGTAGGTCATCTAGTCCAACCCCTTTGGGCCAAGCGAGAGACCCTACACCAACTTTGCTGGTCAGGAAGTCCAGCAAATGGGGGAATCATGTGACGCCCCCCCCCCCCGGGGTGCTACGACCATCGTAAGTACGAGTCAGTTTGTCGAGTGTCTGAATTTAGATGACGTGACCGTGAAGGATGCATCAATGGTCGTTCAGGGTGGAAAATGGCCATAAGGCTCTTTTTTTAGTGCCATTGTAACTTCAAACAGGCACTAAATGAAGTGTTGTAAGTCGAGGACTAGCTGTTGAGGAAAATTTATGTTTTAAAACAGTGCTTCTCAACTGTGGTCCCTTTAAGAGAGATGGACTTCAATTCCCAGAATTCCCCAGGCAGCGATGCTGCCTGGGGAATTCTGGGAATTGAAGTCCATCTCTTAAAGGGACCACGGTTGAGAAACAATGTAGAAAAGGAATGCTTCTAAACTCTTGAGGGTTATGAGAACAAATTAACATGTTTTTTTTCCAAACAATATGATTTTTGGAGGGGAGAAAATAAACAGAGAGACATAATAGTCCTTTGTGCATTTATCTCCACGCTGCGAACGGCCATCAATTCTTTATGAAGGAGAACTGCAAAGGACTTACAAGGATATTCAACCAGGCGACTTCTATTTAATCAAAATGCTTTTAAGAAATTGAGGGGGGAGGGCCTTTCTGCATTATTCCACTTCGCCGGCCCCTGTGTGGTTTTCCTCCTTTAATAATGCGATTTCTTCCCCTTCGACCGACGTCTCTCTTCCAGTAAAGCAGCATTAACCTGGGGTTCTCAACATGCTGATGGGAAGAAGGGAAAAAGAAGAAAAGGAGGGAGGGGGAAAGAGGTTTATAGCTGGATGGGAAGGAGGGAGGGAAGGAAAGGAGAGAGAGGAGAAAAGCAAGGGAAGAGGGATGGATGACTGGATGACTGGATGGGTAGATAAAGAAGACAGATTAGATAGATAGATAGATAGATAGATAGATAGATAGATAGATAGATAGATAGATAGAGATAGATAGATAGATAGATAGATAGATAGATAGATAGATAGATAGATAGATAACAAAGGAAGGAAGGAAGTAGGGAGAGGTAAGAGAGGAAGGTAAAGAAAGGAGAGCGGAAGGAAGAAAGGAGAGGGGAGGAAGAGCTAGAGAGGAAGGAAGGGAGGGGAGGGGAGGGGAGGGAGGGAGGAAAGAAAGGAAAGTAAGGGAAGAACATGAAAAGAAGGAAAGAGGGTAGAAAGGGAAGGGAGAAAAAGAAAGGAACAGAGCGAAGGAAGGAGCAAAAATGGAAAGAAGGAAGGAGAGAGGAGGGAAGGGAGAAAAAGAAGAAAGGAAAGAAAGAAAGGAAAGTGAGGGAAGAACAGGAAAAGAAGGAAGGAGAAGGAAGGAGACAAGGTAAAAAGGAGAAGGAGGGAAGGAAAGAAAGAAAGAAAGGGAAGGAAGAAACAAAATGAAGGAGAGAAGGATGGAAGGAAGCAAAGGAAAAACATAAAGTGGGAGGAAAGGAGAAAGGAAGTACAGCTGAATGAAAGCAGGGAAGGATGGAAAGCAGAAGTGGGGGGAAGGAAAGAAGAAAGGAAGGAGAGAGAAATAAAAGGAGGGAGGGAAGAAGGGAAAAAGAGAGAGAGGGAAGGAAGGAAGAAGGATTTATCTGACACCTTTGCAATGAACCAGAGGCTTCTGTACTACACACACAAAAAGAGCCAGGCTCACACAACCCACAATGGTGTTTTGTTTCTTTGCAGCCACCCCCGAGGAGCCGGCCTGCAGGGTAAAGATAAAGCAGGGAGGACTGCTTTGAACCCTCCCCAGCGGCCTTGGCTTGGGCTTCCTGGGCAAGGAAGAAGGGAGCAGAGCCTTCTGCGGAGGGAGGACAAAAGGCCTCTGAGTCAGATAAAAGCCCTCGGATGGCCTCCCACCCAACCGGGACCAGCCGCCACCAGTCCCACAACAAAGAGGGGCTTTCTTTCTCCACCGAATGGATTCCAGCAGTTAAAGCAGGAGTCTCGAGCCAAACTTCAAAAGGATTTATTGGGAGATAACATGCCGGCACTGTCTGGGTGCAGCAGACTCTGAGACACATCATTCACTGTCACCCTTGACCCTGGTTTTCCTCCCACCCCCTGGGCGTATCGTAATTCATATCCTCCAATGGGATACATCCATAGCCAAGAGGCATCAATCAGGCTCTCCGGTTAGAATTTTGCAGCAGCAGAAACTTCGGTCACCTAGTTGCAATCTCTGAAAAACCATGTATGAAATGCACTTTCGATTTCCAAGCTGCCACACTGCTCTTTCAAATCCCTTTCATCCCCTCCCTTGCCTAAAATGGGGCAAAACTCACTTGACAAATGTCTTGCTTAAGAACAGAAAGTCTGGGCTCAATTGCAGTCGTAAGTCGAGCCCATTAAAAGCCACGACTGAACCGTTTGTGGCTTTTAAATTCTCCTTAAGAAATCTGCCTGCAAATGCCTTACTTAATTAGTAAGGCAGGCTCCAAATCTTCCTCCCACACTTAATTTGCAAGCCGACCAAAACAAGAATCAGGATTCTGACAGTTACCCCCAATTAAATCCTGAGTCTCGAGCCAAACTTCCAAACTTCAGAAGGATTCATTGGGAGTTAACATGGCCGACTCTGAGGCACATCATTCATTGTCACCCTTGAACCTGGTTTGCCCCCCAACCACTGGGTGTATCGTAATTCATATTCTCCAATGGGACACATCCATAATCCAGAGTCATCAATCATGCTCTCCAGTTAGAATTTTGCACGGCAGAAACTTCTGTCGCCTAGTTACGATCTTTGAAAACATTTGTGGAATGCAGTTTCAGTTTGCAAGCTGCTGTACTGCTCTCCCCTCCCTTTCTGTTGGCAACTCAAAATAAAAATATTTTATGAGTTGACAGTGTGTGTATTTCCAGCCAGAGGTGGGCCTGCTACCAGTTCTCCCTGGTTCAGGAGAACCAGTAACTAATTTTATGGCTGTTTTATGGTCGATTCGGTGAATGGGCAAATCCCACCCCTGGCTGACCCTGCCTACCCAACCCCGGCCCTCCCAGGAGTCTCCACAAGGCCTGTTTTGGACGCTAGGTAAGTACAGGGTCTGCATGGAGTCACTGGAAGGCCTGAAACGGCCTGTTTCCTGCTCAAGGAAAGCCTCCGGAGCTTGGGGGAGGGTGAAAACAGCCCCCCCACCGTGGTGCAGGAGGCCAAATAGGCCACACCCACTATGGCCACACCCACCCAGCAATCGGGCAGAGAACCCATTGCTAAAATTTTTGAAGCCCACGCATCTCCAGCTAATGGTCACAGGACAATTAAAGGTTCCTTTTGTCTTCCTAGAATAGCACAACTCAGTGTCCCATATCACTGGGCGACAACATCACAAGCTTTGCGGGATCACAACAATTGGCCAAGGAACACCCAATGTTGGTCAAGGAATACAGGAATACTCAATGTTGGTCAAGGAACACACAAACAGTCAATGTTAGTCAAGGAACACCCAACTTTGGACAACACAGAGTGTTGGTCAAGGAACGCATAGCATTGGTCAAGGAATGCCTAACGATGGTCAAGGAATGCCTCACGATGGTCAAGGAACACACAGCATTGGTCAAGGAATGCACAGCATTGGTCAAGGAACGCACACTGTTGGTCAAGGAACACACAATGTTGGTCAAGGAACACACAATGTTGGTCAAGGAACACATAGCATTCATCAAGGAACATACAACATTGGTCAAGGAACACACAATGTTGGTTAAGAACACACAACATTGGTCAAGGAACACACAATGTTGGTCAAGGAACATATAATGTTGGTCAAGGAACACATTAGTATTGGTCAAGGAACACACAACGGTCAAGCAACACCCAACGTTGGTCAAGGAACACACGTTGGTCAAAGAACACACAATGTTGGGCAAGCAACACACAACGTTGGTCAAGGAACACACAAAAACATCACGTGATCAGGGGGATGCTGCAACGGTGTGAAAACGCGTCACAAATCACTTTTTTTCAGTGACTTTGAACTATCACTGAACAAACGACTACAAGTATGAAGGCGACACAACACCCTGGACTCACAAATCATGCCAACCTAAAGAGTGGGAGGTTTGCTACACAGGAAAAGACAGCTTGTGTGTGGCCATTTGATTGGTACATTGAATAAACGAATAAATTTATTCACTTATTTATTCATTTATGCACTTCCAGGATGTAACTTGCCCTACAATTTTCCAATGGGGCCAATCTTGCCAGAATTTTAAAAAAGCAAAAAACAAAAGCAAAGTATGAACAACCCCTAATTAAACTAATGAATGCCCTGGTAAAAAATTAAACTTTAAAAGTCAAGAAATTAACAAGTAAAACATTTCAGATTGAACAATTAACTAATAATTTTAAGCCAGGCCAGCCTTTGTCTTCCCTGGCCCTGTGCACCCCATACACCCCAGTTCCCCATCCCTGTGATGACCAGGGTGTGATACAAAAATAAAAAAGTCACAAAAGTAGAATAAATTTCCTTTCATGCCTCCAACTAGGCCCAAATGTCCAATTATCCTCAGCTGGAGATCAAACTCTTCCAAAAACAGTCTACGAAGGAAAGAAATGCAGTCCGAACCCAAAGTAAAGATAATTAGGAATTTTTAAAAACCCAACACAAACCACACTGAAGTCATTAACACGGCAGGCCAGGATGATAAATTGCAGACTTTCAAATGATAACGCTGCACCCACAGTTGGGAGGACCCCCAAACCCAGATAAGCTAACTGAACTGTTGTAAGTCGAGGAATACCTGGAGTGGTATCATCCTTGCTTTCTTTTGCCACAGTCGTTCTGCAGATGTCAACTCATAAAATATTTCTATGATCTTTTTAGAGTTGCCAACAGAAAGGGAGGGGGGAAAGGGGTTTGAAAGAGCAGTGCGGCAGCTTGGAAATCAAAAGCGCATTCCATAAATAGTTGTTCAAAGATAGTAACTAGGTGACTGAAGTTAATCGGAATCCTGACAGCATGTAGTTTTCGATTTACAATCATTCATTTAGTGACCGTTCAAAGTTAACAATGGCACAGGAAAACGTGACTTTATGACCATTTCCCCTCTCACGACTGCTGCAGCATCATCAGGGTCACGTGATCAAAATTTGGATGCTTGGAAACTGATTCATATTTATGTCCAGGGGTCACGCGCTCCCCTTTTTGTGACCTTTGGACAAGCACAGTCCAGGGGGGAAGCCAGATTACTAATTTAACAACTGCAGCAATCCATTTAACAATGGTGGCAGGAAAAGTTGTAAAATGAAATCAAAATTCACTGTCTCGCTTAGCAAGGGCTCAGTTGTGGCTATTAAGACAAGGACTCCCTGGAGAGGAATAATTCTGAATTAAAAGTAGATGACCCAGAAATAAAACACCCCATTTTAGAGTATTAACTGGTCCTTATTTGCATCTAGTTTGCATCTGATTTGCATCTTTTCATGCAGACGCCAAATCATTTTCTTCCTGTCATCGAAAATGGCGAATAAGAGGGGAAAAAAGCCAAGATGGACATGAGGAAAGATGCTAATTTCATTAGGAAGGAAAACCAAGAATTAAGGAGGAATACAGATGGATGGATGGAATTTGGAAAAAAAATATAGAAAGATTTCAACAGCCAATATATTAATAGGGTTAAAAATTCACCACGCAATCAGAGCCTTAAAAAAAAAAAGCAAAATAATTTAAAAGTATCCATCCTGTTCAGCAATACTGTTTACAGGTAGAATACAGGTAGTCCTCGAATTATAACAGTTCATTTACTGACCAAAGTTACAATGGCACTGAAAAAGGGACTTGACCATTTTTCACACTTATGACCATTGCAGCATCCCTGTGGTTAGGTGATCAAAATTTGCCTGCTTGGCCACTGACTCATATTTATGATGGTCATAGTGGCCCCTTTTGTGACCTTCTGACAAGCAAAATCAATGAGGGGAAGCCAGATTCGCTTAACGACAGTGGCCAGAAAAGGTCTTAAAAAGGAGGCAAAACTCCCTGAACAACTTTCCTGTTTAGCAATGGAAATTTTGGAGCTCAATTGCAGTCTTAAGGCGAGGACTAGATGTCAATGCCTGTTGCTTTTTTTTTAAAGGAAGAATTTCACCCTTTTTCAGGGAGCTGGGTGGTAAAATCTCTGAGCCCAAACCCATATGTTTTGGAGGGATTAATAAAAGATTTCATCAAGGCTTTTAATCAGACCTAAAATAGCTTGCTGGAGTTCTGCCAGAGTTCAGAAGCAGCTGTATTTATTCCCCTCTTCAGACATGGTGCATTTTTCTCTCCCACAAGCTTTCGTTCTGGAAACAATTGAAAAATTCAAAAAAAAAAAAGGCTCCTTCGCTTGATTTTGCTTTTATTTCTATGAGAAGTTGGCCCGGCATAGGAAAAAAAAAAAAATAACTGCATGGAGCCAGCTGGATACGCTTCCATTTGGAGCTAGCAGGGCATTCAGAAGAAGAGAAGGACCATGAAGGGTTTTTCAAGGTTTATAACTATTTTTTTATTTTATTTATTTATCTATTTAGCCAAATGCTTACAATAGAAATAAGAATAAACACAAGTATAAATACATGAAATAGGAACTAATTATTGGGGAAAATAGGACAGGGACGGCAGACTTATGCACACCCCTTAATTTTTTGAGGGATGGCCTTTCACTCCCCAGAAAGCCCCAGCCAGCTTGGGTGGACTACAACTCCCAGAATCCCATCAGCCTAGGTTGACTACAACTCCCAGAATCCCTCCATCAGCCTGAGTGGACTCCAGTTCCCAGAATTCCTCATCAGCCTAGGTTGACTACAATTCCCAGAATCCCCCCATCAACCCAAGTTGATTGCAATTCCCAGAATTCCCCCATCAGCCTGAGTGGACTACAGCTCCCAGAATTCATGTTAACCTAACTAAGGCCCCAGCCAGCATGGATGGCTCACAACTCCCAGAATTTTCCCATCAGCCTAAGTTGACTACACTTCCCAGAATTCCCTCATCAGCCTGAATGTACTACAACTTCCAGAATTCCTGTTAGCCTAACTCCCTGAAAGGCCTCAGCCAGACTACAACTCCCAGAATTCCCCATCAGCCTGAATGTACTACAACTTCCAGAATTCCTGCCAATCTAATTCCCCGAAAGGTCCCAGCTAGCATGGATAGACCATAACTCCCAGAAATCCATCAGCCCAAGTGGACTACAACTCCCAGAATTCCCTCATCACTTAGACTACAACTCCCAGAATTCTCAGAATCAGCTTGGGTGTGGACAACTTCCAGAATTCCTGTCAGCCTGAGTGGACTTCAAATCCCAGAATTCCCTGGCTGGCACAGATGGACTTCCAACTCCCAGAATCAAGCCTGAGTGGACTACAATTCCCAGAATTCTCCTGTCAGGCTATGTGGGTTTCAGTTCCCAGAATTCCCAAGCCACCTTCAGTTGATTTTAACTTCCAGAAAAATGTCCAGCTGGCATGGATGGACTTCCAACTCTCAGGATTTCCCAGCCAGCCTGAGGGGACTTCAACTCCCAGAATTCCCTAGCCAGGATACTGGCTGGGAAATTCTGGGAGTTGTAGTCCACCCATCTTAAAATCGCCACCGTTGAAAAACACTGAACTAGATCCGTGTGAATTCCAACGTGCAAAACTTTCTCGTCTGCAACTTGAAACCCACCACCAGAATTTTCAAGGCCGTGTAACTTATGGAATTTGGCATCAAACCCAGCACTTCTCAATGGCCCTTTTCAAATTAAAGCTTGTGTGTATTTGTGGGTGCCTTGAACACGAGCAAACTGTTTTGGGGGTCACCAACATTTTCTTCCTTTCTGCCAAAGCAGCTTTCTTGGCCAGATGTAGCAATGGTGAACTGACTTTTGCCCGTTTCTCCCATCGGCACAGGAATGGCGGCATGGGAACCAGGAGTGGGATTCTACCTGGTCGGACTGGTTCTCTAGAACCGTTGTTACAATTCTGCGTGCAAATCATCTGCCCACTCACTCCTTACTTGGCATGCACGCCATCCAACTTGCCTGTGTTTGGTTAAGTTGCTATTTTTCCTTCCCCTCCCTCCGACCACCAGCTGTTCTGGGAGATTTAAATTAGTTAGAAAGCCGGAAATCCTTGGATTTCTTGCTTTCTAGCTAGTCTAAAAGCAGAGCTGAACCTTCCTTAGGACCGAAGCTTCTATTTTCCAGTGCAGACTCAGGTAGCAGATTGCAGAAAGGTAGATCTCTGAGTGAATCTGTGATTCTTTGAGCAACTCAATCTGCCTGCCTGCTTTGCTTGATTTTGGGTAAAAGTTGCTCTTTTTAAAATAAAAAATACAATATTTACAGAAATATTTATAATATTTACATACAAGCCATGCCCAGCCAGTCACATGACCAATCCACACCCACAAATTAGGCCACACCCACAGAACTAGTTGTTAAGAAATTTGAATCCCATTCCTGATGGGAACGTGACCAACGAATGTTTACAACTTAATACATTTGTCAACCTTTAAAAACCACCTTTCAAATCTCCAAATGAACCAAATCAGGGGCTGAAATTAGCATTTAACTATCCTGGAAGTCCAGGTAAAAAGTTTTTAGCAAAGGCAGTTTAGCACACCTGAGCCGTAGAAAACAAAACAAAAGAACCAGGTATCCCAGATTTCTGGATTTTTTTTCAATCCCCAAATAATTTCTTAAACAGTAGGGTGGAAGTGGCAGTGCCAAGTTTTCCCTGGTCAATAACTTCAACATGCATTTGGTTGCAATTTCCCGGGTCTTGGGTTCAAGCCAGCATCTGTACACCTCTTTGCAAATTGCAACTGATTCAGAAGCAAGATCAGAGCTCAATTTTATTTTTTTTTCTAAGCAATGTTGCATTCTCCTGAAAGAGACGATGAACAAACTGGGATGCTTTGGTTTGTGCGTTCAGCACCCACAAAGAAACAGCTCTTTTCCCACAATCACACCAGTGTGTTGCTGTGATCAATCCCAGCTGTTACAAATGGAAGAGACTGCTTTTAAAAGTGTGCAGAGGGGGGACTCACACAGGCCACAGGAATAAGAAAAATTCGGCAACAATTGAGATCGTAAATGTGGGTCTGGTTCCACGCGCCCAACTAACCAAGAAACTAAATGGCGAGCCAGCGATGCAAGACAGCAGGGCTTAATCGATCGATCTACCAATCAGAAAGGAGCTGAAAGGGACCTTGGAGGTCATGTGATCAAAATACAGGCACTTAGCAAACAACGTTCAGGAAAATCAGCTGGGTGACTTTGGACCAATCACCAGGTGACGGAGAGTTCGAGTCCCACCATGGGAAGGAAAGCTGACTGGATGACTTTGGGTCAATCACCAGGCGATGGAGAGTTCGAGTCTCCCCATGGGAAGGAAAGCTGATTGGATGACTTTCAGCCAATCACCAGGGGATGGTGAGTTCTAGTCCTGCTTGAAAGCCAGCTGGGTGACTTTGGGCCACTCCGTCTCTCCTTTCAGCCCAACCATCCTCACAGGGATGTTGTTCTAGGCAAAACAGAAGGAGGAACTAGCTCAGTTGGTGGAATTCTTGTAACCTCATCCTTCTCTTCTCAACAAATCTTGTTAAAGAAAACCAGATCTCATTTGAGAACAGGGGGTTCCATACACCCCATCTTGTTCCTTCCGTGCCACAGCTCGCTTCAGGGGGGTTTTGGAGGGGACATAATCCGTGCTTAAGGAAAAAATATTGTTGCTTTTACTTGAAGGAGATCATGAACTCAGAGCTGTTTTCTTCCAATTCTTCAGCCATATCCAAAGGCATCTGTTGGGTTGACGAAGAAACACCCATTTGCCAGCTGTCCCTGAATACTTAAAAGATAATTTCTCCCCAAATGGTGCTTCAAAGTAATACCCCTTGCTAGGACACCCCAGAGATAAAACAATTTAAGGAGTTCAACGTTCTCTTTCATGGGTTGTTGAGCCAAAAATCATCCCTTCCCGAGAAAAAGAGTGAAAAAAAGCTATATGTGACAGGAGGCAAGCAAATTCCAGACTTTTTAATCGCTCACAAATATATAGACAGTGTTCTGACCCAAACCTGGTTCCAAGGAAACAAACACGAAACGGAGGTAACAGCAAAACCTTTTAATGATTCTTTACAAATTCCGTTCCTTCCCGGTTAAAAGGCTGTTTCAAACTAATTGTCTCTGATAAGGACGAGCCTTGCCAAGGTGGGGCACGACTGCCAAGAACACGAGATAAAGTTGCCAAGAAATATTCCAAACACAAAGAGTCTCCAAACACAAACTAAGAGAGTCTGAACGTCCACAAGGCTTGAGTGCAAAAACTTCTTTGCTTCCTGCAAAGAATCCCGGTCTCTCAGGCTGGTTTTATCCTTTAAGGGAGGGGCCATCACCTTGCAGTCTTATTCCCGAGTTGCCCGTGCTGCTGCAGCTATTCTTTCCTTTGAGGAGTCCTGGGCGCATGTGCACTGGGCACAGGCTCCTCAGGGATCTCTTCCTCATTGCTGCCAGCCTCCATCATCTCCAAAGGCAGCACTCCACTTCCTGAGGGTCCTGGCCCCCCCATCCCTGCATCACATGCAGGTCCCTCATCTGAGTCCTCACTCTCCGAGACCTCAGCCGTCCACACCTGCTGCCAGCGAACCACAACATACAGGGACTCCTTAACAACCTGAATTGAGCCTAAAATTTCTGTTGCTAACTGGGTCGATGGTTAGGTACGCCTCCGTTTTACGACCTTTCCTGGGACACTGCAACCATTGTAAGTACATGCCAGTTGTCAAGCGTCTGAATTTTGATCACATGACCATGGGGATGCTGCAACGGAAACGGTCATAATTCACTTGTTTTGGCACCGTTACCTTTGAATGGTCACTAAATGAATGGTTGTAAGGCGAGGACTCTCTGGACCTGTTTAATTGATCCCAGGCTAGACTTCCAATCCATTTTCTCTCCTTTAAGCTGGGTTCTGTATAAAACCACATATAAATCCATATCTCTTCAAGATACATACTCCAAACTCTGTCTGGACGCTTCAAAGACTTCAGTTCCCATTACCCACAGATAAGAATTCTGGGAACTGTCGTTTAAAGAATTTGAAGAATCTCCCTATATTTCCATCATGTGGCACAGCAGTTAAAAATGCTGAGCTTGTCAGCGGGAAAGCTGACAGTTGAGGTTCGAGACCCGAACGCTCATTGAAGGGGCGAGTTCCCATCCCTTGCTCCAGCTCCTGCCCACTTTGCTCTTTCAAAGTATGAAAATGCAAGTAGATAAATAAGTACCGTTTCTCCAAAAATACGACCTACCTGAAAGTAAGTCCTAGTTTGATTTTTTTTTTTACACATGTAGCCTATATAAGCTTTACCCTCAAAATAAGCCCTAATGAAGATCCCGCCCACGCCAGAGTGGACGGGTAAAATTAAGCTAGGGTGGGGATGGTGGGGTGGAGCTGCCCTACTACTTCCATTTGGACAGTTGTAGCCAGGCCTCACACACATTTTCGGTATTGTTGGAAAAACAGGAAGTGACAAAACAGGGCTAGTTTTCGTCCTGCAGAAGCCTGCAGAAGCCTTCCTGAAGCCTCTGGGAGGCCGAAAAAGGCCTCAAACTGGCTGAAAATCAGCTGTGAGGCGCGCGCATGCACAGTGAGGTAAGTTTGCCTGCAGCTTGCATGCCGGCACAAATGCCACCTGTGACACGCATGCCATAAGTTCACCATCACGGTTCTATACCATTTCAGACACACAGCTGTCCAATCTCATGGTTCTTAACCCGGTACACACCCTACTTGTTTGCAGACTTGATGCCTTTCCAAATTAAATTCTTTTAAAAGTCCATGATCGGAGGAGCGGTCCAATTGGAAAATAAATGGCATTGTGAATAAAATGATTTTCAGCACCTAGCCAAAACAGCATACCATCTCTTTCCCGGAGGGGTAAGGCACCCCCACCTCCCAAGCCTTGCCAAATACCTGGTACCCTCCCCCAAATGCCAAAACCCAGAATAACCGGAATGCTTGCGTCACAACCAATCTCGGAAGCTTTCAGCCAAAATTCCACAGCGTAATAGGATTGCTTCAGGTTTAAAAACAAAAATCCATTTTTCCGTTTTCAGGGACCGGTTAAAAGCCGCGTTGCTCTACATCTAGCAAGAGGTTAGAGACAGAGGAAATCACACACTTGTCCTTTCTGGAAACTCTGCCAAGATCTTTGCTCCGTGTTTGACAGCAAATCGAGGGGAAAAAAAGGAAAAAATCAGCAGAGCAATCTTTTGACCTGAAAGGTATGGACTTTCTTGAACAGGCAGCAAATATTAAAGCCAAAACATTAAAGCCTCTTACCTGTGCTGGAATTTTGAATATGGTTATAAAAATAACTCAACTAAGCCAAGTCCCAAAACGTGAAACAAATTCTTGGCACTCCGACAAATCGGCCATCAACAGATACGTAGAGATAAACAAGATTTGCACGCCGTCGAAAAAGAGACAACCAAAGAGCTAAAAAGGAAACAGAAAGACCACAACACGCCTCACCAACAACCAACATCCAGATAAGCTGAGAGATTATTAACACTGGGATTAATATTGGACCAACAACCAAACAGTACACAATACCCCAATCCAGGAGCTACCAATCAAGACAAACCATTAAACAGGAGCCCTTGGTGCTCTCTGAGCTTAGAGGTTTTCTTGCAGACATTTCGTTACCAAACTAGGTAACATCATCAGTGCTACAAGGGACTGGGGTTTGCAAGGAGGAGGAGGAGGACTGTGAGGTCCTTGGTGCTTTCTGAGCTTGGTTGTTTTCATGCAGACATTTCATGCCCCAACTAGGAAACATCATCAGTGCTAGAAGGGAGTGTTGTGGAGAGGAGGAGAAGATCATCTAGTCCAACCCCCCACCCAAGCGGGAGACCCTACACCATTTCTGACAGATGGCAGTCCAGTCTCTTCTTGCAGGTCTCAATTGATGGCGCTCCCACAACTTCCAAAGGCAATTTCTGTTCCATCGATTGATTGTTCTCACTGTGAGAAAATTCCTCATTTCCAGATTGAAAAATCTCTCCTTGTTCAGTTTCTATTCATTATTCCTTGTCTGGCCTTCGGGTGTTTTAGAAAACCCTACTCCCTTCTAGCACTGATGATGTTACCTAGCTGGGTCAGGAAACGTCTGTAAGAAAACACTCAAGCTCAGACAGCACCATGGTTCCCACAGTCATCGTCCTTCTCCTCCTCCTCTCCCTTTCTTCTTCTCCTGCCCCCTTTTCTCCTCCTCCTGCTCCCTTTCTCCTCTTCCTCCTTCCCTTCCTCCTTTCTCTTCCTCCTCCTGCCAGTCCCCCTTTTTTCACTCAAGGTCATTTATATTAATTTATTTCTTGGAATTCCGTTGCTCCCTTCCTGCACTTCCGATGAGGCTGGTTTTTTTTCTCTCCCCGCCACCCTTCCGGGAAGACACTTGGCAATGGTTCTCTCTTGGGTACTCCAAGCTGGTCTGTGAGGTTTGAACATGATGTTCTCTGCCAATTGTGAGAAATTTGCTGCAGAAACAGCCTGCAAGGCAACGGCCATCACATCCCGGATTAGAGAAGAAACTGAATTATACAGTAGTTTCAGGCTGGAAGAGACCTTGGAGGTCTTCTAGTCCAGCCCCCTCCAGCCCCTATACCATTCCAGACAAATAGTGTGTCCAATCTCAATCTCTTCTTAAAAGCCTCTAATGTTGGAACACCCAAAACTCCTGGTGAAGTTCCATCGATTAATTTCAAGATATCTGGTTTACAACCTCAACCAACGTGGCGAAGAGGGAGAGCATGCTGGGAGTTGTAATTCTGCCTCTTCTGGAGGGCCTAATCCTTCCAGCTTTTATACATGGAGTGGTGGCTAGATCTAAAGTAGCTGGATCCCTGTGCTTCGCCACACAACTATGTGATCTGGGCTTAGTTTTTGGGGAGGAAAATAAGGGGGGGGGGGAATTCTGCCTCTGCCTAACAGCATCCATCGGTATTCATCTGGCTAGCGTCTTGTCAGTGTGTGTGAGAGCTGAGGGCTGTTTGGAAACTGAAGCAGTATTTGCTGGGTGAGCAAGAAGGAGACAGCAAGGAGCCTAGGCGTGGCTTAGCTCAACTGTTCTGTACTAAAGCTGCTTGGTGCTCTGAAACTGAAACTCCTCTCCTCTGCTTATGTTTTGCATTTGGAGATTTCTTTTTTTCAGGTAGGGAGCGGGAGTAGAACTCCTTAGCATCAGAGCGTGTTAATCATAATAATATAGGAAGTACTAAAGCGCTGAGGGTCATTTCAGAAAAATCCTTTCTTAGTAAGCACCTAGAAGCCAAGAGAAACATATGGGCCAGATTTCAAGTTTGTAGGCTTTACAGTTCTGGAGATTTTGTAAAGACGCATGAGGGGTATTTCGCTTTTATATATATAGATAAAGGAGAGAAGCAACCTAAAAAACTAAGGAGAAATTTCCTGACAGAGAGAACAATTAACCAGTGGAACAGCTTGCCACCAGGAGTTGTGGACGCTCCATCATTGGAAGCTTTTAAGAAGAGACTGGATTGCCACTTATTTGGAATTGGTATCGTTTTTCCTGCCTGAGCAAGGGGTTAGACTAGAAGACCTCCAAAGACTCTTCCATCTCTGTGATTCTGTATTCTGCAAACTGAGCCAATACCACAACCGATTTAACTGCGGAAGTAGATCTAGATCTAGGTTTAGACTAGATGACCTTCCATTCTCCCTTCCATTCGTCGATTCTTTTCGTTCTATGTTTCTTGCCTATTGGACAATGGCATTTCTCAACTCAGGTTGACCAAACTGAGTCAAAAGGACAGAATAACACGAGTGGGAACCTTCACTTAACCACCATAGCAAGAAAGGTTGTAAAATCAGGCAAATTTCATTTAACAAACATAAATTCTGGACTCCACTGTGGACGTAACTTGGGGACTACTTGCATGGTATGTCTCCACTTGCATTGTTGTGCAGAATAATGAAATGCGACCAGAAGGAAATCAAATTGTTTAAATTGACAGTTTGCAGAAAACAGCAAAGCTGAGCAGTTTGATTTTTTTAAAATAAAATAGCTTTTCTAAAAAAAAATAGGAAGCTTTATATGGAGTTTTTGTGGCCAGGAGTAAGGACTGAATTTATGGATCCTGGGATTAGAAAGGATTAAAGAGGAAGTGGAAAGAATAAGATGACAATAGAACAGCAAAAGAACGGAGGAAGGAGAAAGAAAGGGGAAAAGAGAGGTATAGATCAACAATGACCTCCAATTTTTTCTAAGCAGCCTTTGTTTTTGACTTCACAAACCTTAATGATACTATTAATTGAGGCTTGAGACCCAATTAATTACTAAGCACCAATATTAATACAGGGAAGTCCTTAAGGTACGACCACAACTGAGCCCGAAATTTATGGTGCGAAGCGAAAACATTTGTTAAATGACTTTTGCTGCTCCATTTTGTGACCTTTTTTGCCACCGTTAAGTGAATCACTGCAGCTGTTAGCAACACAGACGTTAAGTGAATCTTCCCCACTGACTTTGCTTGTCAGAAGGCAAAAGGAGATCACATGACCCTGAGACCATCGTAAACATGAGTTGGTTGTCAAGCATCTAAATTTGGACGGCGGGGGGGGGGGGGGGGATGTTGCAATTTTTGTAATTGTGAAAAACGGCCGTAAGTCCCTTGTTTCGGTGCCGTCACAACTTTGAACGGTCACTACATGAAACTGTTGGAAGTCGAGGAACACCTATATTGGTATCATCTTTGCTTTCTTTTGCCACAAGCCGTTCTACTGGTAGTTTTCAACTTTTGTAAGCCGAGGACTAGCTGTATTTAAAGTGACACAAATACCAGCCATTTCCATAAATAACAATGACAAACAGGAGACAAAAAAGAAATTAAAAAAAAAACAAACCTCAACCTGTTGTAGTCAGGCTGAAGAGTTTTTTTTTTTCCTGAAATCTCAGATTAGGCATAGTTAAAATATTCCCAGAATCCGGCCAGGATTAACAGAGAGAATGAAGTTCAGCCCGCCTCACCTGTAATTATCTCCTTGCCACTTTCCAGCCATGGAAAGCAAGCATGCATCCCATAATTAAACCAGCATCTGGCGACCTACAGCTCAGGCAATTCTGCAGAGGTATTTACACCTGACACCTGCCTACCTGGCAGGAGAGCTGGGGAAGGCTTTGACAGGCCTCCCTAGCTTATCCGGGCCTTTACAGAGAAGGAAGGCAAACCTCGGCTTTAGTGCTTAATTCTTACTTCTCTTGAGGTCTTAGTCAAGGGAAAGTGCCTCCGAACTGCCTTGAGCCAACAGGTAGATCGATGATTTAGTCCAGGGGTCTCCATCCTTGGCCACTTTTAAGACTTGTGGACTCCAACTCCCACAATCCCCCAACCAGCATGCATGGACTTCAATTCCTAGAATTCCCTAATTAGCATGTGTGGCCTTAAAGTCCCAGAATTCCCTAGTCAGCCTGAGTGGCCTTCGACTCCCAGAAATCCCTAATCAACATGCGTGGCCTTTAACTCCCAGAATTCCCCAGCGGGCATGGATGGACTCCAACATCCAGAATACCCCAGTCGATGTGGGTGGCCTTCAACGCCCAGATTTCCCTTACCCGCATGCGTGATTTCGACTCCCAGAATTCCCTAGTCAGCCTGAGTGGCCTTCAACTCCCAGAATTCCCCAGTCAGCATGCATGGACTTCAACTCCCAGGATTCCCCAGTCAGCCTGAATCACCTTCAAATCCCAGAATTCACCAGTCAGCATGCATGGACTTCAACTCCCAGGATTCCCATGCTGGCAGGGAGGAATTCTGGGAGTTGAAGTCCGCAAGTCTTAAAGTTGCCAAGATTGGAGGCTCCCAATTTCGTCCATTTCCCAATTTCGGATGCAATAAATGCTCAGGGCCTCTTACAATGCCCAAAACCCACTGAAATTCACAAATGCCATACAGGCCGTTCTCGATCTCCAACCATTTTTTGATGATCGTTTTTCACTTGCAACCACTGAGGCATCCCCTTGGTCACGTGATCAAAATTTGGGTACTTGGCAACTGATTCATACTGAGAACGGTTGCAGCATCTGGGGGTATGTGGGTGGGCGGGTGTTACATGATCCCCTTTTGCGACTTTCTCACAGGCAAAAGCCAGATTCACTTAACAACTGGGTTACTAACTTATCCACTGCGGTGATTCCCTTAACGCCTGTGGCAAGAAAAGTCGTAAAATGGGACAGAACTCACTTAGTAACAAACGTTTTGGGCTCAGTTGTGTAACAAACCCAGGGAGTCGTCCAAGTCCTACTTAAATCTCTCATTTTCCTTACGTTCATGCATAAAATTTTAATAAAGAGACGGAAGCTTAAGCGTTCAGCAGCTAAGTCTTACAAAATGTCCAAAAATCAATTCCATTAAATTCCGTTGGTCGGCTTTAAAGAGATAACATAATCCCTCACTATCAGCACAGCCAGAAAAACTTAAATGTTTCTCCTTAAAAAGGCCTTTGGTGCCTATTTCATCATATTCCACCTGAGTCAACAACAATCACTTGCCAGCTCTTAATAAAGAATGCTACGGGATGAAAGCTTCTTCCAAAAATGAAATTATTGTACTCCACATCAATTTAATAAATATTGACGAAGCCAACCTGCAAGGAAAGAATACATCTGCTCCTGTTCTAATAATGTAATCAGTTTTCTAAATTAGTTTTTACTGTTAATACATTTTACTCATCTAATTTTTTTTTTTTAATGTATTTCTTCCCTGCTGGGCTGCCACAGAAGGAATAGATAGATTTTTGTTTTTTTAATTAAATAAGTGAAACCTGTTTCAAATGGAACTTGAACCCTATCTTGTGAATTTGGGTTTTTTCCTTAAACCTATGGAGGGGGAAACAAGAGATTGTGGAGTCTTGGTAGAATAGAGATATATTAAATCCCTTTTCAAGACTGCTAAAGAAATGCAGTTTTTTCCCCCGCCACCTGCCAATTCTCCCTGGTGCTCTTGCCACAATTATAAGGTTGCTTTTAAAGAGAGAAAAATAAAGATATCGCCATGATGAGTTAGTGTGCTATGCCACTGTTTTGGCATCCAGAAATCTTCCCTTGCTATGTTTATAAGGCTAGGATCCCCTGGTGCCTACCAGCATCCATCGGTATTCATCTGGCTAGCGCCCTGTCAGTGTGTGAGAGTTGAGGGCTGTTTGGAAACTGAAAGAGTATTTGTGTGTGAGCAAGGAGACAGCAAGGAGCCTGGGCGTGGCTTAGCTCAACTGTTCTGTACTAAAGCTGCTTGGTGCTGTGAAACTGATACCAAAACTCCTCTCCTCTGTTTCTGTTTTGCATTTGGAAGAAATTTCTTTCCAGGTGGGTAACTCCTTAGCATCGGAGCGTGTTAATAATAATAATAATAATAATAATAATAATAATAATAATAATAATA
>BLBF01000006.1:3227010-3238054 GCA_015471245.1 Laticauda colubrina | reverse complement strand
AGATAGATAGATAGATAGATAGATAGATAGATAGATAGATAGATAGATAGATAGATAGATAGATAGATATGGAGAGGAGGGAAGGATGGAGAAAGACGCAATAATAGAGCAATGAAATGAAAGAGATGGATGAAAGGAGATAAGAGAGATAGATAGAGGATAGAAATAGATGTTTAATAAATTATGGATAAAAGAGTGAGAGAAGAGAAAAAGAGAAATGACATAGCCAGACAGACTATATTTTGTATGTAGTTTTGTGCACAACAACTCAACCCACATCTACTCTATATGTATGTATACACTTTTGGCCCTCCTGTCTCCTGGGCCAGAGATTAACACAAACCAGGGCTGCATTCAATAATCTCCTTTACAAAATATAGTAAGTGCTCCTTCCCTCCCTCCCCCCATCCATCCAATTGATTTAAGGACGTATCTGTGTGCTGAGCCAGGAAAAATGCGGAAGGGATGAGATTTGCATATGGAACAGGGGGAGAGAGAGAGATGCAACGATCATAAATAAAAGTGGATATAAATCACGCTTTATGTGGAATAAGAAGGATTTGCACCCACACACACACACACACATTTTTTGCCAAAGACAGCCCTTCCGTTTCATTGATAAAATTTATTAAATTTCAGGTTTTCTTCAAGGGCTTTTAATTGTGTTGAGTTTTCTAAAAAGCAAAAAATAAATAAATTCTGCCTGGGAAATCAGGATGTTTCCATCTGAACTCATTTGTCCTGAATGCAATAAACCAGCATTGAGCTTGTTCCCTATTTATTTCAGCCACATTATAGACAGTCCTCAACTTAACTCCAACTGAGCCCCAAACTTCTTCGGAAGGTGGCCGTTAAGTGAGTTTGGCCCCATTTTATGACTTTTCTCATCACAGTCATTAAGTGAATCATTACAGTTGTTCAGTTAGTGACACAGTTGTTAAGTGAGGCTGGCTTTCCCCTTGGCTTTTGCTTGCCAGAAGATCATAAAAAGGGGTCCTGTGACACCCCCCTGGGACCATCCTAAATATGAGTTCAGTTGCCAAGAGTCCAAATTTTGGATCATGGCAAATCCTGCAACGGTTGTAAGTGTGAAAAATGTTCATAGGTCCCTTTTTTCCCCAGTTCTGTTGTAACTTCGAGTGTCCACTCAACGAATGATCGTAAGTCAAGTATGCATTTAATAATAAATATTCCGATTAGACATCATACCCCTGGGTGTAACGGTGCGCATACCAGAGGAGGAGCAGTGAGCTCCCCCCCCCCCGTTTCACACTAGGCTGCAAAAGCTCACACTACCTTTGATTAAATCACACCCCTTCGGCCTATCCTACAGGGTTGCCATTGTGGGAAAAGTGAGAGGCAGGCATGATTCCCCTGTTGGAATCTGATTCTGAGGGAGAGGTGGAACGGCCGACGGAGTGGGAATGTGGCTCCAGTGGCTGTGGAGGAAACTGGGGAAGGGCACACGCTAGCTAGGCATTCAGAAGAAGACCTAGGCCCACCCCCTCTTCATCCTAGGGCACATAAGGAGGAATGGATAAGGGAGCAACATGGTTTCCGGGGGAGGAAAGGGCGCTGATCCCCTTCATGGGCTGCAGCTGGGAAGATTGTTTAAAAGGGCAAACTGCGCACAGCAAAGTTGCTGGAAGCAAAGTGTGAAATTATTCTGGTTTGTCAAGTCTTATCTGAGTTCAGGTGTCCTCCCAAGTGTGTGTGTTTTATTATCTTTTGATGTCTTCAATCCCTTGTCTCGTTAATTGTTGCAGTTTAGTTTATGATGGTTTTTATTTATAAACTACATGTACTTTGAGTTTGGATGGAATTTCTTCCCTTTAAAAACTGTTCTTGGGAGAGTTTTTTCTCCAGCTGGAGATAACTGGACATTGGAGGACAAGTTGGAGGAATTAAAGGGACTTTACCTATTTTTGTGACTTTGTTGCTTTTGTGCCATGCCCCTTTGGGTCGTCACATGGGATCCCCCAAGGGCTGCACTTTTTGAGGTTAAAGCAAGCTCATAAATCAAACACACAAACAACAGCGTACATTTTCCCACACTGGCCTGGGAGACTGCAAAAGGCAGCCAAAACCAAAAGCATCACAAATGAACATTTAATCACACCTTCAGAGGAAATCCGAGGCCAACCCCCCAATTGATGTCACCAGAAACTCCAGGCAGCATTATGATTCATGTGTGCTTGATCCCTTTCAACAAACATGATCTATCACAACTCAGGGGGAAAAAAAGCCCAAACAAACCCTGAATTTGTCTATTCAAGGGCACCTTTCTGATAAACCATTTCCTGCTCTCTCTTTTTTGCTGATTAGCCGTTATCCATCAACTTCTCTTTTTGGCTGCCAAGTTTTCGGGCCGCCAATCAGATAGAAAGTCCCTACAGAGAGTGGTGAGGACAGTAGAGATTATTATAGTAAGCTCGCTTCCCGTCATTCAGGATACTGCTTATAAGCGCTATGTGCTTAGAACTCAAAGCTTGTTAGAGAGACCCGCGCACCCACTTCACAGTCTGTTTCTGTTGCTCCCCTCTGGAAGGAAGTTTTAAAGTGTCTATAACAAGACTTTCAGATTCTGTAAGAGCTTCGTTCCCTTGTACCATCCATCCAGTCAACTCGCAAGATTCATTTTTCTCGCCATGTACATGTAAAGATCTGAACTAGGCTGTGTTGTTTTTCTGTGTCACATAATATATGTGGGTATGTGCATAATTTTGTATTTGTTTCTTTTTGTCATGTTTATATAATATATATTGGAGGTGGAGAGCCTCTGTGATGAGCCAGGGTGGGATACAAAATAAACACAGTCACAAAAACAGGTGAAGCCCCCTTTATTCCTCCAAAGCTCCAAATATCCTTGACTGGAGACAAAAAAACTACCCCACAAGCAGTTACGAAAAGGAGGAAATTCCCTTTAAACTAAAAATGCTTATAAATTATAAAGAATAAAAAACAACACAAACCACACTGAAGCAATTAAGGGAACCAGGCAAGATAAGGGCTTAAAGACATCCACAGATAACAGAACACACACTGGAAAGGACGCCAAACTCAGAGAGGAACCATAAACTAGAGAGATTTCCACACTTTGTTTCCAGCACTGGCCCATATGCATCTCCGTCCTCTTATTCAGTTGTCACAGCTGCAGCCCATGAAGAAGATCAAGGCCCTCTCCTCCCGAGGAGACCACACCTCTCTCTTATCCTCTCCTCCCTGTGTTTCCAAGTACGGAGAGGGGATGGGTCTGGGTCCTCCTCTGACTGCCCAGCTGGCCTCTGCCCTTCCCCAGCCTCCTCCACAACCTCTAAAGCCACACTTCCACTCCCTGATGGCTGTTCCTCCTCTCCCTCGGAGTCAGACACCATCAGGAGCATGACACTTTCTGAGAGCGATATGCAATGAAGCGTCATTTTAATGTATGCCAATGAGCGTACATTCAAAGTGACAATAAAGTTATTCTATGTCTAAGTTAATTAGCTAAAAGATCCCGGGTTTGTCAGTTGGAAAGCCGACAGGTGAGGTTCGAGACCTGAGTTCTGCAAAATGGGATGAGTTCCCGGTCCTTGCTCCAGGCTGGGAGGTGCACACATGCACAGTGCAGTTATGTTTGTCTGGGGCTTGCGTGCCCGCACAAATGGCTCTGCATCAAATCGTAAAGTGGCCAAGGTTGGCTGAGGAATTCTGGGAGTTGAAGTCCACAAGTCTTAAAGTGGCCAAGTTTGGGGACCTGTAAAATAGAGCAGAATTCACAAGGGGAGGGGGGGGGGGGTTGGCTTCCCAGCAAGAGAGCTTGGCATTTGAAGCAGGCATAGCCGGGCACTCCACCTGGGCACCCAGCAGGGCGATCCGGTGGCACGGCTCTGTTTTTAAGCCTTGCCAGCCTGCTGGCACAGCGATGGCTCTAAAAACACAGCGAGGCGGCTTCCATTGCAGCCGGTCAGATAATAGGATGTGAGGATTTGCAGCTAGGCTGTGGAGAAGTCAAGGTCACTTTGAAGCTAGGCTAACAATTTTATATATATATATATAAAACAAACATATATATACATATATATATATATCTGTTTTTTTAAGCTTTCGCGGGTACTTACATGTGTGCTGTTCAGCTTCCTTTGGGTATTATCCCACGTCATTGTAGTTGTGCTTTTAAAGTTGCAGCAACGTTTCAGCAGAATCTCATCTGCCATCATCAGGCATCTGTATGGATGTGGGTCTCACAGCTTCTGGTTTCAAATTCGAGGCTGGTCCATTCTGATTGGCAAGGAGCCAATTGAAGGAGCCCCTATGGGATCACCACTGTCACCCGTCATTGCAAACCTGTTCATGGAAGAATTCGAATCCAGAACCCTGGCTAATGCCACCCACAAACCCAAACTATGGCTAAGATACATCAATGACACATTTGTGATTTGGCCCCATGGAAAAGAAAACCTAAACAATTTCCTAACTCACCTAAACAACACACACCCCAAAATCAGGTTCACCATGGAAACGGAAATAAACAAACAACTACCATTCCTAGATGGACTAATCTACAAAAGAACAGATGGCACACTGGGACACACCGTATACCAGAAGAAAACACACACCAACCGCTACCTCAACGCCCAATCCCACCACCACCCAGCACAGATAAATTCTGTAGCGAAAACACTAATTACCAGAACCAAATGCCTGGCAGACAAGACACATATAAAGACTGAACTATGCACCCTGACTGAAGTATTCACAACCAATGGCTTCCACAAAAACAAAATCACCAACTTGATCCACAAAAACACACCAAGACATAACAGAGACCTAGAAGACCAACAGACCTATGGAACAGCTGTCTTGCCCTACATAAGAGGTACCACAGATAAAATCAGTAAGATACTACACAGGCATCACATCAAGACTGCCTTCAAAACAGACAGAAAAATAGCAGCCATCCTGAGGAACCCCAAAGACAAAATTGACCTGGAAAACCAAGGCATATACGAAGTTCCCTGTACATCATGCCCGGCCACATACATTGGACAGACCAATAGAAGAATAAGTACCCGCCTAGAGGAACACAAAAATGCAGTAAAAAAGCTGGAACACACCTCCTCACTAGTCCAACACATGAAAACCACAGGTCACAACATCAACTTCAATGGCACTAAAACCCTGGCCACTATAGAAAACCCCAGCCACAGAATCATCAGAGAAGCCATAGAGATTGAAAAAAGACCTGACAGCATGAATAGAAGAGATGATTCCACCAGACTGTCAATCATTTGGAAGCCTGCACTCCCAAATAGAAAGATCTCCATGCCACAAGCCAGGCAAACACCTGGGCAAAAACAGACTCCCTCTGATAGCTCCAACCTCACCCCCCCACCAGGCACCCAGGTGAAACCCAGCTTGCTAATGAAGAGCAGCCGTCCCTTCACACGGAGCCAAGCTGCACTGAAAGCCTCCAACACAAGAACAGACTGTTGCCAGCCAATCAAAGCCACAAAACAGACAGAAGAAACCAGAAACACCAATCAAACAAACTCCAAGTCCAATAAACACAGACCAAGACTCCCAACCAATCAGGATGTAGAAAAAAACATCCTGCCACAATAATAGGCTAGCCTCAAATTTAAAATCAACGGCTGTGATAGCCTGACCCACATATAAACCCAATACAGAAGCCTGATGATGGCAGATGAGATTCTGCTGAAACGTTGCTTCAACTTTAAAAGCACAACTACAATGACGTGGGATAATACCCGAAGGAAGCTGAACAGCACATGTATGTATATATATATATATATATGTCAGTTTAGGTGCTCAGGAGGAGTTGCTTGGCTAAATGAATTTGTATTTGTATTTTTATCTTTTTGTAGAAATGCAATTGGGGGTCTAAGCCACTAAGGCTTGTCACTTTCAGGGTTTATTCCCTTTACAAACCAATATTCTCCAAATGCATCCGCTTTAAGACAGGGTGAACTTGAACACCGAGAAGTCCATGAAACAACTGGTCATAACTCGAGAGCTATCTGTTTGGCAAAGTCCCTGAAGGCAGGACAAGAAGCAACAGGTGGAAATTAAACAAGGAGAGAAGCAACGTGGAACTAAAGATAAATTTTCTCATCGTAAGAACAATTAATCAGTGGAACAACTTGCCACCAGAAATTATAGGTGCTCCAACACTGGAGGTTTTTAAGCAGAGACTGGGCAGTCACTTGTCTGGGATGGTGTAGTTGAGCAGGGGGTTGGACTAGAAGACCTCCAAGATCCCTTCCAACTTGGTCATTGTGTTATCCTCAGCATACGTAGTTTCTGAAAACATTTAAATTATTATGATTGGAAGTTAAGGGGGCAAAAACATTGATTCCTTTTTCACTTGGATTGGTTTTACAATGGCCCCACTTCACCAAAAAGACACGTTTGTTTGACAAGCGCTTTGAAATAATTGCAAATTTGCCAGCGGAAGAATAAATAAGGGGGTGTTTTTTTGCTGTTGTTTTAAAATTAGGATCCTACATAACTTGGGTTCCTTCCAAGAGATGCTTGTTTCATTTGCATTTTTTGGCACCGAGGGAAGTGTCCTGCTTCCGTTTCGCAAACTTAAATCATCGATTTATTTTCTCTGCCATTAGATTTATGACTCTGATGGCATCCCTTGTTTTGTCAGCTGGCATATTTTATCGCTTTAATATCGGTGGCTGTATTTTTAACATGGTAAGCCGGAGGGGAAAACTAACAGTTGAATGGCTGAGATGCAAATCTGGAAAGAAATAATTTGCAAAGGTTGATGGTATCCTTGATTTGCAAGCATTCATTTAGAACCGTGATGGTCTGGCACGCAAAGCCATTTGTACTGGCACACGAACTGCAAGCAAACTTACCCTACTGCACATGTGTGCACTTCACAGCTGCTTTTTGGACAGTTTGAGGCCTTTTTTCAGCCTCCAAAGGCTTGAGAAAGGCTTCTGGAAACATTGCAGGCTGAAAACTGGGCCCATTTTGTCACTTCCAGTATTTTCGGTGCAAAAACTTCTTTGCTTCCTGCAAAGAACTGCGGTTTCTCAGCTGGCTTTTATCTCCTCAGGGAGGGGCCATCACCTTGCAGTCTTACTCCTGAGTCCCCCATGCTGTTGCAGCTGCTCTTTGCTTCAAGCAATCCTGCGCACATGCGCACTGGGCACAGGCTCCTCGGGAACCTCTTCCTCACTGCTGCCAGCCTCCACAACCTCCGAAGGCAGCACTCCACTTCCTGATGGTCCTGGCTCCATCCCTGCATTATCCGCAGGCCCCTCATCCAAGTCCTCGCTCACCAAGACCTCAGCCATCCTCACCTGCTGCCAGCAAACCACAACAGGTTCATGGATTCCTGCTTGAGGAGGGGGACTAGGAGATCACCAAGGAATTAAATGGGATTAAAATAGATATACAAGTTGCAGTTAAGTGATCATGGGTGCTGCAAATGGCCATAATGCAAGTTGTCAAGCATTTTTTGAGTGGGAGTGTGTGTGTGTGTGTCTGTCTGTTGGAACTTTGAACAGTGGCTAAGCAACTGGTCGTTAAACAAGGAGTACCCATATTAACTAAGGACAGCAAAAAAGAAATCCACCAGTCTCGTAGCCGCTTTCCCAACTCACCCATATGATTAAAAATCAAAATCTCCCACGAGCTGCTGATCGCATCATCAGACGCTTAAATCCACGCCCAGCCAAAAAATGGCAACTACAACTCCCAGAATCCCCAAAAATGTTCCTTTGTGGAGAATTCTGGGACATTTGTTCTCATGACAGAAATGGAGGCGGAGGAGTAGAAATAGGAGGACTTTCATTCCTGGGAGTTAATTGGGTCAACCTGCCAGTGAACAAGATAAGAAGAGAAGGAATGTGGAAGCAAACACGTGGGGGGGGGGGGTTTGGCAGTCAAAGAGAGCCGATCTCAGGAATTTGCTTTTCAAAACAAAACAAAAAGAGAGAGAGAGAGAGAGAGAGAAATTATTTCAAGCTGTGCATTCCCGGTTTAATGATTAGCAAACCGTTATCTATTAACGGTTTCCTAACAGGGGAGGATTTGTAGACTGTGTTAATCAAAGGTGGAATTCAAATTTTGCAACAACCTGTTCTGTGACGCATGGCTAGGTGGGCGTGGCTTCTTTTTTTCCACAGGCCCCCATCCATTTTGGGGGGCACGCAGCACCCATCTCTGTGCTCGGTTTTGGGGTGTCCTGCACCTCAGGGAAGCCTCCTGGGGGGATACCTTTGCTCCCAGAAGGCTTCCCTGGGGCCCCGGAAGGCAAAAAATGGAGGGGCACAGCTGGTCATCGAAACAGCTGATCGTCGGGAGTGGTAAAAAAGGAAGAAATACCCTAAGGAGTGAATGGGCGGGGAAGAACGGAGTCAGCGATGTCAGGCATGCGCCCAATGTTGCACATGGATGATAAGGACTGACTGGGCGGGGAGGGGTGGGTGGAGAGGGGCGAGGCCAGCCAGGGGCACGATTTGCCGGTTCTCCAAGCTGCGCAGAATCATCACAACCGGTTCCATTGAACCAGTCTGAACCGGTCTCCCAGTCCTGGACTGGGCTAATCAGGGATGGGCTTCAAAAATTTTAACAACCGGTTCTCTGCTCAGTTCCTGGGAGGGTGTGGCCATTGTGGGTGTGGCCTAGTTGGCCTCCTGCACTATAGCAGGGAGGGGCGTTTTCCCCGGGCTCCCGAGGATTTCCTCAAGCCTGTGGGAGGGTGAAAACCGCCTCCCCTGGGCTCTGGAGACCCTCCAGAGGCCTAAAATGGGCCCGTTTCCAGCCTTCCAGAGCCTCCGGGGAGCCCGTGTTTCGTCCACCCTGAGTCTCCATGTGGACCCTGCACTTACTCAGCATCCAAAATGGGCTGTGTGGAGATTCCTGGGAGGGGAGAGGAGGTGTAGGAGGCACCAGCCAGCGGTGGGATTTGCCGGTTCACCAAACCAGCCATAAAATTAGCTACCGGTTCGGTAGCAGTTTGCCTGAACCGGGGAGAATCGGTAGCAGCCCAACCCCCTGGTGCTATATGGAAAGATCTGAAAAGCCAAGTTGCTAGTCCTCTTGATGACAGAAAGCAGGCTTCAGAGCAGCAACCAAAAAAGAAGAGAAGAGCCAAGAGAGAGTCTTAAAATAAACACAATTATGGATACGATACAATACATTTCCACTTACGTCCACAGTTGAGCTCCCAAAATTTCTGTGGCTAAATGAGATATTTGTTAAGTGAGTTTTTCCCCCATGTTACGACCTTTCTTGCCAATGTTGTTAAGGGAATCACTGCAGTGGATCAGTTAGCAACTCATTTGTTAAATGAATCTGGCTTCACCCCTTGATTTTGCTTGTCAGAAGGTTGCAAAAGGGGATTGTGTGACCCTGGAACACCGCGACCCTCATAAATAGATGCCAGTTTCCAAGCATCTGAATTTTAATCAGGTGACCATGAGGATGCTGCAACATTTGTAAATGTGAAAATAGTTATACATCCGTTCTTTTCAGTGCTGTTGTAACTGTTCTGACCTAGGCTTGCCAAAATCACAAAGCAGAGTCCTCATCCCGATAAAACCCCTTTTTACTTGGGTAATGTGAATTCCTATCCTTCACATCCAGCAAAGTCCTGGTAAACAATCTTCCAAGGGTGAATTACAACCACAGACCTTAACAGGCTTGGAGAGTTGCCAGGCCGATAGCTTCCAAACGTCACACTGTAGCAGACAATAGTTGAACGCAAGGAGTCAGGAACAGATCTTCACTCTAATGAACTGAACAAATTGCCTCCTGCAAAACCCCACTCCCCTTTTGCTCATCTTTATTCCCTATGGGAGGAGCCATTCATCATCCACCTGTGCCTTTCCTCCTGAGTCAACCCTTGTTCCTTAACTGTTCCCTTCCTCTGGCAGCTCTGTGCATGCGCACAATGGGAACAGGCTCCAGCTGTTCTTCTTCCCCACCGATCTCCGACTCCGAAGGCAGCTGATAACTGTTGGATGGCCCTGGCCTCATCTCTTCCTCCGACACAGAGCCCTCGTCCGAGGCTTCCCCAGCCTCCAGGACTGGCCCAGGTTCCTCCCCAACCTCCTCACTGTTCGAGCTCCACTGGCCGCTGGCGGGCCACAGCAGTAACTTCGAACAGTCACTAAATGAACTGTTGTAAGTTGAGGATTCCCTTTATTACAAAGGTCACTTCACCAGCGTGGCACTATCTCATCCCTAAATTTTGATGTCGTCCTTCGATGCAGTTTAGAATTGTGTCGGCTTTTTCACATGTGACTTGAAGCCTGGAGCAACCTTCCCAGGACTACCGACTCCGACTAACCATCTAAAATCTGAGGGTTTTTAAATCACGGGAACATTGTGGTTTGTGGCAAACATTCCTTCCTCTGAATGTATAATTTAACTCTGCAATTATGAAGAGGAATTCAACTTGTTTTCCGGCCAGTAAACATCCATTTTTACCCAACCCCAGCTATTAAATTTGCCCGGAGTTTTGCAATTGCAAGGAAACTCAGAGCAATTAAATATAAAAAGCACATTCCTGGCAGACTGAGCCACTCAAGGTCATTGCTGGTCTTGAACCGCTTTCCACGCCCCTCTGGGCTATCCGTCCGGGCATGGAAGAGTTATTCCAGCATCTCGAGTCAATTTTTAATGACGGGCAGGTGAATGGGTCAGGTTTCATCCTCTCTGCTTTGGATAAAACAACAGCATTGTTTCTTCGTGCAAAAGTGCAAAGAAATCGGCTCGGAGGTGGTAAGATTGACAGCCCAACCATCCCAAATCCATCACAGAAGAATTGAAAGAAAGAAAAGGGGGGAAAAGAGCATGCACACAAAAAGAAAGCAATACAGGTAGCCCACAATTCACAACAGTTTGTTTAGGGAAATTGCAAGGGAAAGGGAAGGAAGTAAATTGATTAGGGGAAGGGAGAAGGGAGGAGAAGAAGAAAGAAGAGGGAAGGGAAGGAAAGGAAAGGAAGCAAGGAGAAAAAAAGATGGAGGAAAGGAAAGGAAAGGAAAGGAAAGGAAAGGAAAGGAAAGGAAAG
>BLBF01000006.1:3183337-3208850 GCA_015471245.1 Laticauda colubrina | reverse complement strand
CCCCCCCCCCCCCCCCCCCCGGCCCGGTCCGCTCGCCAAGGCGGGGGCAACTCTAATGGGGCCAAGCGGAGCGGCCCCCCCCCCCCCCGCCCGCCCGCCTTAGCGGCCCATAGTCGGGCTCTCCCTCGGGGAGAGGGAGGAATGTCCCATCGTCCCCTCCCGATCTGGGCATGGTAGGTGCCCTTGTTGCCCCCAACCCGTGCAAGGCATGTTCCATCATCCTCTCCCAACCTCCTCAGTGGCGTGGCCCATCATCCCCTCCCAGGAGCTGCATGGATTATCCCATCATCCCCTCCCGACTTATCAATGGCCCATGTTCCATTATCCCCTCCCAGCCCCTGCGTGGCATGCCCCAAATCGTCCCCGCCCAGTCGGGGCATATGTCCCATCATCCCCTACCCAGCCCCTGCATAGTATGTCCCGTCATCCCCTGCCAATTGGCGCAAAGGGGAAAACGGGACTGCTTCCCTCCTCGCCTCTCCCGGCATCGGCCTTCTGGTGGGGTGGGCTTCTCCCTTCCCAAGACCCCGGCCCGGAAAACGCGCGTGGAAAAAGCGCCCTTGGACGCGCGTTCCGTTTGCTGGCTGCCTTCACACGACGCGTGGACCCCAGAGTCCCTTCCCTCCCCCCTGGCGCAGCCTTTCCAGCCCGGGAAACGGGGGGGGGGGGAAAGGGCGAGGATCTCACCGGGGGAGACTGGGGGCTTCCCGGATCAGCCCCGGATCGGGCTTGCAAACTCAATGCAAAGTGGGGAAAGCGCGCAGAGATTTGACTCGGAGGATTCCCGGGATCGGCTGGAGAATCCACCGGCGGGTGGATTCCCCGGGGCTTTGGCTGGGGTGGGGTGGGGTGGGGGGGGGGAAGAGCAAATGCCTGTGTGGAAATGGGACCTCACTAGCTTCTCCTCCCCCCCCCTTGCGCGCAAGAGAAAGGCGATCCAGACGGTGGAGGTGCGCTGATCCTTTGCATTCAGCTCCATATATATATATGTGTGTGTGTATAAAGTTTTGTGGTGGGGGAGAGACTTTTGGCTCAAGCAGAGAATGTTGAGGGGGGGGGGTTGATGTATGATTTCTTTTCGAGGAGGGGCTGGAAAATGCAGGCTGGGGGAGTGAAAAAAAATCAGATTTAAATGAGTTGCATTCACAGGACATAGGAGAGCAAAGAGCAGAAAACTTTCTCTTGCACCAGTTCCCCCAAATCAAGCCATTCCTGGGTTTTCCTTGATACCTAAAAATAAAAGGCACAAATGGCATTTATGAAGACTTTTAATTCAGCTGGATAGGCAGGTGGAAGCTGGCTAGTCTCTAATAAACCAGGATTGTTTTCCCTTTGGAGAAATCTGCTTGTTCCTGGGTTTTTCATTCAGGCTTAAAAATAAAATGAACCAGGGCTGCACAAATGGCATTTATGAAGACTTTTAATTCAGCTGGATAGGCAGGTGGAAAAGGGCAAGTCTTTAATAAACCAGGACTGCTTGCCCTTTTAACAAGTCTGCTTGTTCCATCCTGGCTAGAGGAGCTGGGTTTGGGAAACCCTGATCCTGAATTTGGGCTGGGACTGTAGCTTATTCCAAAAGGAACATATTTTGGAAAAGCAAAGATTTTCAAGCGCTGACGCTAAATAAGGTTAATTTCTGATTATATCAAACCAGCATTGGTTGCTTTGATTTAGAATCTTTTGCATGGAGGTTGGCTAAGCTTAATTTAGCTCCTGGGCCTGGCCTGGAGTTTTATTTTTAATTTTGCTCTCTGCAAAAGGGCTGAGAAGACTGTCCTGACATCCAAGCATCCAGAAAATGAAGCTGACCTAGATGGAAAAATAAAAGTGAGGATGCCTTTTATGCAGGACCAATAGAAGGTGGGATTTTATTCACGCAATAAAATTAGAAAAGAAAGAGATCAGTTTGGGGTTAGTGATTATTTGGTTAAGTGGGCCTGGGGTTTATTCCTATTTTTGCTGATAACTTTTCATACACTGGGTGGGAAATACAGTTTTAGCAGGATGCCTTTAAAAGTGGAAAGGGTCAATTGAACCCTGCAGGGCTGTTTAAATAGCAAACTTAAAATCTCCCTTTTTTTTTTGCCTTAGACAGAGAAAAAAAAGGGTAGAAAAAGGTTCCATTAGAAGAAATAAGGAATATTTAAACTGGTTAACCAATTCAAAAAATGCTACTCTTAATACTGACTGCATGTAAACCATTTTGCTGAACCAGAATTTTCTTTGTGATGGAGGCAGTTGGTTGAACATAACAGATCCTTATGTGTCTTTTGTTTTAATGTTTGATTTTAGGTTTTCATTTAGATGTAACAGTAAGCCACCAGAGAGTTTATAATAAAGATGGGCAGCCAATAAATTTTAGAAAGAAGGAAAGGATGGGAGGCAGGGAGAGAGAGAGAGAGACTAGGAGAATGGGAAGGAAGGAAGGAAGGAAGGAGGAAAGAAAAATGAATGGACAGAAATTGAAGGAAGAAAGATGGATGGGTGGATAGAAATTTGAGAAGAACAGGAAAAAGAAATGGGAAGGAAAGAAGGGGAGAGTGGAAGAAAGAAAAAAAAAGAGGAAAAAACAAGCAAAAGTTGTAGAGTAAATTCTGCAAATCAGAACTGTGTAGATATTTTGATTTTAAAGTGACTTTCTTAGCTTTCAAAGTTGGGAAGAAAAACACAGAAAGCCTTCCCACTCTGCAGAAATAGAAACAAAGATTATTTCTCGAAAATTCTTTCTGAGATTCTTCCCCAGCAGGCTGCATTTTTGCTGAAATAAGCAGAACTAGCCTGAAGACCTTTAATTTTGCAATGAAGGCGGGTTGCAGAAATAGGAGGGGAAAAGGGAATAAAAGAAATTGGCTTTGATTTCTGTTCGACATCCTCTTCCTGCCCGACAGCTTGCATTATAATCATGCGCTTTGTCTCCAAGCTTTTCCAGGCTGGGCCTTGCCTACGTGGCATGGCCATAGTGGGGGGGTAGGTCTGTGGGGCTGGCCCACTGGGGTGGCTGGGAACATCTGCAGCCATGTTGCAGCCTGAATCTGCTGGAAGTTTATTTTTTTCCTTTTCTGTGTGGGCGTGCTTGTGACTGTAAAAGGAGGCTTCAGCCTTGATGGAGCCCTTGTAACTTGAATGCTCACTAAATGAATGGTTGTAAATAGAGGACTACCTGTATTTTTTTTTTAAAAAAAAAAACAACCTACCTTATACTTGTTGGACACCAGAGAAATCCGGTGCAAAAATATTTCCTAAAAAGTGATATTTTCTAATCTGGTGGGTTTTTATTAATGGCACACTCATCCCATCTTGGGGATTGAAATTGTTTTAAGGGCAGAGAGTCAAATAGTAAAGTTTTAATCCAGATTTTCATCCCCACAAAATTAAGTCTTGAAAACTTTACCATCAACAAAACCTACCAATGGTTTTTGAAGTTAAAGGTGAAAGCCCTTGCTGGAAAAATGCAAACTTTGAATTACAGAGTTGGAAGGGAACTCAGAGATCTTCTAGTCCAACTGCTGGCTTGAGCAGGAATTTACCAATCAGCTAAATTGGTCCAGGCTCTGCAAAGAGAGACTTTTTTGTGTGTGCATGGCATGGATGCGATGGTGCAAACACAGGAGGCTGTGTGTGCCTCTAGTGGCCTCCAGGGCAGATTAACCACCTTCAGCATCATGATTGCAAATCCCAGGCTTCCTTTATCCAAAAATCCTACCTCCCACCAAGATAGATAATTGAAACCAGAAATATTTTTATTAGGGATTTTAAAACAAAAAAAAAATTGGCAAAAAAATGCTATATATTATACTCCATATAATACAGCAAGAATTGACTTTGCCCAAAACTGTGAAAATACTTTATGATTATAAAGAAGACTTTGAAATGTGCCAAAATCGATAGGTTGTCAATGGAACTTAAAAACAAAGAGGAGACAGAGTACTTATGAGATCTGGAATTTATGGTACATTTGCTTGGAAAGGTAGACATCAAATGAATAGAAGGAAGATAAATAAAAAGGTATAATGGAAGTTAATAATATTCCTTGTAATTAGGTATGCGTTTGTAATATATCAATTGGATGAAAGTTTATGTCACATACCAATGTAATAAATGTGAATGATTGTGCATTCTACATAATTTTGAGAGATGTCAAATTGAGTGAATACTGTCCTGCTCAAGTTGCAATAAGCGGAATGTTTTCTTTTGTTGTAATTGTGTAAATAATGTTTAATAAAGTATTTTTATTAAACAAAAAGATACAGAGACCCAAACCTTGCATTTTTCCCCCCAAAAAGGGCATTCCCCTAAATTTCAAAGTCATTGGTACATTTCTTTGTAAGTCTGATTTCAATATGTCTCTGCAAGAGAAGCTATCAGTGTCTGAATGCAACTAATTGCAATTAATTGCCAATAAAACTAAATTAATTGCAATGCAACTAAAATTGAATTGCTACAAAGAAGAGAATATCTCCAAGGTCCCTTCCAGTATATATAGTATAGTGGGTATGTTTAGTTTAATGAAGAGGAAGACGAGGGGGGACATGAGAGCAATGTTGCAATATTTGAGGGGCTGCCACAAAGGAAGAGGGGGTCAAATTACTCTGCAAAGCAATAGAAAGCAGGACAAGAAGTAAGGGATGGAAACCCATCAAGGAGAGAAGCAATTTGGAATGAAGGAGGAATTTCCTGACAGTGAGGATAATTAATCAGTGGAACTACTTGCCACCAGAAGTTGTGGGTGCTCCAATACTGGAGGTTTTTAAGAAAAAAATCAGACTCCCGTTTCACTGGTCTCCTGCTTGGGCAGAGGGTTGGACTGGAAGACCTCCAAGGTCCCTTCCAACTCTTATCCCTTATCTCTCATGTCCTGTAAGGTTCTGCAGCTGAGCACCTCTCACGCTCAGTGAAGGAATTTCAAAAGCTTTCCTGAACGGGTAGCAGCATGCTATAAATGCTTTTCCAATTTCTCAGTTTACAGCTAGTCCTTGACTTAACGCTGATAAAGTCATATAAATGTTGGCTCAGTTGTGGCCGTAAAACAGAGGACTAGCAATAACCAGTCTGCATTGCCTTTTCCCTTTGACTGTTCCGAATTTAAAACAGGGCTGCTTTGTTCGAACTGCTGACCATTTGTAGAAAGCCTTCCAATAAAGTCTTCTAATTTGTTTTTTTGAATGTGCCGGACCAGCTTGAATGATTGACAGTGCATAAAATTGAAAATCCAGCCCTGCTGCTGGCAGCTGAATTGGTTTATTGTGGGTCATGGCTGAAGCCTGCAGGTTGTGTGTGTGTGTGTGTGTGTGTGTGTGTGTGTGTGTGTGTTTTGGGGGGGCTAGTCTGGAGAGCTGGATGGAGAACGCAATTCTACCTTTTCTCTGTGGTTCTCTTGACTCGGTAATGGCCCCCTTTTTATGCAAGGAATCCGACTTAAATCTTCTCCCTTGGCATGGTGCCCCCCCCCCCCCACCGTGCCAGCTCTGCTGCTGCTGAGATGGTATTGCAGGAAAGGGAAGGGCATCGTTTTGCAGGGATACCCTAGTTCCCCGAAAATACGACCTACCCTGAAAGTAGGTCCTAGTTTGATTTATTTTTACACATGCACCCAATATAAGCCCTATCCCTCAAATAAGCCCTAATTAAGGTCCCATCTACTCCAAAGTGGAGGAGTAAATATTAAGCTAGGGTGGGGATACGGGGTGTAGAGCTGCCCTACTACTTACCTTTGGACAGTTGTAGCCAGGCCTCGCGCACCCCAACACCTGCCTTGCCGGCCCATATTCTCCTGCCACCGGCAAGGCTTCCCTGAAGGCTTCTGGAGCTGAGAACAAAGCTCTGGATCGATCCTGAACGCTGCAGAGGCCTTCAGGAAAGCCTTGCCAGCCACAGAAAAAGTTCCTGAAGACCTCTGACAGCGAAAAGGAGGCCAGGAGCCACGTGCGCAAGTGAGGTTAGTCAATAGATGATGTCCCCCGAAAATAAGACTTGGTGTCTTTTTTAGTGGCAAAAAAAATATTTAAGATGGGATCTTATTTTCGGGGAAGCACGGTAGTTAAAATTCTACAAGGCAATCCTCATGCAGGTATGGTAGTCCTTGGCTTGCAACTTCAATCGAGCCCAAAATTTCCATTGCTAAGGCAGACAGTTCTTAAGTGAGTCTTTTTCCGTTTTACGACTTTTCTGGCCACTGTTGTTAAGCGAATCACTGCCATTGTTAAGTTAGTAACACAGTTGTTAAGTGAATCTGGCTTCCCCATTGATTTTGCTCGTCAATGTAGGACCCTGAGAGAGCCCAAAATGTATGTTAAGTCAGAATTGGTTCCGTCTCTTTTGCCCCGTTTTATGACCTTTCTGCGGTTGTTAAACAAATCACTGCAGTTGATTCAGTTATTTGGTTGTTAAGTGAACCCGGCTTCCCCTTGGACTTTGCCGGTCAGAAGATTGCCCCCCCCCCCCCAAAAAAAGTGATCACATGACCCTGGGACGCTACAACTGTCATAAGTATGAGCCAGTTGCCAAGTGTCTGAATTTTGATCACGAGATTGTGGGGATCTTTTCTGGGCTATAGTCACTACTCCATAGTTACTACTACCTTTCGCTCAAGTTGTAAACCAAGTGGGTGTGTGGCAGGGAAGTGGGGAAAATATTGTGAGTCTAGCTAAATCTTTTAATTCAGGGGTCTTCAAACTTGACAGCTTAAAGAGTTGTGGACTTCAACTCCCAGAATTCCCCCTCCAGTCCTGTTAGCTCAGGAATCCTGGGAGTTGAAGTCCACAAAGTCTTAAACTTGCCAAGATGGAAGAGCCTTTCTTTAATTCTGCAAAATACCCAACTATAGTAGTATAATCCTGGATGCTCCCTAGTGGAGTATCAGGGGAACAGACTCTAGCCAGAGCAGCTGCCTGTAGCATCTGTAATTTGGCCTGACTGCCCTTTTTACAGCCTGGCAGTTCCAGGTGTTTGGGGACTACAGCATCCATCCTTACAGCCATGAAATGCTGCTAGGAGAAAACCCGTATTACAGACCCCCAGGATTGTTTTGGGAATATGGTCTTTACCAAATGCAATTTATTAACTTTAACCTAAGCATTAACTTTATTCGATGTCTGCTTTCGAACTCTGCCGTGTATTTGATTTCCCCTCTTGGATTATAAATGGCTTGGACTAGAAGACCTCCAAGGTCCCTTCCAACTTTTTATTCTATTCTTTATTCTATTGTATTCTCTATTCTATTCTAATTCTATATTCTATTCCATATTCCTCTCCTATTTTCTATTCTGTTCTATTCAAGGAGAGAAGCAACTTAGAACTAAGGAGAAATTTCTTGACAGAACAATAAGCCAGTGGAACAGAAGTTGCCTCCAGAAGTTGTGGCTGTTCCATCACTGGAGGTTTATAAGAAGAGCTTGGATAGCCCTTTGTCTGAAGTGGTGTAGGGTTTCCTGCCTATGCAGGGGGTTGGACTAGAAGACCTCCAAGGTCCCTTCCAACTCTGTTATTCTATATCTCGGTTCCTCGTAGATCTGTAGGACTGCGCTCTGTTGTCATGGATTCCACCTGGTTGATCCACCTTCTTGCACTCTGTGCACACTCCATGGCGGTCCCCTCCGATGACAAGAAAAGTGAGAAGCCCACCCTGAAAGAGAAGAAGATGACCGAGAAGGCCACCACCTTGGCTGACCGCAGCACCATCCTGGCCTTCAACCTCTACCAGGTGATGTCCAAGGACAAGAGCTTGGAAAACATCTTGGTATCCCCTGTGGTGGTGGCCTCTTCTCTGGGGTTGGTGTCCCTCGGAGGAAAGGACACCACAGCCTCTCAAGCCAAGGCCCTCCTTAGCGCCAGCAAGCTCAACGACGACTACATCCACAGTGGGTTGTCCGAGCTCTTGACCGACGTCAGTAATGCCACGGCCCGGAACGTCACCTGGAAACTCGGCAGCCGCCTCTACGGCCCCAGCTCCATCAGCTTCGCGGAGGACTTTGTGCAAAACAGCAAGAAGCACTACAACTACGAGCACTCGAAGATCAATTTCCGGGACAAGCGGAGCGCCCTCAAGTCCATCAATGAGTGGGCGGCCCAGACCACAGATGGCAAGCTGCCCGAGGTCACCAAAGATGTGCAGAAGACTGATGGGGCCTTAATTGTCAACGCCATGTTCTTCAAACGTGAGTCTGCGTGGGTGGAAGGAACGTGGCGGAGAGTTGGCGGTATGGGTATTGACAGACGGATTGGGAGGCCAAGATAGAGACGGCGGCTGCCATCTTTCCTTGTTTTGATCCCCCTCTTTCCCTGTGGTTGAGTCTACTTGGTGGCCACTCAAAAAGTAATACGACGCTTCATTTGTTCCTTAGGAACGCATCTAGGACAGTGGGGGCTAATCTTTTTGGGCTCCTGTGACAAAAATAGTGCGCATGCTTTTACGCTCGCACTCCAGTGCCCAGAAGTCAATGCATGCCCCCTCCCCACGCCCCCTATGCATGAATGCACAATCCCTACCCACCCACCACCAACACTCCTTGTACCTCAAAGCTGATTTTTGGGCAGTTTGAGGCCTTTTTTGGTCTCCCAGAAGCTTGAGGAAGGCCTTTGCAGGCCGAAAACTAGGCCCGTTTCGTCACTTTCAGTATTTTTGGAAAAAACAGGAAGTGATGAAACTGGGCTAGTTTTTAGCCTGAAGAAACCTGCAGAAGCCTTCCTCAAGCCTCTGGGAGGCCGAAAAAGGCCTCAAACCAGCCAAAAATCAGCTGTGAGGTGTGCACCTGCACAGTCAGGTAAGTTTGCCTGCAGTTTGCATCCTGGCACAAATGGCTGCGTGCCACCTGTGGCACACGTGCCATAGGTTCGCCATCACAGATCTAGGATAAAGTTTTCCAACCTCGCCCCCTTTAAGATGGGGGGGGGGGATTTCAACTCCCAGAATTCCCCAGCCAGTCTTAAAGGGGTCGAGGTTGGGAAACCCTGATCTAAAGTAAACCCATTTTGTAAACTTTTTCCATTGTTGCATTTTTCATTAATTGTCATCATTTATCGACTCCATTATCCCTTGTGAGGTGGAGTCTGGGCAACTGAATGGAACAAGCAGAGTGTTTTAATGGCCAGATGCCCTTCCTGTCATCAGTGTGGAGTTTTGTTCAGGAGATATATTCTCAGTTTGCCCAGAGAGAAATATCTGCCTCTACCTAGGATCGAACACACAGCCTTTTGATTGTGTGGCAATTGTGAGGCCACCACACCACTCGTTGCATTTTCCATTCATGCCTGTTTTGTTTTGTTTTAGCACACTGGGATGAGAAGTTCCATCACGAGATGGTGGACAAGCGTGGCTTCATGGTGTCTCGTTCCTACACAGTCAGTGTTCCCATGATGCACCGTACAGGTAAGGAATCCTATGTTGTTATTATTTTTTAAGTTAAAGGGAACTCCTCTCCACCAGAGTCCTGGCAAACCGTCTTTTTTTCAAATTTCAAGAGATTGTACAATTACAGACTTTTGTCAGTAATTGGAGAGTTGCCAGGCCAATAATCTTCCAAACGCCACTCTTGCAGCAGACAATACTTGGCAAGGAGTTAGAAACAGATCTTCACCCTAATGTATTGAACGAATTGTCTCCTGCAAAGCCCATTCCCCTTTCGCTCCTCTTTATTCCCTCTGGGAGGGAGGAGCCATTCCCTGTCCACTTGTTCCCTAACTGTTCCCTTCTCCTAGCAGCTCTGTGCATGCGCACATTGGGAACAGGCTCCAGCTGTTCTTCTGCCCCATTGATCTCTGAAGGCAACTGATAACTGTCGAACGCCCCTGGCCTTACCTCTGCCTCTGAAGCAGAGCCCTTGTCAGAGCCTTCCCAGACTCCAGGACTAGCCCATATTCCTGCCCAACCTCCTCACTGTCCGAGTCTGCCGCCAGCTCCACTGACCATTGGCGGGCCACAACACCCTGGTGCTTCATTAAACTAGACACCCCAATTCCAGCAACCATTCTTGGTATGTTTTAACCTCCAGTCCCCTGATCACCTCAGTTGCTCTTTTCTGCACGCTTTCTGATCGGCCCACTGATTCTAAATTTTGTGCAGGATTGTACAAGTACTACGCGGACGAGGCAGAGAAGCTACAGATCGTGGAGATGCCATTGGCCCACAAGCTCTCCAGCCTGATCATAATCATGCCGAACCACGTTGAGTCCTTGGAACGCGTGGAAAAGCTGCTCACCCGGGAACAGCTGCAGAGTTGGCTGGGCAAGCTGAAGCAGCGGTCAGTGGCCATCTCCTTGCCCAAGGTCAGCCTGGAGGTCACCCATGACATTCAGGTGAGCATCCTCAGCTCTCAAGTGGGAATAAGAGGTGG
Source organism: Laticauda colubrina (assembly GCA_015471245.1). Classification (NCBI taxonomy): domain Eukaryota; kingdom Metazoa; phylum Chordata; class Lepidosauria; order Squamata; family Elapidae; genus Laticauda; species Laticauda colubrina. Next base: position 3,198,522 of record BLBF01000006.1, on the reverse strand, counting down.
AAGGGACCCTGGAGGTCTTCTAGTCCAACCCCCCTGCACGAACAAGAGACCCTATACCAGTGGTGGATAACCTTTTTGGGCTCCGTCCCAAGATTGGTGTGCATGCTTGCATGCTTGTTTGCCAGCACCAGAAGGCAAGGCACACAGACCCACATGCCCTATACATGCACACACAATTGCCACCCCGCAGCCCCCTTACCTGCACTGTGCCTCACAGCTGATTTTCGGCTGGTTTGAGGCTTTTTTCGGCCTCCCATAGGCTTGAGGAAGGCTTCTGCAGGCTTTTGTAGGCCAAAAAGTAGGCCCATTTTGTTACTTCCTCTTTTTTCTGAAAATATTGGAAGTGATGAAATGGGCCCATTTTTCGGCCTGCGAAGCCTGCAGAAGTCTTCCTCAAGCCTCTGGGAGGCCGAAATCGGCCGAAAATCAGGTGTGAGTTGCGCACATGCGCAGTGAGGTAAGTTTGCCTATAGCTCGCGTGTCGCCAGTAATGGCTCTGCATGCCACTTTGGCACACGTATCATAGGCTCGCTATCACGGACCTACAACTTTGGGCTCCGTTGTAGTTGTAAGTTGAGGACTCCCGAACTCTGACTTGCAGAAGTTCAGCCAATGGTTGAGCAGGGAAAAAAAATTCAGACCCCTCTCTCTCTCTCTCTGTTCAGAAACACCTGGCCGATCTCGGCTTAACCGAAGCCGTGGATAAGAACAAAGCTGACCTGTCCAAGATCTCCGGCAAGAAGGACCTCTATCTCTCCAACGTCTTCCACGCAGCGGCTCTCGAACTGGACACGGAAGGCAACCCCTTCGACACGGACCTCTACGGCCGCGAAGAAATCCGGAACCCCAAACTCTTTTACGTCGACCATCCCTTCCTTTTCCTGGTCAAGGACAGTAAGACCAACTCTGTCCTGTTTATCGGCCGGCTGGTGAGGCCCAAAGGAGACAAAATGCACGACGAATTGTAGTTTGTAGCACGCCGGGTTCATGCACGGCTCTTTTTATTTTCTCTTTTTTTGAAAAAGAAATGAGACAAATTAGGTGCCTTTTTTAAAAACAAAGCAAAACTTGGTACTCCTGTAAACCAGAGGTCTCCAAAGTTGGCCACTTTTAAGACTTGGACTTCAACTCCCAGAATTCCCTAGCTAGCATCGCTTGCTCTCTTGTAATCACTTCCTCTGCAATCTCTCTCCACTTTAGGAGGTTGAGGGAAAAAAAATAAACAAGACATGGCTGGCTGGGAATTCTGGGAGTTGAAGTCCACAAGTCTTAAAGTGGCCAAGTTTGGGGAGCTCTGCTCTAAACCTTTGACTTGTTAAATTTTATGGGGGTTCATAAGATGGTGAGATACGAAGTAGGAATGAGGGAAGTGACGAAGGACGGAGGGCTTAATTCTCCAGCACCCCTTGCAAATCCCACTTTGGTTTATACCGGTAGTTCTCAACTTACGACCAAAATCAAGCTCAAACATTCCTTTTGAGTGATTTTTTTTGGCTCCATTTTACAACTTTTGCCACTGTTAAGTGAATAATTGCTGCTGTTAAGTAAGTAACACGGTCATTAAGTGAATCTGGCTTCCCTGTTGCTACTTGCTCATCAGGAGGTTGGAAAAGGGGGCACTGCAACCATCATATATGAGTCGGTTGCCATGCAATTTTGATTGCGTTGACCGTAGAGCCGTGAAAAATGACTGTAAGTCATTCCCCCCCCCCCCAAACTTGGAACGGTCAGTAAATGGAATCATCGTAAGTTATGGGCTACCTATGGTTTTTATGTGTCCTGGAAACTTAAAATGCGGTCCAAGATTTAGGAAGGGGTGCATGTGTGTGTATGTAATTCATGTGCTTTCTTCCAGGAAAAGGGATCTCTCCAGCTTTTAGGATCTTTTCTTTCTAAAGATAATGGCACATTATCTTTGAGCAACGAAACAAGATGACTGAGTTTGGGGTTGTGAGATTGTAAGCATGGGAAAGACAAATTTAAAAGGCATTTCTTACCCGTTTTGCCAGGTCCTCGCTGCTGTGCAAAACCCACAATTTACATTTTTTTGAGAATGTAGTAGTCCTCTACTTATGACCACCATGGGCTAAGCCAGTGGTGGCTAACCTTTTTGGGCTCCTGTGCCAAAAATTGTGCACGCACCTGTGTGCTAGCACCCAGAAGGCAATGCGCACAACCTGTTACAGCGCCCGCACATGCATGCAATCCCCCCCCCACCTGCACTGTGCCTCACAGCTGATTTTCCAGCCAGTTTGAGGCCTTTCGTGACCTCTCAGAGGCTTGAAAAAAGCTTCTGCAGGCCAAATAATAGGCCCGTTTCATCACTTCCGATATCATAGGAAGTGATTATTCAGCCTGTAAACCTTTTTCAAGCCTCTGGGAGTCTGAAAAGGGCCTCAAACCAGCCGATAAATCAGCTGTGAGGTATGCATGCGCAGTGAGGTAAGTTTGCCTGTGGCTCACTGTATAATAGGCCTGTTTCGTCACTTCTGATATTACAGGAAGTGATGAAACAGGCCTATTATTCGGCCTCAAAACCAACTGAAAATTAGCTGTGAGGTGCACGCATGCACAATGAGGTAGGTTTTCATTGCAGCTCGCATGCCGGCACAAATGGCTCTGCATGCCACTTGTGGCATGCGTGCCATTGGTTCGCCATCACAAGGCTAAGCGACTGTTAAGCAAGTCTCTCCTGATTGTATAACCTCTTTGGTCAAGCAAATCCAACTGTCTGCACTGATTTTTGTCAGAAAGGTTGCAGATGGGAGACCTGACTCGTCCCAGAGAAGGACTCGGGGAAGCTGCAACCGTCATTCATACAAGCCAGTTGTCCAAATTTTGTTCATACTGAGTGCAAGGAAGCTGTTACGGTTGTGTCAGGAATAATTTCGAAGCCACTGTACAAGTGGTCATAAGTTTTGAGGACTGCCAGTACGGTTACCTGCCTATTTAAGCAAGCAATATAAAACTCTGCAAAGAGAAAATTGATACCTTTCCCAAGTGTTTTAAAACCGAGACTTTAAACAAGGAATTGAGGAATCTTGGCTTACCGCAAGAGTTTCATTTACTATTTAATTCTTTTTAAAAGCATTGACTTGACTCCACTGATTGAGGCTATCCAGGCACATACAGACATTAATATTTAAAGTCCTTACTGAGTGAGAGTATTTGCATTTTCAGTTTTATGAAACATAACAGCAAGTCCTGATGGTTTTAGCCTTAGGGAGCCAGGAGCCAAGTCAAAACCGGTGGATATATTTCCGAGAAGACCAAATGGTGATTTTTTAAAGATTTAAACTGATGTTTTCCGCTCCAGCATAGGGAAAATTATGATTTGCTGGCGTTTCAATGTAGTTTTCTGGGTTTTTTTTTCTCAGTACTTTGGACCATAATCCTCCAAGCCTTCACTTTGCTGGAGGGGGATAATGGGTGTTGTCATGCCCATTGAGGGTATGAGATTAGGGAGAGAAGATGGATGGAGAAATTATACGAGTGTAGTAAATAATGCAGGAATTTGGAAATGGGGGCCTTGATTAAAACTGCAAGGTAAATGTGCAGACTTTTCGGAGTTAAACTGAATATTCCCACAATTGAATGCATATTTTTACCAACTGTGATGGACCTAGAATGTGCCTTAACCAGGTGTTAGTAAACAATTCAACAGGTGTATTTGCAGAGCAGGCTCAACCTGTTTCTTGGTGCAGTACTCCTGCACCAAGCTATGTGCACTAATTCACAATTTGCAGCAGTCCTGCACAAGAGTAAATTTTGGAAAATTTTAACTGTTAGAAGATTTAAGATGAAGCAGATGTCTAAATTTAAAGGGCCACACTCAGGTAAAACAGAAAAATAAGATGCACGCAGCTTGTCTGTTTCATGCCTTTCCCATGTTACATGTGTGATCAGCCTCTCAGGAGGGTCTTTTGGGGAGACAAGTCAAATCTGACACAGCGGCACTGCAGGGCACACGGGATGACGGTGCTATCATGGGTGAAGGGTTGGCTGGCTGAATTAAGCCACGTTGGTGTCTGTTACTCACCACACACAACTTTTTTGTTATACAATTTTTGCAATAAAATATTTTTCAGTGAATTGCTGTCCTGATGGTACTTTGGTGGGAGAGGAGGGCATGTAGCAGCAACTGGCAAACAAACAGCAGCTTTGGAGGGCAAGAGAAAATCTCTTCTCACACCTCCCCCCCCCAACCTTTCCAGAGCACTAAAAAAAAATGAAATGAATATTGTTTCCAAAATGTGAATAAATCTGAATTTGGCTGGGCTGGGAAAGAACGCTCCAGATCAGGAGATCTTAACTGGCCACTTTTGAGACAGGTGGATTTCAACTCCCAGAATACCCTAGCCAATGTGTGAACTTCAGTTCCCTGAATTCCCTTGCCACTTGTGGACTTCAACTCCCACAATTCCCCAGTCAACCTGAGAAGCCTTCAACTCTCGTAATTCCCTATCCAGCATGGATGGACTTCAACTCCCAGAGTTCCCCAGCTAACAAGCTGAAGTCCACCAAAGTTACCAAGGGTGAGAAACATCCTGAGTTCAAGTTCTACCAGCAGCTATGGAAATTGAAGGAGTCAGTTGGGATTGGAGTCAGTCACCCTCAGTCCGGAGGGACAGAAAATGGTAGAAGGGAGTCCTATATGCAGCACCCGGACAAAGGAGATAGGAAAGTTGCACCAAGTGGCAGGCCTGTAAACAAGGGGTGATGTTTGTGCAATGATGCGGCTGCGAGCATTTGGTGCCACTGGTTGTGGGTCCTCAGATGGCTTCTAAAAGTGCCCCTTTTCAACAGAACAGGAAAGACTGGCCAGGAAGCCTGCTGTTGACGTGGGCACGTCTACTTCCATTTGCTGGACATTTTGAGTGGGCAGGAACAGCTGAAAAAGACTTCCCCACATTCCAGAATGCAAAAGACAATTTATAGGTAGTCCTCGACTTATGACCACAACGGAGGCCAAGCTTTCCGTTGCCAAGCAAAATCATTTTCAAGTGAATTTGGTTTTACATTTCTTGCCAGTTAAAGTGAATTTAATTGTCAACTAAACAATACTCCTTTGGCCTTTTTAGTTGCCAGCAGAAAGGGAGTGGGGAAAAGCAGTGCATTCCTTAAATGCTTCAGATAATTGCTAGGCAGTCGAAGCTGTTAGCATGCAAGATTATTAATGGAGAGCATGATTGGTGACTCCTGGCTATGGATGTGTCCCATTGGAGAATATACACCAAGGCTTCCCCACTAACATGGCTGATCAGAAGGTTGCCAAAAGGGATCAGGTGACCTCTGGGACATAGCGACCGTTGTAAAACCAAGCCTGTTGCCAAGCATCTTTGAGTTTTGATCACAGGACCACAGGGATGCTGCAACTGTTATAAAGAAATATTCATAGGACACTTTTCGGTGTCCTTGTGGATTCCAATTGGTTGCTAAATGAACGGGTTGTAAGTTGAGGATTTGGTCTGTGAAAAGTACTACGTAACTGGGCTGAGCTATCCTAATTGAGAGCAGGATTTGATTTGGGAAGGATTAAAACTTAGGTTTCTGATGGATAAGCTCTCAAGTCCTGAGAGTAGGTAAAAGAAAAACCGTTACTTGATGGCTTTTTAAAAATTTATTTAAGAAGTTTTTTTTAATGGAACTTCCAAGGTTTTAAATCAAAAACCTGCAAGGAAAAGAAAAAAAAAAAACATCAGGGAATAAAAAGAACTCTTGGGGAAGACAAGACCTATTTTTATTCTTCCATAAATAGAAATGGTCCTTTTCTTTTCGGAATGACATGCAGCCAAATACATCCATTGATTTTGCTTCCCTAAACGGGTGCCCTCAAGATGTCCTTGTATGGCTACCGATGGGAACCAGTGAGAAGGCCATCAGGTTTGAAAATAATAATACATTCAGCACTTGTGAATTGCAAATCAATCTATTAATATGGGCTCAGAAGCCAGTCAACAAAAATCAATGCTAAAACCATCAACAGTAATTTCAAGTCATGTTCTGGGGCAGAGATCTCCAACCTTGGCCGCTTTTAAGACTTGTGGACTTCAACTCCCAGAATTCTCCCCAGCCAGCATCGCTTGCTCTCTTGTAATCCCTTCCTCTGCAATCTCTCTCCACTTTAGGAAGTTGAAAGAAAAAAATAGATATGGCTGGCTGGGGAATTCTGGGAGTTGAAGTCTACAAGTCTTAAAAGTTGCCAAGTTTGGGGACCCCTGTTCTGGGGTAAGAAGACCAAGGACACAAATACTCATAACATCTTAAATCAGGTCTTTATATCTGCCACTGATACTTGGAAAGGGGGACTTATGCCTATAGAAGAGAAACTATAGATCAGGGTTGAACTGTGGGTTCCTTGGTGCTCTCTGAGCTGGGTTTCCTTGCAGATGTTTCATGACCCAACTAGGAAACATCAGCAGTGCTAGAAGGGAGTTTTCATTTGTGATGAGGAGAAAGAGGAGGACCATGGGGTCCGTAGTGCTCTGAGCTTTGTGGTTTTTCTTGCAGATGTTTCAGGACCCAACTAAGGAACATCTTCACTTATAGAAGGGAGCTGGGTTTCCTCTCTTTAAATTTGAATAGCTTGCTTTTGGAGAGCATACCCCATTCCCTTTTAGCACTGATGTTACCGAGCTGGGTCGTGCAATGTCTGCAAGAAAACAACCAAGCATAAAAGAGGACACCACCGTGCACTGCAAAGACCCCAGGTCCTTTTCCTCTTCTCTACTACAGAAACCCCACTCCCCTCTAACACTGACAAGGTGACCTAGTTGGGTCATGAAATGCCTGCAAGATAACCACCAAACTCAAGAGAAACCAAGGATCCCACAGTCTTCCTCCTCCACTCTGCAAACCCCACTCTCTTATTAGCACTGATGAGCTTACCTAGCTGGGTCATGAAACGTCTGCAAGAAAGCAACGCAGCTCAGGGAGTGCCAAGGAGCCCACAAGGTTGCTTTTTCGTTTACCCTCCTCAGACTTTTTTTAAACCCTCACCTCTTACGCCGTGGGCACTGGCTGGGGCATCGGCGGCTGCTCCGGCTTAGTGCCCTTCTGCTCCGAGATGGGGGTGGTGGGCAGAATCTCTTCTTTAGGCTCCACGATGCTGACGTGGTCTGGTAGGGGCTTCTTGGGCCCAATCTTCCCACTGGGATCCCAGGGCAACATGATCTTCACCTTAATACCCAACACACCTGCAAACAGATGAAGAAAAAAAAAAAGTGAGGCGCTGCAAGACAAGGAGGCTGTTCCTCTCAATCCCCCCTGTGCAGATTGTTGGGAGTAATAAACTGACTCTGTAAGCTGCCTAGAGAGGAAAGGAGGGAGGAGACTCAAGATTGTTGGAGGCATGATGATGATTCCGTAAACTGCTTTGAGAGGCCTGGAAAGAACCATGAAGCAGTATATAACTCTATTTTTCGGAGTATAAGACGCTCCGAAGTATAAGATGCACCTAGCTTTTGAAGAGGAAAACAAGACCCCCCAAAAATCTGCTTCTTGCCTCCCAGCCATCAGCCTCCTTGCAGCCAACAGCTTCCTTAAGCTTCAGCACAGCCTGATCAGCACCATCAGCTGATTGTTGGTTGGATCAGCCTCCTGACAATTAGCTGTTTCAGGCTGCAGGGATAACCATTGTCTATTGATGCCTCCGCACACCCATTTTCAGCCTCTGCACGTCACATTTTTGGCCATTTTCCACCCATTCTGGGCAGCAGGGATCAGAATGAGTGGAAAACGGGGAGCGCAGAGATGGCAACAGTCAATGTCGGGATGGCGATCCAACCAACGATCAGCTGCTTATGGTAATCAGGCTGTGTTGAAACTGAATCAGGCTGTTTGCTGCAAGGAGGCAAATTGCTGGGAGGCAGAGGCTGAAGAATGGGGGCTGGTGGGTGGGCGGGGCTTTGGCAACATTCACTTTTATAAGATGCACACATTTCCACCCACTTTTGGGAGGGGAAAACGTGCATCTTATACTCCAAAAAATACGGTAAATCCAAGAACTATTGCTAAATCTAAGTCGAGAACTATCTGTGTAGGTAGCAATAATAAACATTCTGTCAACCCATAAAACATTCCTATGCCTGTTTATTAGTTGCCATCAAAAGGGGGGGAGAGGAGGAAGGAAATCTGGGAGGGCAGTGCAGCAGTTTGAAAGTAAAAGTACATCCCAACTCTTATCTTTAAAAGACTGCAACTAAACTACCAGAGCAAATATATTTAATTGGAGAACATGATTGATGACATCCAGCCCAATGAAGGTGCTCAATTGGAGAATCTGATTTATGACACACCCAGCTGGGGGGGGGGAATAGGGTCACAGGGGACTGGAAATGATGTAGGCCAGAGTTGGCTTCCTACAGAGCAGTGCCAGGATGTCGCCTCTTATGAATCCTTTGAAGGTTTTTGAAGTTTGGCTCGAGAATCATGATTTAATTAGGGCGATTGCTGGAATCCTGACACATTCTATGATTTGAACTCTGGACTGTTTGCCCCTGACAATAGCTGAACAGAGCTGATGGAGATCTCCCCCCTGCCTTACCCTGCCTGAGGAGGACATGGCGCACGGCAGTGTCCACGTAGTAGTTGACGGGGTCCCCGCTGTGGATCATCAACCCATCCACAAACTTCATGGACTTGGCACGCTGGCCACGGAGTTTGCCAGACACTACTACTTCGCATCCCTTGGCTCCACTTTCCATGATGAAACGGAGGACACCGTAACACGCCCTGCACACAGAAAGAACACACGACTGAGAACTTGGGACTATTTAAATATAAGCACGAGAGTCAGCAGCCCTCTAAGTCTAATTAATTAAAAATTAAAAATTAATCCCATAGGGCACCTTCACATATTTCAGCAAAAAGCAACAGAGGTAAAATACCAAACATGGAATATAAAATCCGAAAGCTTCACAGAAAGATCACAAAGTTGCAAATATAAATTATTTAGTTCATTTGTCCCAACTATCCAATCAGCGAAATTTCCATTATAAGGCTTTGTTTTTGACATTGTCACCATATGTTGGATAGATGGTTTTTCAGCCCCACAAGTCGCGATTTGGTGATGGTATTTTGCCCCACTGATACACATCTACCATGTTGGTCAATTTGGTGTTGTCTAAATTGCACAGCCAAGATTGCAGCCAAGAAATCAAAAGATGCTTGCTCCTGGGGAGGAAAGCTATGGCAAATCTAGACAGCACACTAAAAAAGCAGAGATATCCCCCTGCCAACCAAAAGGCAAAGGGCAAAAATAGGCAAGGCTCTGGTTTTCCCAGTTGCAATGCATGGCTGTGAAAGTTGGGCAGTAAGGAAGGCTGAGCGCCAAAGAATGGAGGCCTTTGAACTCTGGTGCTGGAGGAGGAGACTCCTGCAAGTCCCTTGGACTGCAAGGCCATCCAACTGGTCAGTTCTAGAGGAGGCCAACCCAGACTGCTCTTTAGAAGGCCAGATCCTGAAGAGGAAATACTTTGGCCACTTCGGGAGAAGGAAGGACTCCCTGGAGAAGAGCCACATGCTGGGAAAGATAGGGAGCAAAAGAAGAAGGGGGCTGGATGGAGTCATTGAAGCAGTAGTCATGAGCTTCAATGGATTCCAGAAGATGGTAGAGGACAGGAAGGCTTGGAGAAATGTTGTCCATACGGTCGCAATGGGACAGACACAACTTCGCAACGAACAACAAAAATTGCACAGGGCTGGTCAAACATTTTCCAAAAGTATTAATAAAAATCAATTAATTAATCATGCAATGTTAAACAAGAGTGTCTTTTTAAGAGCTTCCCTTCTCAGACAAATGCCTCTTGTTCATCCAATGACTGGACCTCCTCCTTTGCCAAAGCCACCAACACAGGGCCACAGAACGTGGCACGGTATCGTTGAGCCTGGGCAGGAGGAGGCCGTTTCTGACTCGTCATCGTGTCATCACAGAAGGGATTTCTTTTGGCTTCCAAAAGAGGCAGCCAAGGACAGTGTGGCAGACTCCTTCCTTAAGCACACAACACAATATTTAAAAGAAGCCACCCATGCGTGCACTATATCATGCCGAAGCTGCACAAAAAGCTAGAGGGAAGACAGATTAAAACAGAAAAACTTGGATCCAGCTTCGGCCCGATGCTCACCTACGCACAGCCAGGCCTCCCAGAAGCTTGTACCGCAGGGATTCGGCTTGGGCGATGGCGCAGAGTCCACGGGTGGCCACTTTCTCAGCATAGAGCTGTGTGAGAGAGTTGAGTGCAACATGCTTCACAAACACGTCACAGGTAGGAGTTGACAAATCTCTGCTTAAAAAAAAAACAAAACCCTCCCTTTTTTTCTTTGTCATTAGTGGAAATTATTTATTCCCCCCCCCCCTTGGAAGAAAGGCTATAGTCCTTGACTTATAGCCATTTGTCTAATGATTGTTGCAATGGCACTGAAAAAAATGACTGATGGCCATTTTGCACACTTAAGAACACAAGCCCAAAACTTCTGTTGCTAAGCAAGACATTGATTAAGTGAATTTTGGCTCAGTTTTGTAGTCTTTCTTGTCTCTGTTGTCAGAAGGAATCACGGCAGTTGTTAAGTTAGTTAACCTGGCTGTTAAGTGAATCTGGTTTCCCCCACTGAATTTGCTTGTCAGAAGGTTGTAAAACCATGACCCCAGGATACTGCAACCGTCATAAATACATGACAAGTGTTGGTATTTGGATGACAGGGATACTGCAAATGTCTTAAGTGTGAAAACAATCAACCCATAAAATATTTTTATGGTCTTTTTAGAGTTTGCCAACTGAAAGGGAGAGGGGAGCAGTGAGGCAGCTTGCAAACCAAAAGTGCATTCCATAAATGTTTTCAGATAGTAACTAGGTGATTGAAGTTTCTGCAGTGCAAAATCCTAACTGGAGAAATGATTGATGCCTCTTGGCTATGGATGTGTCCCATTGGAGGATATGAATTATGAGATACCCAGAGGGGTGGGGGAGAAAAGCAGGATCAAGGGTGACAGTGAATTATGTGTCTGAGAGTCAGCTATACCCAGGCAGTGCCGGACATGTTAATTCCCAATAAATCCTTTGAAAGTTTTGCTTGAGGCTCATGATTTAATTGGGGTAACTGCCAGAATCCTGACAGTCATAAGTCACTTTTTCCCCATGATACTATAACATTCTGACACGCAGACAATACAGGCAATCCTCGACTTACAACAGTTCGTTTCAAGACTGTTCAAAGTTGCAGCGGCACTGAAAAAAGTGATTTGTGACCGTTTTTCAGAGTTATGACCATTGCTGCATCCATGGGGGCACCTCATCAAAATTCAGATGCTTGGCAACTGGCTCGTATTTATGAGTTGCAGCATCCCAGGGTCACGTGATCAAGAGGGTGAAACCAGATTCACTGAACAACCGTGTTACTAACTTAAGAACTGCAGTGACTCACTTAACAACGGTGGCAAGAAAGTTGTCAGGATTCCAGCAGTTACCCCAATTAAATCCTGAGTCTCAAGCCCAACTTCCAAAACTTCAAAAGGATTTATTGGGAGCTAACATGTCCGGCGCTGCCTGGGTGTAGCTCACTCTGAGGCACATCATTCATGGTCACCCTTGACCCTGGTTTTCCCCCCACCCCCTGGGTGTATCATAATTCATATTCTCCAATAGGACACATCCATAGCCAAGATGCTCTCCAGTTAAGAATTCTGCATGGCAGAAACTTCAGTCACCTAATTACAATCTCTGAAAAACCATGTATGGAGTGCACTTTCGATTTCCAAGCTGCCGCACTGCCCTTTCAAACCCCTTTCATCCCCTCCCTTGCCTAAAATGGGGCAAAATTCACTTTAAAAAAGTCTCGCTTAAGAACAGAAACTTTGGGCTCGATTGTGGTCGTAAGTCAAGCCCATTAAAAGCCACAGCGGAACTGCTTGCGGCCTGTCCCTTCTCAGACAAATGCCTCTAGTTCATCCAGTGATCAGGGCACCCTTGTCAGAGTTAACCAGCAAAGGGCCACAGAACATGGCCCCGCAGCTGTTGGCTCCAAGCAAGAGGGTGTCCATTTCTGACTCGTCATCGTATCGTCACTGAAGGGAAGATGAGCGCGAAGGCAGAGTTTTCCCCACGTTTGGCCAGTTTTAAGGTGGGTGGACTTCCAACTCCCAGGATGCCCCAGCCAGCGCAGGTGGCATCGTTACCTCCACGCTGGCCTCTGGGAAGCCAAATCGCTTCTGAACCACGGCCGTCAGCTCGCGAATCCGGCGTCCTTTCTCCCCCAGGACGTTCTGAGTTCTGAAATGCAAAAGGGAAGATTGGCATTCGCTCAATTCCGCCAGAATGAACTTTGAATACTTCCAATGTTTTTTTTTTAAATCTAGCCTGTATTTCACTGCTACTGGAATTAATTATCTGAATCGACCCAGCTTTTTCTCAGGAGGGGTTAGCAAAGTCATTTCTTCTGCTCAGTGGTGGGATTCAATTTTTTTTTTTTTTTTACTACCGGTTCTGTGGGTTCTATGGTTCTATGGCTTGGTGGGAGAGTGGCAGGGGAAGGTTACTCCAAAATCCTCATTCACTCCCCATCCCACTAACTTGCTTTCCAGATCCGTTCTCCTGTGCAGGGCAACCAAAGGAGACCCAGCCGATCAACTGGGACTCAATGGGAGGCAGAGAATAGATGAGGTTGGCGGGGCCAGTCAGGTGGCATTTGCCAGTTCTCCGAACTACTCAAAATTTCTGCTACTGGTTCTCCAGAACTGGTCTGAACCAGCTGAATATACCTTCTCTGCTTCTGCATGCATCTAAAATTATGCTGTACTTATATTCTCTTTGACTACCGCTACCAGTTTTGGTATCTGCCTACCACAGTTGTAAATTGGGACATCACATACTTGACTGACCCAATATTATGACTTTTGCAATGCTCATTAAGCGAGTCAAATGCTGGTTTTTCAGCAAAAATCACAGTGAGTTTATGTGATTGCAGGATGTTGCTATCAAGTCAAATACGCAGGCTGGCTGTTCAACATCTAAAGTGTAGCCCCAGGATGGCTGAGGTGGGAAGGGGGAGGGAGGGAAGGCCACAGCCACTCAAATTTTTGGAACCTCTGAGGAGGGTCATTTGTAATTTAAACAGCCACTAAGTGACCAGTCATAAGTGAAGGACTACATCTATCACATTTCCCCGAAAATATGACTTATCCTGTAAGTCCTAGCCTGATTTTTTTTGGCACATGTACCCAAAATAAGCCCTACCCCCAAAATAAGCCCTAATGAAGACCCTGCCCACTCGAGTGGACAGGTAAAAATTAAACTAGGGTGGGGAATGGGGGGGGGGGTTGGAGCTGCCTTACTTACCTGTGGACCATTGTAGCCAGGTCTCGCACACCCCGACACCTGCCTGGCTGGCCCATTTCTTCTGCAGCCGGCAAGGCTTTCCTGAAGGCCTTCACAGCTAACACAAAGCTCAGGATCGATCCAGAGCTGTTTATCGGCTGCAGAGGCCTTCAAGAAAGCCTCTCCAGCTGCAGAAGTTCCTGAAGGCCTCCAACAGCGAAAAGGAGGCCAGGGGCGATGTGTAAAAGTGAGGTTAGTCAGTGGATAACATCCCCCGAAAATAAGATCTGGTACCTTTTTGGTGACAATAAAAATATAAGACAGGGTCTTATTTTCAGGGAAACTCAGCTGAATTCTGAATCTGAAAAAATGGGTGCGTAAATCACATATACAAAGTGATGGCAATGTTCCCACCCCCAATAGTTCAAATGGTTCTTCCAATTAAAAGTTGTGAATGTCATCATGTGGACATCTTCAGGTGGTGATGACAATTCTTGGCCATTGATTTTGGCATATTTTGATAAAGGTTTGCAGCTGCGCAGAGAATAGAAAGCCAAGCAAGAAATTGAAACCTAAGCAAGAATGTACTTCCCCCCCTCCCAGTTTATACAGTTCCACTTTGTAACACCTCCAGCTCACTTCCCACAATTATCCCCCCTCCTCCCCCCGTTACTTATGACAGCCAAAAGATGCAAAGGAAAGGGAGAAGGTCGTGAAGGCTAAAATCTTGAAGGCTGACATTAACACAGTATCTATCCATATCTACCTGCATCCATCCATCTGTCCGTCCATCCACCCACATACCCAATTTTGAGAGAGCTCAGCTCACAATCGAGACCCCGACAAACACCTGTTCTCTGTGGGCGATCCTTCAAGATTGTCCAAGAGTAGCAACTACCAGCAGTAAAAAAAAAAAACACTACAGCTGCTCAGCTATTAATTACAGTAGGGAAAAAAGATCATACGATCTCTGCATCAAAATATAAGCACTGGTTGCCAATTTGTGACTAGAAATTGAAGGGGTTGCTTTTGATTTTTTTTCCAGCAGCTCAAGAGAACCTTGTAAAACGTTTTGTGCACCAGCTGCAAACTTCCTTGGATTAAATGGCCTTGCACACAGACACTTGTATCCTTGGCATCTCATGTTTGGACTACTGCAATTGACTGGCAGAAGACCATCTGTTGCAGGCAGACTGATGATATAAGTCTGCAGAAGCAAATTAGCTTGTTTACAGTAGCACCTTTATGTAAAATTTCATTATAAGGCAGTCATTTTAGTAAACGTTGTCAGTCAGAAAGTATGCTATAGAGCCCTGATCAGAAGACTATCCAGAAACTCAAAAGGTTTCAGTCCATTAAAGATTGGTTCCTCTAGACTTGCCCACATAATAACTTTACCCAGGCTTATATAGTTCAGAGGTGATTATATTGAAAAGTACACTTTTAATGTACTTTTACTTACATCAAAGTAAATTTGTCCATCCTGTAAGATTTGGCACAGAGGCCCTGCTCAGAGTCCCATCTACATCCCCTGGTAGGGACTTCCCAACTAACAAATTAGTAACTAGAGCAGAGTAAAGAGCAAAGCTCAAACTTGAGCTTTAAAACTTGTGGAGTTCAACGCCCAGAATTCCTCCTCCCGTCATGGTTAGTTCAGGAATCCTGGGAGTTGAAGTCCACAAGTCTTAAAGCTGCCAAGTTTGGGGACCCCTGAACCAGAGTAAGAATGAAGGCAGCAGATGCTCCCAAGGACGGTTCTTCAGATAAATGGGGGAACAGCTAATCCACAAAATGTTTTAGGATTTTTTATTATTATTATTATTATTATTATTATTATTATTATTATTATTATTATTATTATTATTATTATTATTA
>BLBF01000006.1:3172575-3183327 GCA_015471245.1 Laticauda colubrina | reverse complement strand
TATTATTATTATTATTATTATTATTATTATTATTATTATTATTATTAGTTAATCTTTAGTGAGATTCACAGCCTTTGGGGCTGGTTGATAGCTCAACAACTCAAGTCCCTAATCAAGGACCTAGGAACTATTAAGGTAGCATTTGATGATGATGATTACTATTAGTATTATTGCAACCACATGACAGCAAGACCACACAAATCACCTGGTTGCAAGGATGATGATTTCGGTCCTGGTTGGGGTAACACGGACCTCCACCCCGGAGTAGCCATCTTCAGCCAGCTCCCGAGTCAAAAACTCATTCAGTTCGGCTTTGAAGATTCCATCAGCCACAAACTGGAAACAAAATATAAAAGAGTGAGATATCAGGCCAAGCACAACCTTGCATGCCCACAATAAGTAAAGGCACACAGCAAGTCAGCCTCCAACAGTATTGCCCTAAATCAGGGGTTACCAAACTTTTCTACACCCAGCATGCTTCTGATACTCTCACATCCCCGTGAGTAAAATACCTGGTTTGAATTATGTCTACACATCACAATTTAGAAACTCTTAACCCAAGTTTTTGCACCCTCTGGAGTAGTGTCTTGCACCCCTGGTTGAGTGTCTTGCACCCCTGGTTGACTCTCCCACTCCCTTGGAAGTGGGAGAGTCACACAATGCTTAACACCGGAGGACCCAGATCCATTCAAACCAATTTCAAGTACAGGTATATTCCTTGACTTACAACAGTGCATTTAGCAACCATTCAAAGTTACAACGGCAGTGAAAATGTTAACTTATGATTTTTTTTTTCCCCACACAATTTTGTCAAAAGGCTCCCTGGTCACATGATCAAAATTGAGACACTTGGCAACTGGTTCACATTGACTGATGGTTGCAGTGTCCCATATCTTAGAGCAGAGTATGTGAATTACCCATCATTTAAGTCCCCATTGCCTTTTGCTCTCTTGGGGGGGGAGGGATCTGCTCACACATCAGTTCAACAGGTACTTCCCTATCTGCCCCAATACCCAAAGCTGGGTTGGGTAATGGAGCAGGGGTTGCGGGTCTGCCACAAGACACAAAACTGGGTGTATGCCTGCCCAAAGCTGGGTTGGGTGTTGGGGCAAAGATGGTTGTGTGTCTGCCCAACACACAAACCTTGGTCCCTCCAATGTCCGACCAGCATTTTAACAGCACAACAGCAGTTAAAATGAAGGTCTGGCACTGGAGAGACCCAGGTTCAAGTCCTCCCTTCAAGTACAGATGGTCCCTTGGGGAATGTTCGGCCTGGCACTCTCAGACTAGCCCCATTTCACAAGGGGGGGGGGAATTAATATAGAAAGGACCTTGAACTCCTAAAGCAATGGTGTTTTTTTTTTTCTTTCAACCTTGGCAACCTTTTAAGATGCGTGGACTCCAACTCCCAGAATCCCCCAGCCTATCCTGGGCTTTAGAAGCCCCCCTCCTCTCTCTGCCCAGTCTTCCTCACAAAGCTGCTGTTGCAAAGCCGGCACAGGTTCAAGTCCAGATTCAGCCACTCTCGAGCCCAGGGATCTCCAAACTTGGTGACTTTTAAGACTTGTGGACTTCAACTCCCAGAATTTTGCTGGCTGAGGAATTCTGGGAGTTGAAGTTCAGAAGTCTTCAGGTCGCTAAGTTTGAGGACCTCTGCAGTCTAGCCAACCAACCTACCTCGCAGGGCTGTTGTAGAGGAAAATAAGTCCCATGCTCCACTCACATAATGGTACTTAGGAATAACCACGTGCTAATACATACATACATACATACATATATGTTTTCTGAGGTTTTCTTTACTCCGAGAAGCACAAAGCCGAAGACACAAGCCTGAAGATGATGAATGACACTTCATCGAAAAGTCGCCTAGATACTTCCAATTTTACACGGGAGAAAACCCGAATAACCAAAGATCCACCATACATGTATATCTATATATGTTTTAAGGCTATCGGGCCGCTTCCGGTACCGGCCGGCCCGTCTAGCCTCGGTCTCGCTGCATTCTCGGCCCAGCCAGACCCAAATAGGATTTGGGCCGGAGCTGGGGAGAGATAGAGGGTGCCTCAATCCATTCCCATCCGAGGGTCTCGCCGTCGCGGTTGCCCACCTAGCCGGCCCCACCCCGCCGCCCGACCCGCCGCGCCTTCTCCCGGCCGTCTTTCTTCCCCGGCCGCCCCGCCATAAGGCTCCACCAAAGGCTCCGAAGACCTTCACCTTTCGCTTCTTGGAGATCTGTACCGCCATCTTGAACCGCGCCGCTCTGGCGAAAAAAGAGGCGGCTTCCGCCGGCGCAGAGGACTATAGGGCTGATCTCCAGCTCGTCATTGGCCAGCTGGCGTCACGTGGACGAAAAGGACCGCGAGCCGTGTTGGGAAGTGTAGTTGACGCTCTTTGAGAGCCAGCCTCTCACTGGCGCGGATAGGAGTTCATGATTGTTCGCTGCTTCCCATTGGTCGAGGTCTTTGGTGGGGGGGGGGAAATGTACCAGGGACTTTTGGGAAATGTAGGCTGATGTTGAAAATAGTTTAACTGGGCATTGAGAGAATAACCGCAATAGTAACAAATATTGAACATTGTGAACAACCACCCCAATCATCATCAACAACAATTTGACCTCTGCTTCTGGAAACGAAGAAGAGTAAACAGATAGAACTTCCACGTGGAGCTGCAGTATACCTGTGAAGCTCCTTTGTCAGAGCTTATTTTTTTATTCATTCATTTTCTATAACTTCCCATCTCACATAAGTGATTCTGACAGTGGGATGTAATGAGAACTACACACATTGAAGCCTGAACTGTTTTTTCTGGGGATTATTAAGGGAAAGTATCCTGAAAAGATTAAATATTTGGTTGTACAAATGATTTGATTGTTTATTGTACCCCCTGATGATCATTAAGTGTTGTACCTGATGATTCTTGACAAATGTCTCTTTTCTTTTATGTCCACTGAGAGCATTTGCACCAAAGACAAATTCCTTGTGTGTCCAATCACACTTGGCCAATAAAGAATTCTATTCTATTCTATTCTTTTTTTAAAAAAATATTCTATTCTATATTCTATTCTATTCCACATTTCTATTCTATTCCATTATTCTATTCTATTCTACTCTACTCTACTCTACTCTATTCCATTATTCTATTCTATTCTATTCTATATTCTATACTATTCTATATTCTATTCTATTCCACATTTCTATTCTATTCTATTCCATTATTCTATTCTATTCTATTCTATTCTATTCTACTCTATTCCATTATTCTATTCTATATTCTATACTATTCTATATTCTATTCTATTCTATTCTATATTCTATTACTACAGCAGCAAGAATTGTACTCGCACAATCTTGGAAAATGGCCACTGTACTGACAGATTGTTTAATAAGCCGTAAAAAAATTTGAGTGTGCAGAAATTGATAAACTTGCTGTAGAATTAAGTAATAAGGAAGACTCAGAATATTATTCAATTTGCAATAACTGGTATCAATGTACAGAAAATAGGAATGTGAAACATATAGATTAGAATAAGGTATACATTATATGATGTATATGCATATATATGTACATATATGTATATGATTAATTAGAAGTATCTGAAAATGTATTAATAAAGCTAACTTTTGTACTGTCAAAGAATGATGGTGAATCATACAAATTTATTTTGTTATAGATGTGTTTGTATTTTAATATTTAAACTTTAATAAAGGTTTTTAAAAATTAAAAAGAAAAAGAAATGCCCCCATTTCATTCTTTCCCCCATCCATCCATTTTCAACATGCTGTGTTATCATATCAACAAAACCTGGCTAGTCCATCATTTTATTTTATTTTATTTTTTAAAAAAATTTTTAAGACAGCCAGAGATACTGTGTGACTCCTTCTGCTTGAGCAAGAGGTTGGACTAGAAGACCTCCAAGGTTCTGTTCCAACTGTTATTCGCTTATTATTTTCTCTGCTCTGAGAAGTCAAAATTATCCCTCTCTCCAAAAACCTTTCAGCTTTCTTAACTTTCCTTCCTAGTGGGTAGCATTGAATCTTCCCAAGCTCTCTGCATACAGTAATCAGAAGGGTCCTTGGGTGCTGAGCTTGGTGGTTTCCTTGCTGACGTTTCATTACCAAACTAAATAATATCATCAGTGCTAGAAGGGAGGGGGGTTTGCAGAGGGGAGGAAGAAGATGGAAGAAGGAGGGAGAAAGGAGAAGAGGAAAAGAGGAAAAGAAGAAGGAAGGAGGAAGGAGGGAAGAAGAGGAGACAGAGAAGGAGGAGGAGGAGAAGACTGGAGAACAACTGTCCTTTGTGCTCTCTAAGCTTGTGGTTTTCTTGCAGACATTTCATTACCCAAACTAAGTAACATCATTAGTGCTAGTCCCACTAGCTAGTAGCACTGATGATGTTACCTAGTGAAGTAATTAAACGTCTGCCAGAAAACCACCCAGCACAGAGAGCATCAAGGACCTACAAAGTTGAACTACAAAATATTCTCCTGTATTGGTATACAATGATGTTGCTGCTCTGATCATATATATCAAATATCATTCTGTGGCTGATGCAAGGAAACCCCTTGATGTTGACAGAAGAGGGGGAAAAAAATCATTATTTGCACTCGTGACCACAGGAGGGCACAGTTGGTTCACGAAAGAGGAGGCCACCCAGATCTGTCCAGCAACCTTAGAAGCTATATATGACTAATGAGATTGGCAAAGATGTATCCTAATATGAATCAAAGATGTTGGAAATGTAAACAGGGTCAGGGTACCTTCTTCCACATGCCCCGAAGCCAAAAAATATTGGGTCGAAATACGGAGTTGGTTGCAAGAAATAACGAAATGTCAAATAGAGTTTACAACCTGAACTGTTCATTTTAGGGACAATCAAGGGGAAATGTAGGAAAAAGAGCATAAATATATACTACTACACATAACAGTGGAGAGAATTGCATTCACACAATGCTGAAAATGAGATAGAACACCGTTGGAGGAATTAGTAATCCAAAAGGTATTAGAATGTGTTGCAATGGACAAACTTACTCTAGAGCTAAAACGCAAAGAAGAGTCAGAGTACTACGTGTTGTGGGATAATTGGAATGAATGGTAGAATAGTAGGAATAAGAACATTAGAGATAAGAAAAAAAATGTATAGAAATGTATATAGATTAATAGAAATGTATGGAGATCTGTCCATGTCAGTGGTGACTAACTTTTGGGTTTCCATGCCGAAAATTGCCAGTATTCGTGTGCCAGGAACCAGAAGGCAATGCACCCCACCTCCCCTGCACGTGTGTGCACAACAACCCCGTGCCTCTTTACTTGCACTGCGCATGGCCCAGCTGCGCATGTGCGTGCCTCCCAGCTGATATTCAGCCCGTTTGAGGCAGTTTTTGCCCTCCCGGAGGTTTGAAGGATGCTTCTGCAGCTTTTGGAGGCTGAAATACTGGAAGTGCCAAAACGGGCCCGTTGTTCAGCCTGCGAAGGCTGCAGAATCTTTCCTTGGGCCCCCGGGAGGCTGAAAACGGCACTTCCGATATTTCCGGAAGGCCTGTTTTTCAGCCTCCTGAGGCTGCAGAGGCTTCCCTTGGGCCTCAGGGAGGCCAAAAATGGCCTCAAATGGGCCAAAAATCAGCTGGGAGGCACATGCATGCACAGTGCAAGTAAGTTTAGCTGGGGATCATGTGCCCGCACAAATGGCTTCGCATACCACCTCTTAATAGGTTCGCTATCACAGGTATATGTAATGATGCCACAGTATTATTAAAGATGATAATGGTATATGTAAATGTGAAAAAAGCATAATAAAAATAAATAAATTTAAAAAAAAGCTATATATGGGGAGCCCCATATGCTTAAATAATTTCCATTGTGCTCAGGGGTGGGATTCTACCTGGTCGGACCGGTTCTTTTGGACCGGTTGTTATGATTCTGCCCAGTTTGGAGAACCGGCAAATCACGCCACTGGCTGGCCCCTCCCCTCCCTCCCCTCCTACTCACGCCTTACCTGGCATGCATGCCATCAAACATGGCTACTAGGTTGTTATTTTTCCTTTTTTTCCCTCCCTGACCATCAATTGTTCTTCTATGCCGGGAGATTTAAATGAATTAGAAAGCAGGAAATGGTTGGATTTCTTGCTTTCTAACTCATCTAAAAGCAGAGCTGAATCTTCCTTAGGACCGAAGCTTTTATTTTTCAGTGCAGACTCAGGTAGCAGATTGCAGAAAGGTAGATCTCTGAGTGAATCTGTGATTCCATGAGCAACTCAATCTGCCTGCCTTCTTTGCCTGCTTTGGGGTAAAAGTTGCTCCTTTTTTAATAAAAAAAGTCAATATTTATATGAATATTTATAATATTTACCTACAAGCCACAGCCAGTCAGCAAGCCACGCCCACCCAGTCACATGACCACCAAGCCACGGTCACAAATTAGGCCAAGCCCACAGAACCGGTTGTTAAGAATTCTGAATCCCACCCCTGAATGCGTTCAACTAATTTCTAATGTGAACCATGAAACTGGCCCCTTTCTTCATTTTATGCTTCTTGCTATGCTAGTCCTGCTCCCACATCTTATGTCTAAACTAGCTTTTTGTTGTTGTTGTTAAAAAAAAATCTAAAGTGGTGACTAGATAAATGTCGATGGAGATTTTCAACCATCCAGGTCAAAAGTACTATTTTCCCACCAACAGAAGGCAACTGGACTTTCTTGGTGTTTCCTTTGAAAACATTTCACTTCTCATCCAAGAAGCTTCTCCAGTTCCGAGAACTGAAAATTTTTCTTTTTTTTTTCACTGAAAAAAAAACAAAACAAACCTAAGAAAATCCAATAGAGAAAAAACCACCTTTGTGATTAGAATAGAACCACAGAGTTGGAAGGGACTTTGGTGGTCTTCTAGTCTAACCCGCTCCACTCAGGCAGGAAACCCCATACCTGGGATTGCGAACCTATGGCATGCATGCCAGAGGTGGCATGCAGAGCCCTCTCAGTGGGCATGCGCCCCATCGCGAGCTACTCTTGTGGTTTCTGGTATGCACATGCATGCCAGTCAACTAATCTTCATGGGTGCTGGAAAATGGCCTGAAAAATGGCCAAAAAAAGGCCGGTTTGGGTTCTTTTTCAGGCTCTTTTTGGCTCAAAACCAGCCAGAAAACAGGTCATTTTCAGGTTGTTCTTGGCTTGAAAAACTGTCTGAAAAAGGCCCAAAATGACCCAGAAAATGGCCTGCAAATGTCCAAAAAACAGACCATTTTCCAGGTTGTTTTTGGTGTGCAAAAAGGCCTGAAAAATGGTCTGAAAATGCTCAAAGTAAAGGCCATTTTTGGCCCTTTTCCAGGTTGTTTTTGGCATGGAAACCAGCCCAAAACAGGTCATTTTTCAGGTTGTTTTTGGTGTGAAAAATGGTCTGAAAACAGCCCAAAATGACCCAGAAAATGGCAAATGGTCCCAAAACAGAGCATTTTCCAGGCTGTTTTTGGTGTGCAAAAAGGTCTGAAAACGGCTTGAAAAATGGCCTTAAAATGTTGTTTTAGGAAAAAAACAAGAAAAGCCTTTTTAGAAAAGGCTGTTTTGGGGCCTTTTCCAGGCTGTTTTTGGCACAAATCAGCCAAAAAACAGGTTGTTTTCAGGCTGTTTTTTGGTGTGAAAAATGATCTGGAAATGGCCTAAAATGACCCAGAAAATGGCCAAAAACCAGACCATTTTCCAGACTGTTTTTGGCATGAAAAATGGCCTGAAAACAGCCAAAAAACAGGCGTGTGTGCACCAGCCAGCTTGGTCTTTGGTTTTCCGATGCTCTGACGAACACGTACATGCACGTTCTGGTTTGGGAACTTGGTACCGAAAAGGTTCGCCATCACTGCCCTGTCCCATTTCAAACAACTGGCTGCTTAAAAACTTGCTTTCAAGTGCTTTGGAGAATAGCTTGACTTCCTCTTCTTTGGGGCAGCCCCTGAGAGGTTCACATACTGCTATCCTGACCCCCCTGGTCCTTTTCATTAAACTAGACATCCCCAATTCCAGAAACCACCCCTCATATATTTTAGCCTCTGGTTCCCTAATCCTCTTTGTTGCTCTTCTTAGATAAAGGAAAAAAAGAGAAAAAAGTATAAAGCAGCAACTTCCATTTTTCTTGATAAATAAATTTATTGTCTACCCTCCTTCTTTTAAGGTTCCATCTGAAATCCCTTCACATTTTACCCTAATCCCCGAATCCATAAAACACCATTTAATTTATTCCCCATTTTCAGTAAAGAATCCACAAAGGGTATCCAGTCACTAATAAATACATTTTTGTTGCATTCTTTCCTAATTAAACAATTCCATTTTGCCTTATCTGAAAATTATAAACTTGTAAGAGGCACAGAAAACTGACTGCAGAAAAAGACCCATCAAGTCTGGCCTTTTGGTTATTTTGGTTATTTTCTTTTTATTTATTCTTTTTAATTCTTTTTTATTTTATTTTTATGTATTATAGTAAAATAAGGTGAGCAGTGCAGTGGCCCAGAGGTGCAGCTCTTGCCTCACAATCAGGAGGCTGTGAGTTCGATTCTAGGTAGACACAGGTAGTTCCCTCTCTCTCTGGGCACATTGAGAATGTATCTGCTGAATAAAAACTCTGCACTGGTGACAGGAAGGGCATCTGGCCAGTAAACACTAGGTTCCATTCAGCTTCCCGGACTCCACCCCGCAAGGGATTATGGAGTAATTAAAAGATGATGATAGCAAAATAAGGTAGTTTTTTTTTAAAAAGGAACTCATTCAACTTTTGAATCAAATCCCTATTCCACTTCTGTCAAAATTGTATTGTTTGCAGCTTTAGTAGGCACTCTTGGTCATTTCCTTTTTACATCCTTCTTCCTTGGAAACATCCTTGCTAATATTTCGGAGGAAGCCTCCAAATTGTTCAGAAGCTGGGATTTGGGCCTATCTGGATGTGGACTCAGTCCTTTTCTCCTGAACAAGCCTTTTCTCTGGAGAACTGGAAAGCTCATCGTTTTTATTATTATTATTGCAAGACACAACAGTTTGCGATGACCGCTGCAAAACGGGATTCTCAGGAATGAAAAAACAGATTTATTTATCTATCTGTTCTTTTAAAAGCCCCCCTTCTCCCTCGAAGTTATGAAATATAAATCAAGTTAGCCCTTGATTTTTATGAGAAATCAGTCTAGACTGGGCAGGGAAGGTTGGGGGGGAAAAACATCATCTCCACGAATCGCTTCCATTTCTGCAAATTAAAAACAATTGCAAAGAGAGCAGCAATCGAATTGAGTCCAGACTTATCTTTCATGTTAATCAGGACCAAGAGAATAGCCGGATTAAGTGACAGTCCAGAGCTTTTGAGAAATGTATTGCTCTTGCGTTTGCTTGTTTCCAAGTTACAGGCAGCTTTCTGTGAGAACCTGACGCAAAACTGATCAAGGTTTATCAAGGCTGCGATGGGAAATTCATTCTGACTTATGGATTTTCTGTTTGGTCTCGTCTGCTCAAGAATGCTGCAGAATCCCGAAGCTTGCATTCTTTAAATTGGCGTTTCTCAACGCTGGCAATTTTAAGACAGGTGGGACTTCGGCTCTCTCAAAATTATTATTATTAATATTGCAGGTAGCCTTTAACTTACCATCATTTGCTTAATGACTGCTCGAACTTACAACGGCTGAGGAAGATCCTGGGATTGAAGTGCACAGGTCTTAAAAGAGGCCACATCTGACCTCTGGAATAAACGAAGGGATAAATAAACAAACAGAAATTAAATGAAACCCAGATGTCCTTCTTGTGAAAAGAAAATTTGCAAAGATGATCACGCTTACAACGTATTATGCAATACCTGATGATTTAAAGCCACTTTTTTTTTATTATTCAACATTTTATACATAATAAATACAAAGTTACACAGCCAATATAAAGAAAGCATGGGGGGAGCTGCTTCCAGTTTATTGACACTGTACACGGGTGATATGTTTTCATTTGCATGCCCTTCTATGAAGTTTAAAAAGGAGGCTTATTTTACAACCTTTTTTTTAAAAAATAAAAATTAGCAGCTCTTCCAGGAAATAGTTTTTTTAAAAAAAAAAAACAAAAAAATCAGAACTAAGGAACTTTCATTTAAATAACGCTTTTCTGAATCGGGAGATTTACAGCAACAATGGAAACCGATCGAATAACCTTTCTTTATTTAAAAACAAACAAACTGCAGAACAGCTGGCCAACCGCTGGGAACGTGGGAAGAGTATTATGGTTGGCAACACACTTCTGTTTTATGCGAAACTTTAAAAAAAAAAAACGTTTGCAGTAAAAGTTTTGTTTTTTTTTTCCCTTTTGGGGGGGGGGGGAGGGAAACTGCTTAAAAAACCTTCTTTTTTAAAAAAGAAGTCTAATAAACACTTAAAGATCTCCGCGGATCAACAGCACAAAAAAATGCACGCCCCGCACCCACTGCCCCCCCCACCCCCCCCCCCCCCCCAAAAAAAAAAAAAAAACCTTTACAGGACCCTGCCAGATACTGGCGCCCGGCTGCAGAGGGATTGGCTGCGTTTTCACCTCCTCCTTGGCGTAGTAGGCCAAATAAAACCAAGAGAAGAGAGGAGAGGCGAGGGAAGGAGAAAGGGAAGGGGAGAAGAGAAAGTGGAAAAAGGAGACGGGCAGGAGGAGAAAAGGAAGGAAAGGAGAGGAGAGGGAGAGGAGGAGAGAAGAAGAGAAAAGGAAGGAAAGGAGAGGGAGGGGAGAGGGAGGGAAAGGGGAGGAGGAGAAAAGGAAGAAAATGAGAGG
>BLBF01000006.1:3142957-3154741 GCA_015471245.1 Laticauda colubrina | reverse complement strand
TCTATCTATCTATCTATCTATCTATCTATCTATCTATCTATCTATCTTCCTATCTATCTTGCTATCTATCTTGCTATCTATCTTGCTATCTATCTATCTATCTATCTATCTATCTATCTATCTATCTATATCTATCTATCTATCTATCTATCTATCTATCTATCTATCTATCTATCTATCTATCTATCTATCTCCATATCGATCCATCTATCTTATCCATCCACCCCTCCAATTTGTATCCCCCCATTGAGTGAATGATACGAAGGAAATGAGAATGAATGAGGATCTTTTATCATCTATTTTATAATCTATCTCTATCATATATCATCATCATCTCTCTCAATCTATCTATATCTATTTATTCTATCATCCTTTCAATCATCTATCTGTGTCTATCTGTATCTTTCTATCATCATAATCATCTCTCTCAATCACATCTCTCTAGCATCTATCTATCTATCTATCTATCTATCTATCTATCTATCTATCTTCCTATAATCTGTCTCTCCGTCTCTCCATCCGCCTATTCATCCACTCAGTAGCCAGCCAGCCAGCCATTTCTCTACCATCTCTCTCTCTATTCTGCTTATCTATTTTTCTCTCTGATCTTCCATCCTTCCTTTTCTTCCTTTTTTCCCTTCCTCCTTCCCTTCCCTTCTTCCTTTCCCTTTCTTCCCATCACTTTATTATCTCTCCCCTTTCCCTTCCTCCTTCCCCTTCCCTTCCTTCCCATCCCATCCCATCCCATCCCATCCTATCTATTATCTCTCTCTATCTGTCTATTTCTCTCTCTCTCTGGTCTGTCTGTCTGTCAGTCATCAAAACTGCCTATTCCTATCACAGGCTGAAGTCCAGGCAGACATGCGTGAGTAGGGAGAAGTTAGCAGGCAGCCACTTCATGCTTATTCGTGGGCGTTATGAAATTCTAATGAATGCAGACTTTGAAGCCTTTTGCCTGAGTGCATATAAGTGTCCGGCACTGTTCAGAAAGCACCAGTTTGACTTGACCTTTTTCATTTAATGGCATGCCAGCCGCCTGCCTGTGTGAGTTGCAAACCGGACTAAATGACAGATCCTCAGGGATCTCAAGACAGGTGAGCCTTAATTCGCATGAATTATCTCTCGTTTTTTAAAGGAGCTTTGCTCTCCGATGCACAAGATCTTCCCGTTGTGCCTGAGTTGCTAAGAACAAACACAATGTGTGCCTTGTGAGCAGGATCCCTGGCGTTTGCCCTAAGAGATCTTCCAATCCAGATGATCATGGATTGATCCGTTTGGCTACGGGGGTCAATCCCCCCCCCCCAAAGCTGGTTATTTTTCATGAAACCCAAAGCAGCCCACAAAGATAAATATGGATGCGTCAAGTGATTTAATGAGGTTTCTTCACCAAAAACCCGCTTTTAGCAGCCCTTCAATGCAGTCAAGGGCAGCTTCCAATTTCATTTCTAGCAAGGAGATGTATTGCAAAAACTATACAGGAGGTCCTCGACTTACGACCACAAATTGAGGCCAAAATGTTTTTCTGTTAAGCAAGAAAGCGGTTCAGTGAGCTCTGCCCCCATTTTACAACCTTTCTTGCCCCTGTAGTTAAGTGAATCACCGCTGGAGTTCAGTAATCAACACAGTCGTTCAGTGAATCTGGTTTCCCCCGTTGATTTTGTTTGTCTGAAGGCCACAAAAGGGAATCACATGACCCCAGGACACAGCGGTTGTCGTAAATGTGAGTCAGTTGAACAAGCGGCTGAATACTGATCCTGTGACTTTGGGGAGGCTGCAACGGTCGTAAGTGTGGAAAAACGGTCCTAAGTCCCTTTTTCCAGTGCTGCTGTAACTTTGAATAGTCACTAAGAGAACTGTTCCAAGTCGAGGACTTGTATCTATATATGTATAAAAATGAAATACCCCTCACACATCATCACAAAATCTCCAGAACCGTAAAGCCTACAAACTTGAAATTTGGCCCGTAGGTTCCTCTTGGCTTCTAGAGGCTCACAAAGAAAGGATTTTTCCAAACGACCATCAGAGCATTTAGAGCATTTTCTATATCATCATCATCATCATTATCATACTCTGATGCTAAGGAGTTCTACTCCCCCTCCCTACCTGGAAAGAAATCTCTTCCAAATGCAAAACACAAGCAGAGGAGTTTCAGTTTCAGAGCACCAAGCAGCTTTAGTACAGAACAGTTGAGCTAAGCCACGCCCAGGCTCCTTGCTGTCTCCTCCTTGCTCACAGAGCAAATACTCTTTCACTTTCCAAGGGAGGTTTTAATCCTCTCCCATCCCTGAGCCTGCCAATTTCATTAGAAATTCAGGCCGAGGAGGAAGGTTGGGGAAAAAGTCCAGCTTTCGCAAAAGGAAACTGAGGCAGGGAGCCAAAAGGAAGGAGGGGACGGAAGGGGTGGGTGTAATTCTCTCCGCTGGCACCTTGGCACGAAGGGCCCTGAAGGCTCCCACTTCCTCGGATTCTCAGCCCAAGAGATGCCACTCTTGGGCTTCAGGAGAACTCTCTGTATTTCTTCTTCCTCCCCATCCGCATGGACCTCGTGACCTCCTGGGAGGGAGGGAGCGTGCGTTCGCATTTAGGTCGTTTGTCTGAACCGCGCACTTGGATGTCGGTGGACAAGGGATCCCTCCTCTGGAACCTCACCAGATCGAAAATGCCACTTTGATTGTCACTTCCAATAGAAGAGAGTCTCTCTAGCTCAGGTTGGAACGGTGGGGTTTCTTAGTTGCTCTCTGGGCTCAGTTGGGTATTTTTTGCAGACGTTTTAGGTAACATCATCAGTGCTAGAAGGAAGTGAGGTTGGAGGAGGAGGAGGAGGAAGGAGAAGAAGAGGCAGAGGAGGAGGAGCATGGGAAGAGAAGGAAAGGAGAGGAGGAGGAGGAAGGAGGACTGTGGGGTCCTTGGTTGCTCTCTGAGCTTGAGGATTTTCTTGCAGACGTTTCATTACCCAACTAGGTAACATCATCTGTGGTTGAAGGAAGTGGGGATGGAGAAGGAGGAGGAGGAAGAAGAGGAGGAGAACTATGGAGTCCTTGTTGCTTTCTGAGCTAGGTTGTTTTCTTGGAGACATTTCATGACCCAACTAGGTAACATCATCAGTGCTACAAGGGAATGGGTTTTGTGGTATGGAGGAAGAGGCCTAACTGCCGAGTGTCCAAAATATAGTCACATGACCATAGGGTGGTGGGGAGAAAGTGGGTTGTCCATTTTTTGGAGTCCACTGTAATTTCAAACAGTCACTAAGTGAACGGTCATAAATCAAAGACCATTAGTTCTGCCCAGAACCTTTTTTAAAAAAAACAAAAAACACAAGGATTCAGTAGGCAATATAAGAGATGATTTCTGAAAATGCCATTTAAACCTGGTTGATAAAATCCACATATTTGCTTCCCTTAACCAGCAGGGACTATGGAAACAGGCGCTTTGGAGACAGCAAAAGGGATGGGAAGCGATGCCGAATCTTACCAAGTGTGAAGAGCCGTTACTGGCCATGGCTGGGAGGTTGGCCCACCGCTCGTTCTCCAGTTCCTCCATCACTTGATTCATTGCACTTTTCAGCCAGGTGTCCACTGAAACGCCAATCTGCTTCAGGAGGTCGAGACGAGCTTCGGCTTTCAACTTTATGATCTAAAGTGACAGAAAGAAAGAAAGACAGAAAGACAGAAAGACAGAAAGACAGAAAGACAGAAAGACAGAAAGAAAGAAAGAAAGAAAGAAAGAAAGAAAGAAAGAAAGAAAGATATATTCTGCATTTATGCTTAATTCAAGGCAGCAAATATACCTAAGACTCCTCCTTCTACTTTTCTTTACAACAACCCTGGGAGGTGGGTTAGGCTGTGAAAGAGGGACTGGCCCCAAACCACCCAGTTGGTTTTCATGCCTAAGGCAGGATTAGAACTCACCGTCTCCTGGTTTCCATGCCTAAGCCAAAACTACAAATCGTGAATTGCTGGTGATTGGCTCCAAACCACCCAGTCACTTTCTGCCACTGTGTGGACCAACAATCAAGAAATAGACAATACCCCAATCTAGAATTACCAAATCAGACAAAAAAAAAAACAACCATCAGCTTCATCAAGGAATCAAGAACAGTCCCACCTCGTACATAAACAGATAGCAAACCCCATTCCCTTGTAGCACTGATGATGTTACCTAGTTGGGTCATGAAATGTCTCCAAGAAAACAAAAAGCTAAGAGAGCACCCAGGACCCTATACAGTTGTTGTCCTCCTCCTCCCTTTCTCCTCCTCCTCCTTGCAAATCCCACCTTCTAGCACTGATGATGTTATCTAGTTGGGCCATGAAATGTCTGCAAGCAAACAACCAAGATCAAAGAACACCAAGGACCCTACCCTCCTCCTCCTCCTCTCCTTTCTAGTACTGATGATACCTAGTTGGGTCATGAAATGCCTGCAAGCTTAATATAGAGCAGCAGGGACCCCACAGTTGTCTTCCTCCTCCTCCTCCTTCTCCTCCTCCTCCTCCTCCTCCTCCTCCTCCCTTTCTCTTCCTTCTCCTTTTCCTCTCTGTAAATCCCCCTCCCTTCTAGACTGATGATGTGATCTAGTTGGGTCATGAAACGTCTGCAAGAAAACAGCCAAGCTCAGAGAGCAACAAGGACCCCTATAGTCCTCCTCCTCCTCGCAAACCCAATTCCCTTCTAGCACTGATGATGTTACCTAGCTCGGTCATGAAACGTCTGCAAGAAAACAACCAAGCTCAGAGAGCAACAAGGACCTCACAGTCCGTTTCCTCCTTCTCCTTCTCCTCCTCCTTGCAAACCCAATTCCCTTCCAACACTGATGCTGTTACCGAGTTGGGTCATGAAACGTCTGCAAGAAAACAACCCAACTCAGAGAGCACCCAGGACCCTTCCAGTTCAATCCTGGGCTGCTAATATTCTCCCCCCACAGGAGTCTGTATCTCTGATATCGGACAAAAAGTCTGTTGACCTGCGGAGAATGTGGGGGAATGCCTGGGGGATTCCCAGGTAGGAGGAAGGGCTGCATCTCAGAGGGCCAAGAGATGGCAACGTTTAAGATACTTTGGTTGGGAGAAAGAGAATTTGAAGGCTCCTCCTTAGCGATTCTCAGAGCCTCATCTTTAGCGATGAAAGTTTGTCGCTTTCGTCTGTCAAGGTTTCTTGGCTTGCAACTAAGAAAGCTAGATCGATGCTCACAGATGGTTCGAACGATCAGATTTATTGGAAGGAAAAAAAAAAGTGGGGGGGGGGAGGCCCTAAGGTTACATCATCTAGGAAACTGGACACTGGCAATTAATTGACCAGCAAGTATGTTAAGAAGAGCCTTCCTCGGGCCTTTGATCTTCTTTCTCACTGCCTCTCGGTTTCTCCCTGCTTATAAGATTCAAAAGGAAGGTTTATTACTCCCTGCCTGGCAATATTTTGAGTTATTCTTGTTGCTTGGACTCAACAGTGCTCCACCAGAAGAATCAGCGATTCTCCTAACTTCACCCCATAGGGCTTCTGTTTGATCAATATTTGGGTCAGTAAATATTTAGTATTTACATACTAAATCACTGATGTATGTCACAGATGAATGTTAAGGTCCTGCGTGCTGTCTGAGCTCGGTTGTTTTCTTGAAGATATTTCATGACCTAACTACGTAACGTCCTCAGTCCTACAAGGGAATTGGGTTTGCAAGGAAGAAGAAGAGGAGGGAGGAAGAGGAGGAGGAGGACTGTGGAGTCCTTGGTGCTCTCTTGAGCTCGGTTGTGTTCTTGCAGGCGTCTCATTATCCAACCAGGCAACGTCATCAGTCCTATATTGGGTTTGCGAGGAGGAGGAAGAGGAGGGAGGAAGAGGAGGAGGAGAACTGTGGGGTCCTTGGTGCTCTCTGAGCTCGGTTTTTTGTTGCAGACGTTTCATTAGGTAACATCATCAGCACTAGAAGGGAATGAGGTTTGCAAGGAGGAGGAGGAGGATGAGGAGGAGGAGGAGGAGGAGGAGGAGGAGGAGGAAGGAGAGAAGACTGTGTGGCTGTTGATGCTTTATGAGCTTGGTGGTTTTCTTGCAGACATTTCATGACCCAACTAGGTAACATCATCAGTACTAGAAGGGAGAGGGGGTTCTCATTTTATATATAAGTGACTTGCTGCATTGGTGTTGCTGTTCTTGGTCATTCCTTGTTCAGACTGTTGTTTATTATTTAACTGTTTGTCTGAGTTTGTAGTTCCTTGGTTGGGGTATTGCTTACTGTTTAAGTATTGGTCTGGTATAAATCTTGTTGTTACCATAATCTCTGCTTGGCTGGGTGTTGATTGCTAGCAAGGAGCTGCTGTGCTCATTTAGCTTTTGGACTGTCTCTTTTGAGTGGCATGTAAATGTTGTTTACCTCTATGTGCTTGTTGATGGCTGATCTGTCTGAATGCCAGGCTTCTAGGATAAATGAGTTGCTTTGGAGGTGACATAATGTCATTGCTGGATGATCAGACTTTCAGACAGGAGCTGGACCACTACACAGTTCCCATCACCCCCAGTCTGGGTTGCCAGTCAAAGGTTTTTTTTTACCAACAATGGTATCAAGAAAAACCAACTTTAATTTTTTTTTTTTTTTTGACCAAGGCTGCTTCTGTTCTGGAATCACATCAAGCTGAGATGCAAAAATGGCTCTGAAATTTTTGCTCACATTTTCTATGGGAAATGCTAAAAGTTAGCCCTGGAACCAAAGACCAAGGAGCAAAGATTCCACCCAGCACATATTCCATGCAGGAACCGAGAACTGCCCGACGCAAACTAGGTTACTTTTAGATCCAGGGGGAATGCGCGGGAGATCCCGGAGCAGAGGTCAGAGGAAGTTTTCCTGGGAAAGAGTCCAGACATGACTTTAGCCCCCCACAGCTAATTTTTCAATATTGCTTATCGCTGAAAGCATCAGATGCCTGACTTGAGATTGCCTGTTGTTGGCGGTTCCCACGGGGCACACTTTTCCACGGAAGGCAGAATAAATAGTGAAAACAAATAATCGGCGGAACAACTTGCCTCCAGGCGTTGTCAATGCTCCAACATGGCGAGTTTTTAAGAAGAGAATGGATAATCATTTGTCTGAAATGGTACAGGGTTTCCTGGCTAAGCAGGATGTTGGACTAGAAGACCTCCAAGGTCCCTTCCAACTGTAAGTACAGTTTCCCCAAAAATATGCCCTACCCTGAAAGTAAGCCCTAGCTTGATTTTTCCACAATCACCCAAAATAAGCCCTAATTAAGATCCCACCCACTCCAGGGGGGAACGGATAAAAATTAAACTGGAGTGGGGATGGGGGGCGTGTGGATCTGCCCTACTACTTACCTTTGGGCAGTTGTAGCTAGGCCTCCCACATCCCGACACCTGTCTTGCTGGCCCATTTCTTCTGCAGCCGGCAAGGCTTTCCTGAAGGCCTCTGGAGCTGAGAACAAAGCTCAGGATCGATCCAGAGCTCTCTTATCGGCTGCAGAGGCCTTCAGGGAAGCCTTACTGGCTGCAGAAGAAGGAAAAGTTCCTGAAGGCCTCTGACAGCGAAAAGGAGGCCGAGGATGATGCGTGCAAGTGAGGTTAGTTAATGGGATGATGACCCCTGAAAAGAAAGGGAGGGAGGAGGGAAGGAAAGTAAGGGAGGAAGGAGGGGGAAGGGAGGGAAGGGAGGGAGGAAGGAAGGAATGAAAGGAGGAAGGAGGGGGAAGGAAAGGAAAGGAAGGGAGGAAGGAGGGAGGGAGCAGGGAAGAAAAGGGAGGAAGGGAGGAAGGAAAGGAGGAAAGGAAGGAGGGGGAGGGAAGGAAAGGAAGGAATGGAGGAAGGAGGGGCAGGGAAGAAAAGGAAGGGAGGGAGGAGGGAAGAAGAGGGAGGGAGGGAGGAAGGGAGGGAGGAAGAAAGGAGGGAGGGACGAGAGAAGGAAAGGAAGGGAGGGAGGAGGGAAGAAAAGGGAGGAAGGGAGGAAGGGAGGGAGGGAGGGAGGAAGGAAGGGGGGAAGGAAGGGGAGGGAAGGAAGGAGGGAGGGAGGAGAGAAGGAAAGGAAGGGAGGAAGGAGGGAGGGAGGAGGGAAGAAAAAGGAGGGAGGAAGGGAGGAAGGAGGGAGGAGGGAAGGAAAGGAAGGGAGGAAGGAGGGAGGGAAGAAAAGGGAGGAAGGAAGGAAGGAGGGGGAGGGAAGGGAGGGAGGGAGGAGGGAAGGAAAGGAAGGAGGACCTGCTGCCTTTTTTTGGTGGCAAAAAAAAAATATGACAGGGTCTTATTTTGGGAAAAACATGATGGGATCCTTGCCCACGGAAGAGGGAATCCGTGCCACAACCGCACCGAAAAGGATGCAGCGAAGGGAAAAGAATGGCTCTCAAAGGTTAAGGGGGAAAAAAAGATATGGACGGTCTGAGCGCTACCAGAAAAGCTGCAGGACTATCCATCCACCCATCCACCCAATTTGCAACACTCTCTGCCCGAGTCTGATGACAACTCCCATGACCCCCAGGCCAAGCTATAAATGCTGAAGAAATATGGCAGTTTCATCCCATAAGTCTGGAAGGTGATTTTTATTTTTATTTTAAAGGAACAAAAGCCATTTTCTGCTTCCGTGTGCCACCATGCAGAAAAACCTGCATGGGAAGACAGCATGAATGTAACATACCTTTAAATTTACACCTTATTTGTTCCAGCAGTTGGTCCCTCAATTTTGCTTTCAATCGCGCCTGTAACTACTAGGCTGCCCCTAGATAATAATGTGTTAATAAATATATGCACCGTTTACACTGTTGGTGTTTGTCCTAACAATGGGGAAATAATTTTGCTCCCACCGATGGCTCTGGCCCAGTTAACGAAGGCTAATTCCTCCAGGAATTCCCTGCAAAACTGAACATTAGTGCATTAAGCAATGGGTTGTCACACAGTTTTTGTGGGTGTTTCTTTTATCTTCGACCTTTGTCGCTTATGGGTTTTCAAAGGCAAGGGAGGCTGTGTCGGAATTTGGGCAGCTGCTCAAAATTTAGAAAGTTAAAAGTAAGAGGGGAACTTACCAAATTTGGAGATGATACTAAGCTGGCAGGAATAGCCAACACCCAAGAAGATAGATAGGCTCAAGATCCAAAGGGATCTTGACAGACTAGAACCCTGGGCCGTGTCGGACAAAAGGAAATTCAACGTAAAAGTAAAGTCCTGCACATAGGCAAGGAAAACCCAAAGGACCCATATAGACTGGGTGAAACCAGGCTCAAGAGCAGGAACTGGGAGAGGGATCTTGGAGTCTTAGCAGCAGCAGCCAAAAAAGCCCATGCAATCCTAAGTTGCATTCACAGAGGGATACAATCAAGATCAAGGGAGGTACTAACACCACCTTATAAAGCCTTAGTAAGACCACACCTGGAGTACTGAATCCAGTTTTGGTCACAACACAATAAAAAAAAGATGTTGAGACTATTAAATTAAATTAAACATGCTGAGACAAACCAAATAAATAAATAAAATAAAATAAATAGAAAAAGTGCAGAGAAGAGCAACCAGGATGATGAGGGGACTGGAAACTAAAACATATGAAGAAGGGTTGCAGGAACTGGGCCTGGCTAGTCTGGTGAAGAGAAGGATCAGGGGAGACAGGATAACATCTTCTAATATCTGAGGGATGCCACAGAGAGGAGGAAAGGGGTCAAGCTATTTTCCAAGGCACCTGAAGGCCAGACAAGGAATAATGGACGGAAACTGAACAAGGAGAAATTCAACCTGGAAATAAGGAGGAATTTTCTGACAATGAGAACAATCAACCAATGGAACAGAAGTTGCCTTCAGAAGTTGTGGGAACGTCATCACTTGAGACTTTCAAGGAGAGATTGGACTGCCATATGTCAGAAATGGTGCAGGATCTCCTGCTTGGGTGGAGGGTTGCACTAGATAACCTACAAGGTCCTTTGCAACTCTCATTATCTGTTATCTGGAACAGTTTACTGAAATGTGGGACTTCTTTGTTGTACCGAGAAGTGAGGTTTTCATTAACGCTGGCTGGGATGGCTTGCTAATAGGTCATTTATTTATTTAGATATTTTCCAGTGCTGTTGTAACTTTGAACGGTCACTAAACAAAGATAAGTTGTCGAGGAGAACATGTACTTTACACCAGGATTTCTCAGGTGTGGCAACTTGTAAGAGGTGCAGACTTCAACTCCCAGAATTCCCCAGCCAGCATGGCTGACACGAGAACCGTAAGGTGGCCTTCCTTGCATTTCCACAATCCATCCTTCCATACATAAAAGCTCAAGCCGCACATTTGGCATGTAAAACGTAACTGGCAGCTATACATGGCAGCCCAATGTAGCCTTCAACCCCTACATTTTGTTGGGAGTAGTGGGGGGGGGGTTATCAGAGACCCTGCCACAATTGCCAAAGAAGAGAATGAGATCCAGGAAATGGCCAGAGAGAAAGATGGAGAGAGAGAGAAAGAAAAAGAAAGAGAAAGGGAGAGGGAGAAAGAAGGGAGGAAAAGAGAGAAAGAAAGAGGGAGACAAGAGAATGAAAGCAAAAGAGAGACAAAGAGAAAGTGACAGAGAGAGAGAAAAAGAGAAGGGAGAAGGGAGAATGAGAGGACAGAATGAGAGGAGAGAGAGAGGAGGGAGAAAGAGAGGGGGCGGAAGAATGAGAGAATGAAAAAGAGAGAGAGAAAGAGAGGGAGAATGAGAGGACAGAATGAGAGAAAGAGAGAGGGAGAGAAATGAGAGGAGAGAATGAAAGAGAGAGAGAAGGGTAAAAGGAGAAAGTGAAAGAGAAAGAGAAGGGAAAAAGGAGAAAGTGAAAGAGACAGAGAGAAGGGAGAAAGAGAGGAGAGTGAGAAAAAGAAAAAGAGAAGGGAGAATGAGAAAAGAGAAAAAGAGAAGAAAGAGGGAGAGAGGGATGAGGAGAGAGAGAAACTGTTGGCTTGTCACAAATGTGATATATCTCAGATTCCTATAAATATTCTCCAAGGGCCTTTGTAGAGAACACATTTTATCTGAGAAATTGTGTTTTCCACTCCCCAGAGAGTAAGCTGAATTTTATTTCTTTCTGTAGGGGAAGAAACCCTGACAATAAATCCCCGTTTCTCAACCTTAGTGGCTTTGAAACTGGGCGGACTTCAACTCCCAGAATCCAATGGCCAGGAAAGTTGAGAAACGCTGCAATAAATCCTTTACCATAATAGCTTTGGGTGGAAGGAATGCAAAAATTAAGTGCATGTGTAATTTCGAACGACAACCACCACCACTACATGTCAAGGATGTAGCACAGAGGGGAGAGGAGAGTCCAGCTGTAATCCTGGAAGCCGGTCTCTCTCTCTTTTTTTTTTTTCCAGATCCCCAATCTTTTCTTTCATTTACCCCAATTTTTTCTTTCATTTACCAAAATATAAAAGGTGCAAAGCCAAATGTTAAAAAATATATAAAAAAAAAGGGGGGGGGGAAGCAGAAGAAGTAAAAGGGGAAAAGGGGTAGGGAATATGAAGTCCTCATTGTAAAACCACAAGGAAGGTTTAACCAACCGATCAACCATGGAACCGAGAGGGCTGCTTACCTCAGCTTTGCGAATATTCTCCCTGGTTTCGTCGATCTTCTGCTCCAGCTCCACTCGGCTCTGCTCGGTGGCCACCGGCCCGTGGCACTCCAGCTCGTCCAGGGTCTGCCGAAAAAGAGGGAGCAGAAAAAAATATTTAGCACATAAAGAAATCCAGCTGTGGACATTAGAAGAGATTCCAGAATTGATTGCTCATTTCTTAAGCTGGCATTCCGTTCCTCTAGAGCAGGGGTCTCCAAACTTAGTCCCTTTAAGACTGGGGGGACTTCAA
>BLBF01000006.1:3104612-3132495 GCA_015471245.1 Laticauda colubrina | reverse complement strand
GTAAAGTAAAGTAAAGTAAAGTAAAGTAAAGTAAAGTAAAGTAAAGTAAAGTAAAGTAAAGTAAAATAAAATAAAATAAAAGCCTTCCAGTCAACCCTCATCTGCAATCTATGGAGGGTCATTTAATACTGTAGTAGGCAGAAAAATCCGACCAAAACAGGAAAGGACAGCTTCAAAAATGTTTGTGCAAGCTCTTTGGAACGTTTATCTTGCCAGCCTATATTGTTGTGGATGGCTGTTTTCTCACAGGATCACATGCTGCTTTAAGGAAGGGGCCGCGTTCTCCGATGAGGAAGCACAAAAAACGCCAGCGAATTTCCTCTCTTTCCCGGCCCTTGCAAATATGCTTATCTTTGCATTAGTGGGCAAAGAACAATAAATGTTCTCTAGTTTGCTTTTTTTTGGAGGGGGGGGGGGAGGGGGCATCTTCTGACTCCAAGAATGCATCCTTCCTGAATTAGACTTGTGTCCTCATTGATGAGACTCGCTAGGGTAGCTGATCCTTTTTGATCAGGATCAAAATTTTGCAAAACTCTTTTTTGTTGGTTTAGGGCGATAGTGCGTGTAGGCCCTGCGTTTCATTTTTTAAAAATTGGTTTATTTTTATCCCGATTACTTCATAAGCATATAATAGCCCTTCCTCCTCCCTGTTTCTCCACAACAACCCTGTGAGGTGGGTTGGGGCTGAGAGGGAGGGACCAGTCCAAAAGTCACCTAGCTGGTTTTCATGTCTAAGGCAGGATTAGAATTCACTGTCTCCTGGTGATTGGCCCAAAGTCACCCAGTCAGCTTTTGTGACTAAGGTGAAAGTAGAACTCACCATCTCCTGGTGACTGGCCCAGAGTCACCCAGCTATCTTTCAAGTTAAAGGCAAAACTAGAATTCACCGTCTCCTGGTGACTGGCCCAGAGTCACCCAGCTATCTTTCATGCAAAGCGGGACTAGAACTCACCAACTCCTAGCAAGTGGCCCACAATCACTCAATCAGCTTTCAAACATAAGACAGAACTAGAATTCACCATCTCCAGGTTTCTACCCTGGTGTCTTAACCACTAGACCAAACTGATGATAAATGAATATTTAACTGAAGATGCTGGCACAGCTGCAAAAGCTGTATCTTAGGTTCTCATCTTGGAAAGCTGCTTAAATCACCGAGCACAGGAAAAAAAATATCAAAATTTCCCAGATCAAGAACCACAAATCATGGAGTTTTGGGCCTGAAACTCTGCCTCCTAGTGAGGCAGAGTAAAATGCCTAGGGAGAAGGATTTGATATTCACGTTAATTATTGTTTCAATTGCAGTAAAGAAGGACATTTTTTTTTCTCCCCCTGTAGAGAAAAATAAGTTTCGTTTTCAATT
This sequence comes from Laticauda colubrina, assembly GCA_015471245.1. Classification (NCBI taxonomy): domain Eukaryota; kingdom Metazoa; phylum Chordata; class Lepidosauria; order Squamata; family Elapidae; genus Laticauda; species Laticauda colubrina. Next base: position 3,131,135 of record BLBF01000006.1, on the reverse strand, counting down.
CAGGTCAGCAAGATTATGCAGTAAACAGATGATGGCAAGCAACGTCTCTGGCATGACGTCCAATGAAAATAATCATGCAATATTCCATGGAAAGCAAGCAAACAACTTCCTGAAGGGCTTCCGCAGAATAAAATGAAAATGTGGTGGCCAAATGCATAACAGTTCTCCATTCCTGCTTCCTAGAAATTAACATTATTCATATGCCTGGGAGAGAAAAAAAGGCAGCACAGCCTATTTTTCATCCTGCAGCCTTCTCCAGAAAGTCTTCCACGGAAGGAAATAAAATATTCAAAAGAGAGAAACGGGAACTTTCCCAAAAAGGAGATCCTTGACTTACGACCAGGGTTGAAACCAAAAAATGTTTCCATTGTTCAAGCAAGGTGGGCTTATTACAGTGACACAGGCCTGATTTTACAACTGGGTTTGCAACAGTTATTAAGCGAACCGCTGCCATTGTTAAGTGAAACACATGGTCGTTCAGCAAACCCATCTTCTCCCAAGGATTTTCTCAGCACAGACCGGCTGGGAAGATGGCAAAAGAGATTCACATGACCCTGGGATGCTGCAACCGTGATAAATACATGCTAGTTGCCAGGCGCTTGAACAGATTATGTGACCATGGGGAATGCTGTGATGGTCGTAAGGGTAAGGATCGGCCCTAAAAACCACTGTTTTCAGTGCTGTGGTAATTTTGAAAGGCACTAAACAAATAGTTGTAAGCAAGGACTGCTTGGATGAGTTCCCTGCGTCTCGTTTTGTGTTGATAATGTTAATAATTGTTTTGTTGACTGGACGTTGAGCAAGGAAATGGCGTCCTTTCGATGTCTGAAAGAGAATTCTGACTGCCAAAGTGGATCCCAAATCCTGATAGATTCGTGTTGATTTCAGGACCTCTTAAGATTTCCTTTCTTTGTATTTCCTAGGCCTCGTTTTTGCAACCATGGCAACCGTATGAGATGCGAACTTCAACTCCCAGAATTCCCTAGCCAGCATTCGCTAGATGGGGCATTCTGGGAGTTGAAGTCCATACCTCTTAAAGTTGCCAAGGTTGAAAAATAGCCAATGATCGGGCTAAATCTCAGCGTTTCACAGGCAAAGAGGTTTTTTTGACAGGCTCTTTACAGAGATGGAAGGGACCTTGTAGGTCATCTAGTCCAGTTTTTGCAGGTCCTTTATCTGTTTAGAAGGACAGACCAATGAGAAACTTCGCATTCTAGTTCGTGGGCTGGATCCATCATGTGTTTAGCACAGCCCTTTTCCAATATTTGGAAAATATCTGTATTTTATTTCTGCCTTTCTTATATGTCCTCCACTCCCCTCCTTCCTCCTCCTCCCTGCAAACCCCACTCCCTTCTACCACTGATTATGTTCTCTAGTTGGATCATGAAACGTCTGCAAGAAAACCACCAAGCTCAGAGAGCAACAGGGATCCCACCATCCATCTTCTCCCTCAGCCCTCCTCCTCCTGCTCTCTGCAAACTCCCCTCCCTTCTGGCACTCTTGGGTCCCTAGTTGGGTCAGGAAATGTCCAAAAGAGAACCACCAAGCTCAGAGAGGATCTAGGACCCCACACTCCTCCTCCTCCTCTCTGCAAACCCCCATTGCCTTCTAGCACTGATGATGTTACCTAGTTGGATCATGAAATATCTGCAAGGAAAATAACACAGAGCACCAATGACCAAGCTCAGAGAGCACCAAGGACCCCACAGTCCTCCTCCTTCTCTGTCAGCTCCCCCCACTCCTCCTCCTCTCTGCAAACTCCCCTCCCTTCTGGCACCGACAATGTTCCCTAGATGGGTCATGAAACGTCTGCAAGAAAACCACCAAACTCAGAGAGCATCAAGGACCCCACAGTCCTCCTCCTCCTCTCTGCAAACCCCCATTTCCTTCTAGACTGATGATGTGATCTAGTTGGGTCATGAAACGTCTGCAAGAAAACCACCAAGCTCAGAGAGCACCAAGGACCCCAACAGTCTTCCTCCCTTCTCTATCAGCACTCCTCTTCCTCCTCCTCCTTCTCCTCCTCTACCCCACCTCCCCAACGAAAACTCCTTGCATCTTTTGGGTCCACGTGAAATGCTGAGATGTGGCAAGAATCATTTATATAGGAAAACAACCAGCCTGGAAGGGCAGCAAAACAGCCCACTGTAAGAAATAAATTTGGATATTTTCCCCGCCCCCAATGAACACCACGGAGATTTGGGGAAGCGGAAAGAGAGCATTGCAATGCATTTGTGAAGGGGCCGCCCACTTGGGGCAAGGAAGCCAGTCGCGTCATAACTTGGGGCGCGTCATGCATGACAAAGAGGACCACGGCACGGGGTTAATGGTGAGATGACGCCATATACCTCCACTAAGGTCACTCTCAGGGCACTGACAAGAGAGGGCTCAATATCCACCAGCTGAACGGCACTAAAACTCTGAATGTCAAAAGTGGCACAAGGACAACACAAACACACACAGAGACACAAACACACACACAAAAACACATACACACACACACACACACACACAACACAGTTAGAACTGCAAGGCAAACACAGGTCAATACGGTTAGTCAAAGAACAATGCAACCCGCGGTCTTTTTCATGGATCTCCAGCCTTGGGGTCAACCAAAGGATCTTCCAACTTGACAGCTTTAAGACTTGTGGACTTCCAATTCCCAGAATTCCTGAGCTAACGTGACTGGAAGAGGAATTCTGGGAGTTGAAGTCCACCAGCCTTAAAGCTGTCAAGTTTGAAGAGCCCTGGCATAAAGCGTTTGCAGGAGAGGTCAGATAAACCAGGGGTCTCCAACCTTCGGGGGTTGGCCTGCTGGCATGGAGGAAGGGAAGGAGGGAAACCATCCCTGTGAGCTGTGGGCTGGCACACACACAGAGAGATTTACTTACACAAATGTTGTGGCCAGACTCGGACAGTGAAGAGGTTGGGGAGGGACCTGGGCCAGTCCTGGGGTCTGGGGAAGGCTCTGACAAGGGCTCTGCATCGGAGGCAGAGATGGGGCCAGAGCCCTCCAACGGTTATCAGCTGCCTTCAGCGTCGGAGATCAGTGGGGCAGAAGAACAGCTGGAGCCTGTTCCCAGTGTGCACATGCACAGAGCTGCCTGAGGAAGGGAACAGCTAAGGAACAAGGGTCGATTCGGGAGTAAAGCCACAGGTGGATGGGGAATGGCCCCTCCCAGAGGGAATAAAGAAGAGCGAAAGGGGAGTGAAGTTTGCAGGAGACAATTAGTTCAATTCATTAGAGTGACAGTCTGTTCCTGACTCCTTGCCAAGTAATTGCTGCTACAGCATGGCGTTTGGAAGATATCGGCCTGGCAACTCTCCAAGCCTGATAAAGGTCTGGCGTTGTGAAATCTCTTGAAAGGCTGTTGGCCAGGACTTTGCTGGAGAGGAATTCAACTTTAGCTTAAATAAAAGGCATTTTATTCAGGATGAGGAGTTGGCTTTGTGATCTTGGGAAGCCCCGGTCAGACGACACAAGTCGTGAGCTGGTGCACACGGACATGTGGGCACAAGCCTTCCTCAAGTTGAACTGGGTGCCAATGCCTGCGTGCCAGTCTGCCACTCGTGGGGCCTGGTTCTGAAAAGGCCAGGATCTGGGCGTGGGCCATGAGGTGGGGCGTGGTTTGGAGACCCACAGGGCCTTCTCTTCCAGAAGAGAAAGAAGAAAAGTATAATACAGGTAGACCTCGACTTACAGACACCGTTGGGCTCAAAAAAATTCCATTGCTAAGCGAGACGGTGGTTAAGGGACTCTTGCTCCACTTTATGACTTTCCTTGCCACCGTCATTAAGTGAATGGCTGCAGTCGTTAAGTTAGTAAATGCAGTTGTTCAGTAAAACTGGCTTCTGCCTTGATTTTGTTCGTCCAAAGGTCGCAAAAGGGGATCGGGTGACCTTCGGGATGCTGCAACCATCATAAGTATGAACTGGTTGCTAAAGATCCAAATTTTGATCACACAACCCTGGGGAATGCCGCAGCAGTCATAAGTGTAAGAAACGGCCATAAGTCTCTTTTCTCAGTGCCGTTGTAACTTTGGTCACTAAACAAACCGTTTTAAGTAGAGGATTACAGGTAGTCTTCGACTTATGTCCATAATTGAGCCCAACATTTCTGTTGCTAAGTGAGATGCTTGTTAAGTGAGATTTGCTTCATCTTACAACCTTTCTTGCCACAGTTGTTAAACGAATCACCACAGTTGTTCAGCTAGCAACACGGTCATTAAGTGAATCTGGCTCCCCATTTGAAAGGAGGTCACAAAAGGGGTGTCAACTCATAAAATATTTCTCTGGTCTTTTTAGAGTTGACAACAGAAAGGGAGAGGGGAGCAGTGCAGCTGCTTGGAAATTGAAAGTGCATTCCATACATAGTTTTTCAAAGATAGTAACTAGGTGGCTGAAGTTTCTGCCACGCAAAATTCTAACTGGAGAGCATGATTGAGGACTTGTGGCTAGGGAGGTGTCCCATTGGAGAATATGAATTATGATACACCCAGGGGGTGCAGGGGGAAAAAACAGGGTCAAGGGTGACAATGAATGATGTGTCTCAGAGTCAGCTATACCCAGACAGTGTCGGACATGTTAACTCCCAATAAATCCTTGGCAAGTTTTGGAAGTTTGGCCCAAGATTCATGATTTAAATGGGTAACTGCCGGAATCCTGATTCTTATGTTGGTTGGCTTAAAATTAAGCGTGGGAAGAAGATTTGGAGCCTGGCAAGAGTAGGTGAACGTACTAACTAAGTAAAGCATTTGCAGGCAGATTTCTTAATGAGAATTTACAAGCCCCAAGCAGTTCAGCCGTGGGCTTTTAATGGGCTTGATTTACGACCACAATCAAGCCCAAAGTTTCTGTTCTTAAGCGAGACATTTCTCAAGTGAGTTTTGCCCCATTTTAGGCAAGGGAGCGGGGAAAGGGGTTTGAAAGGACAGTTTGGCAGCTTGGAAACCAAAATTGCATTCCGTAAATAGTTTTTCAAAGATAGTAACTAGGTGACTGAAATTTCTGCCGCGCACAATTCTAACTGGAGAGCCTGATTAAGGGCTCTTGGCTATGGATATGTCCCATTGGAGAATATGAATTATGATACACCCAGAGGGGTGGAGGGAAAACCAGGGTCAAGGGTGACAATGAATAATGTGCCTCAGAGCCAGCTACACCCAGGCAATGCCGACATGTTAACTCCCAATAAATCCTTTTGAAGTTTCAGAAGTTTGGCTTGAGACTCATGATTTAATTGGTGGGTAAATGCCGGAATCCTGACAGCGGGATTATGCAACCCTGGGACCTTGTAACTGTCATAAATATGAACCAGTTGCCAAGTGTCCAAATTGTAATCAGCTGACCATGGGGATGCAACAATCAAACAAACAACGGTCATAAATCCCCTTTTTTTTCAGGGCCGTTGTAACTTTGAACATTTCATTAACAAAATGAAATGTTGTAAGTCAAGGACTACCTGTATCTGAATTTCAAGGGCCCATCTTTGGAGTTTGTACGGAGGCCGCCTGTGGTTTTATCTGACTTCTCTCAAACACAGCACCAAATCAAGGCCCACCCGCTCACCCATTTTCTCTTTGGGCCAAGGATAGTTTTGCAAAAGCTTGAAAACTGATTTTATTTTATTTATTTATTGAATTTATATATTTGCCACCCATCTTGTAACAACACGATTCTGGACGGCTTCCAGCATTGTTCTTGCTTTTAAATCAGTGCTCCCTTGTCTCTTAGAAATAAAAAAATAAATGAGAAAAATAAAACAGAATCCAGGAAAAAAAAAATCATTATTATTTTTTAGCCTTCTAGGGACACCAATTGAGCTTGGAGATGCATGAGCTAGCAAATACTTCAAGGCATAAATCTTTCAAATATAAATTGGAGTTAATTCTTTGAAACAAAGCAGATCATCACTTTTTTATGGCTAATTAGTTTTTAGCCCATCTTTGCTCGGAAATTGTGCTCAACATAAACAATTCCTGAAGTTCTAGAATATGGAACAAATTTGATAGGCTGGAAATTCACACATATGCACACATACAAAATTGTCCTCTGAATAATCAGATTAATTTGACGGGCTAAGGAGATCATCATCCTTGGTTTTAGTTTTTAAAATGTTAATTCTTTTTGTGGGTATCTTTTTAAGCCACCTGGAATAACTTTATTGGTGAGAGGGGCGGCATAAAAATTTAACAAGTAAATAAAGAGAATGGCTGCTTTGATAGGAAAGAATATTATCGGCTATTAAGCTGAATTAAGCAAAATCAGTTTCTTTTTTTTTCCCCATAGGGCACCACAAGAAGGCTAACCAGCTAAAATATGAACCAGAGAAAAAGAACTAAAAAGATCCCCGTTTCAGATCAAAAGGCCCACTTAAAGAGGGAGCTGTTAATTTTGATTTCTGCAAACAGGTGGAGGGATTAAAGGGAAAGTATACCATGTTTCCCCGAAAATAAGACCGGGTCTTATATTAATTTTTGCTCCAAAAGACATATTAGGGCTTATTTTCCTGTTAGGTCTTCTTTTGGGGGAAATATGGCATTAAATGCATCCGTTTGGCTGGCAATCTTAACTGGGTCTTATTTTTAGGGTAGGGCTTACATTCCCAGCATCCTGAACAATCATGCTAGGGTTTATTTTCCAGTTAGGTCTTATTTTCGGGGAAAGACGGTAGTAACACACCCTATTTCTTTGGGGAGTGTTTCTCAACTTTGACAACTTTTAAGAGGGGTGGGACTTCAACTCCCAGAATTCCTCAGCCAGCATGGGGAACTACTGTGTTTCCCTGAAAATAAGACCCGGTCTCATATCATTTTTTTGCCACCAAAAAAGGCAGCCAGGTCTTATTTTCAGGGGAAGTCTTCCACTGACTCACCTTCCGGTGGCAGCACTGAGTGCCCTGCCCAGCAGGACCCCGCTGCTGGCCCACTTCTTCTGCAGCCGCTTGCGCAGATCGCCTCAGGCCTTCAGGAAAGGCCTCTGCAGCTGAGAAACGAGCTCTGGATTAACGTGCGCAAGGCCTGGCTGCAACTCTCCCAAGGTAAGTTCCGGTAGGGAAGCTTCACCCCAACCCCACCCTAGCTTGATGTTTATCTGTGCACTCCGTCCCAAGCCATGCACCCCGGAGTGGGAGGGGACTTAAGTAGGGCTTCTATTGGATCCATGTGTAAAAAATCAAGCTAGGGCTTATTTTCACGATGGGTCTTATTTTCAGGGAAACACGGTACGGCCATTTTATCACTTGTGGACTTCAACTCCCAGAATTCCTGAGCCAGCATGAGGAACTTTGGCCCTTTCATCACTTGGGGGGGGGGGGGGGGTTTCCAACTCCCAGAATCCCCGAGCCACCCACCCACCCACCGCTGCCTTAGGAGCACAGCCCTTCCTGCATAGCATCTTTCCCAACCGGGGTGGCAAAACTTAAAATTTCTGGATCTCAGTTGCCATCCCCAGTGCTGGCCAGGCTGGCTGCTGATTTAGAGGAACTGAAAAGCACCAGGTGAGTTTCTGGTTTTGTAAATCCCTCTCAACCCTTCACCCCCCGGGAATTTATGCAAAAGTCTGCCTCCATCCATTGGGGTTTTTTAGGGGTGGGGTGGGGTGTTGTTCTCCTTGCAGAATGGGGGGAGTCCCCGAAAAGCATGTGCATACACCCACACACAAAAGGAAGCCGCGGCGGGGCCGCTAAAATCACACTTACAGTGTCGCTGTCGCACGGCTGAAACTGGAAGGACTGGGGCTTGTGAAAGACGGGGTTTTCTTGCAAGAAGAGCTGAAAATTGTAATCTCGCACTACCTGAAAAGAGAAGAAAAGCACCCGGGTTTACGGCTGTGTCAGAAATCGTAAAGGATCGATGCAGGGAGTCCTACAACGGTTCATTTAGTGACTGTCCGACGTTACGACGGCACTGAAAAATGTGACGTACGACCATTTTTCACCCTTACGACTGTTGCAGCATTCCCACAAACACGCGTTCAAAATTCAGACGCTCAGCGGCTGAATCGTATTTACGACGGTGGCAATGTCCCGGGGTCAGTGGGGAAGCCAGATTCACTTAACAACCAGGTCACTAGCTTAACAACTGCCATAACTCCCTTAACAACCACGGCAGCAGAGGTCGTAAAACGGGGCAAAATTCACTTTGTTTCGCTGAGGAGTAGAAATTTGGGGCTCCACTGTGGTCGTAAGTCGGGGGACTTCCTGTGCTTGTGACCGCCATTGGGACTGCAACTCCTGTAGCTTAAGTGCTTGTGACCGCCATTGGGACTGCAATTCCTGTAGCTTAAGCAGAGTGTTTGTTATGGGAGACATTTCCCATTTCACGACCGTTTTTTTGCAGATGTCCGTTAAGAGAATCACGCGATTAAAGCGAATCTGCCTTCCCAGTGACTTTACAGGTCACAAATGGATGCTGTGACTGTCATAAATGCAGGCCAAGTGCTCCGATTTTTGACCGCAGGAATGCTGCAATGGTCGTAAGTGTGAGGATCAGTTGTCCGCCACCATTTTTCCAGCACCGCTGCAAATTCAAATGGTTACTAAATGGAATATTCATAAACCGAGGACTTAACCTGCTGTGCTAAAATGATTAAAGCAACCCATTTCTACAACTGCACTGCATATAACAGAAGTTCCCAAACTCGGCCACTTTAAGACTTGCTGGACTTCAACTCCCAGAATTCTCCCCAGCCAGCATCCCTTACTCTCTTGTAATCCCTTCCTCTGCAATCTCTCTCCACTTTAGGTTAAGAGAAGAAAGAAACAGACACAGCTGGCTGGGGAATTCTGGGAGTTGAAGTCCACAAGTCTTAAAGTGGCCAAGTTTGGGGAATCCTGGCATATAACAATGGACAGATCCATTGTTCTTAAATAAAAAAACGATCCAGAAAACATTCCTATTTATTTATTTATTTTTATTATACAAAATTCCCATCCAGCCAAACTGCTCAATTGCAGGAAATAATTCTGATGCCTTCTTTAAAATACGTTTGCATGGGGTTTTTTTTTAATGCCGGTATCGGGTTTTTAGTCTCTCTCAAAACAGACTAATAGATGCTGCTATATTTATAACTATAATGAAAAGAACATTCAGCCTCAGGTTAAAATGAAATGTAATAGGATAATAAAAGAGCTTGTCGCACACAAATTAAGGCAGGTTTTTTATCACCGTACAGTTCTCCAAACATCTGAAAAGAGGCAGAAACATTGGATTAACCCTCCAAACTTGTCAATCTCAATAGTAAATCATTTTTTAAGGTGAGGAAAGAGGATTGTTTAACATTTGGGGAATCCAGTAACAGTAATAAATCTACTCGCTCTCCTTCCAAAGAGCTTCTTTTTCCAAATTAATTTGGATTTCCAAAATCGGGTCTAATCTGATGCTATCTTTTTTGTTTAATAATGAACTGACTTGAAAGTAGTTTACAGATAACGCTCCAAGTGCAACAACATCCAATTCAAAACGCAGAAGCAATAGAACAAGTCAAAATATTTATGGGATAATAACATTAAAATTATATTTATAGTATAGATATATAGTCTATTTGGTTTCCATTTATGCACACAAGTGACTGTATCAATTTTGGTCTATCACTCTGTTGAATAGGAATACAGTTAGCCCTTGACTTACGATCACAATTGAAACCAAAATTTCTGTCTGCAAAATTGTTAACAACTGAGACAGTTGTTAACTGAGCTCTGTCCCATTTTACGACCTTTCTTCCCACAGTTGTTCAGCGAATCACTGCAGTTAAGTTAGTCACATGGTTGTTAAGTGAATTTGGCTTCCCTGTAGAATAGAAAAGTGGACTCCAAACGTGGCCACTTTAAGACCTGTGGACTTCAACTCCCAGAATTCTCCCCATCCAGCATTGCTTGCTCTCTTGTAATCCCTTCCTCTGCAATCTCTCTCCGCTTTAGGAGGTTGAGAGAAAAAAAGAAACAGACACGGCTGGCTGGGGAATTCTGGGAGTTGAAGTCCACAAGGCTTAAAGTGCCCAAGTTTGGAGACCTCTGGAATAGAATAACAGAGTTGGAAGGGACCTTGGAGATCTTGTAGTCCAACCCCCTGCTTAGGCAGGAAACCCTACACCACTTCAGTGTTTTGGAAGAAGGGACTTTGTATATTTCTTTTTGAACGGGTTTCATCACTTGGAAACCTGACAACAAGCGGTTATCCAATCTCTTCTGAAAAACTTCCAGTGTTTTTTAAAACTTTTGTCGGAAGGTCACAAAAGTGGATTTACGTGACCCTGGGACAGTGTGACCGTAGTTAAATATGAAACCAGGTGCCAAGCGATTGAAATTTGATCGTGGGGGATGCTGCAACGGTCGTAAAGTGTGAAAAATGGTTGAAAGTCGCTTTTTTTCAGTGCCGTTGTAACTTTGAACGGTCACTAAATGAATGGTTGTTATGTCAAGGACTAACTGTACAGCAAGTAGGTGATATCAATATCCTACAGCAGAGCTCTCCAAACTTAGCCACTTTTAAGACTTGTGGACATTCAACTCCCAGAATTCCCCAGCCAGCATAGTTTACTCCCTTGTAATCCCTTACTCTGCAATCTCTCTGCACTTTAGAAGGTTAAGAGGAAAAAGAAACGGCTGGCTGGGGAATTCTGGGAGTTGAAGTCCACAAGTCTTCAAGTGGCCAAGTTTGGAAATCTCTAGGCTACAGAAACATCTGGGAGATTTATAATTGTTATTCCCCAACATGAAGTAAATTCACGTTTTACCTGGTGGGTCCCAATTAGTGACATGCTAGCTATGTTCTGGAGCAGAAAAGGAAGCAACAAGAAAAAGATTTGTGAAGAGCAATTTTCCAGGGTCATAAAAAACAAACACCAAAGAAAATGGGGTTATCTGTCGCCGCTATGGGTGGTCCTCAACTTACGACTGCAACCAAGTCCCAAATTTCCCCCGCTAAGCAAGGCCAAGTGAATTCCTCCCCATTTAATGACTTGGGGGGGGGGGCGTAGTTATTGAGAAAAATTATTGCAGTTGTTAAGTGAACCAGGCAGCCGTTAAGTGAATCAGGCAGTCATTAAGCAAATATGGCTGCCCCCCAACTGACTTAGCTTGCCTGAAGGTCCCAAATGGTATTTCATAGGCCCTCCCAGGATGTTGCAACCATCATAAAGTATACGCTGGTTGCGCCAAAGGCCTGACTTTTTGATCACGTGACCGTATGGAATGTTCCGACGGTCGTAAGCATGAGGACTGGTTGTGAATCACCTTTTTCAGTGCCTTTGTAACTTCAAAGGGTCGCTGAACCCTGATCATGTGATGGGGGGGGCGGGGAGGATGACTGCTGCATCAGTCACTAGTCCCATTTATCAGCACCGTCATAACTTTGAATAGTTACTCAATGAATGGCCGTACGTTGAGGACTCCCCAAATAGTTTCCTTCCCAACTTCACCACATGCAGGTGTTTATTGCCAACACTGAACTGGTGGCATTTGCCTGCTTCCCTGAACTTCACACCTGCTTTTTTCCCATTTCTGAACAGCCTTTAAGATCAGAAAAATAATAATAAGATTTTTGGATTTGCAAAACTTACCCGGCTTGCAGTTTCCAAAAGAAATTGGAATGTGCTTTGTACAGATTGGCATATTTCTAATTCAGTCCTGCTGAATACCATTAAATAATCCTTAAGGTGGTCATATACATTGCCATCAAGAGCCTGCATGGGGAGAAAAAGGGAATAAAATTTCCTTATTTGTAAACAAGGAAAGCTAATGTATTGTATTATATTCATTGATTAGACTCTATAGGCCATATCAAGATACAGGTTCAAACATATATTACCAATAAAATTCCAAACAAACCATTTCAAATGACAGTAGGGTAAAATAGAATAGTTATAGGATAAAATACAATAATTGAATACATAAATATGCAAAACAGGATAAAATGACATAAAATTCTATTTCTGTATCACCCCTGCAATCTAGCCCAATTAAGCTCACGTATTCCAATCTCAGTTGGGCCATTTTAGTCAGAAATTGTGCTTTATTGAATGTCGTTTTCAGATTCTGACAACATATGAGGTATATGTGGTTTTAATATGGGCCTCTCACTGGGCCCTATGTTTAATAGGTGGATTGAGGTACTTATCTCTTGCTCCCTGATATAAGCACAAATTGAATCTATCTATCTATCTGAAAGCGAAATACCCCTCACGCTTCATCACAAAATCTCCAGAACCGTAAAGCCTACAAATTTGAAATTTGGCCTGTATGTTCCTCTCGGCTTCTAGGTGCTCATTTAGAAAGGATTTTTTGAAATGACCATCAGAGCATTAGTATTTCCTATGTTGTTGTTGTTCTTGTTGTTGTTGTTGTTGTTGTTATTATTATTATTATTATTATTCTCTGATGCTAAGGAGTTCTACTCCCCCTCCCCACCTGGAAAGAAATGTCTTCCAAATGCAAAACACAAGCAGAGGAGAGGAGGTTCAGTTTCAGAGCACCAAGCAGCTTTAGTACAGAACAGTTGAGCTAAGCCACGCCCAGGCTCCTTGCTGTCTCCTCCTTGCTCACACAACAAATACAGCTTCAGTTTCCAAACAGCCCTCAACTCTCTCACAGACTGACAGGACGCTAGTCAGATGAATACCGATGGATGCTGGTGGGCAGAGGCAGAATTTTATTCCCTTTTATTTTCCTCCCTAAAAACTAAGCCCGACCACATAGTTTCATAGAGAAGCATGGGTATCGAGCTAGTAATATATAGGAGTCAGATCTTTTACCTCTTCACCTCCACAGATCCATGTATGGGATAAAATGGAATCTCCCAAATCTAACCATTGTACCCAGGTGTTTGAATCTTGCTCAAGGGAACAAGGTAAGCCATCAAGGTAAGTCAACCGACAGTGAGTATGATTACAGGTAGTCCTCGAATTACGACCACAATTGAGCTGAAAAGGCCTCTTGCTGAGTCAGTGGTTAAGTGAAGTTTGCCCCGTTTTACAACCCTGCCGCCGTTGTTAAGTGAAACAGTGCAGTTCTTAAGTTAGTCACAGGGTTATTAAATGAATCTGGCTTTCCCCCTTGCCTTTGCTTGTCAGAAAGTCCAGGGGTGAGATGCATAGGTTTTTACTACCGTTTTTGTGGGGAGTGGCTGGGTGGGCGTGGCCATGTGACTGGGTGGGTGTGGCTTCTATTTCTTTTTTGGCAGCATACCCCCCAGCGCTCCATTTTTTGGAGGGGATCCTGGCACAGGTGATCATCAGAACAGCTGATCATCGGAACAGCTGATCATCGGAACAGCTGATTGCCAGAATAGCTGATCGTTGGGAGGAAAAAAGAGAAAAACCATTCCGGTTGAACCGGTAGCTCAGTAGTAGGATTCAAAAAGTTTTATCACCAGTTCAGTGGGCATGGCTTGGTGGGCGTGCTCTGCACATATGCACACACTTTGCGCATGCATGCCAAACAAACATTTTGCACAGGCACAGAGGCATTCCAACTTACCTCCTGCAAGCCTGCACTCTCCCGGTCACTTTAGCAACTGCTGCACTGCACTCTGCTGTGCCGCGCAAATCAGCTGCACTTCAAAAGTAGAAGACAAAGGTAAGTATGGGAGCCTGGGTGAGCGGGTGGGCCCAACAGCAGAGCAGCTGTTGTGGTTAGCCGGCAGCAGGTGCGGACGGCTGAGGAGAGTGAGGACTCAGATGAGGGGCCAGGGCCATCAGGGAGTGGACTGCTGCCTTCAGAGATTGTGGGGGCTGGCAGCAGCGATGAGGAGGTTCCCGAGGAGCCTGGGCCAAGTGCGTGTGCACGCAGGATTGCTCATAGGAAAGAGCAGTTGCAGCAGCACGGGCAACTCGGGAGTAAGGCTGCAAGGTAATGGCCGCTCCTTCAAGAAGATAAAAGCCATCTGTGAATCAGATGTTCTTTGCAGGAAGCAAAGACGTTTTGAAACTCAGCCTCATGGACATTACAGTATCTTAATTTGGGATTTGAAGACTCTTGTGTTGTGAAATATTTCTTATCTGTGATTTTAGACAGCTCGCACAGTTTTGGTGAGGTTTGTGCTTATCAAAGTTAATTAGTTTGCAACAGCCTTTTAACCAGTGAGACTCATTAAATGGTTTCTGTTCCCTTTGGTTCGTGTTTGTTTTATTGGAAAAAGGTTTGGATCAGAACAGCGGCAGAAACAACCGGTTTGGTCTCCACTGCTCATCACCGCTACCAGTTTGGCTGAATGGTAGCATTTTTTTTACGACAAGTTTGCTCAAACCGGGCCAAACCAGTAGAATCCCACCACTGAGAAAGTCGCAAAAGGGGATCATGTGACCCCCCCAGCATGCTGCGACCGTCATAAACATGAGTCACTTGCTGAGCATCTGAATTTGGATCACATGAGCACGGGAGGGCTGCAATGGTTGTTAAGTGTGAAAAATGTAAGTTACATTTTTTTCAGTGCTGTTGTAACTTCGACCGGTCCCTAAACGAACAGTTGTATGTCGAGGACAACCCTGTATTTCAAGGAGTCTGTGCAAAATCCGAGTAGTGAGATCAAATTAAAGAGAATATTGAACTGGAAGTCCATCTTCATTAAGCCAGCAACAGGAACTTAAAAGATTTTAAATTCTCGTTAAATATAGTTAATGGTAGGTTGGAGCCACATTTAATTCGGTGTTTCCAGCCTCCGTTTCCTGAACTGCCACTTTTGTCAAGTACTGCAATGACAATGATTTAAAGGCTCTTAAAGACAAGGTGGCCAAGGTGAAAAATGAGAGGCCTGCCGTGAGGGTATTTTGAGCAACGGGAAAAACCAAAACCGAACTCAAACCAGCTCTCCAACTTTGCTTGCTTGAAATCAAAGTGGGTAGGTTTGGAACCAAGTGCTCATCAAAGCACCTCTGGGTCGTGTCAGTAGGGAAACCCTTAAGCTGACATCTAGCAGGCAGCCAGATCATGGACAGAAAAGGTTTGCAATCGCAGGCGAGATAAAGAGAGAGAGAGAGGAAGCCTCTTTTAATAGCAAACCAGCATGTAAATTTAACAGAATAACAGAGTTGGAAGGGGCCTTGGAGGACTTCTAGTCCAACCCCCTGCTCAGGCAGGAAACCCTACATCATTGCAGACAAATGGCTGTCCAATCTTTTTTAAAAAACTTCCAGTGTTGGAGCATTTACAACTTCTGGAGGCAACTTCTGTTCCACTGGTTAATTGTCCTCACTGTTAGGAAACTCCTCCTTAATTCCAGGTTGCTTCTCTCCTTGATGAGTTTCCATCTGTTGCTTCTTGTCCTGCCCTCGGGGGCTTTGGAGAACAATTTGACCCTCCCTCCTTCCTTCCTTCCTTCCTTCCTTCCTTCCTTCCTTCCTTCCTTCCTTCCTTCCTTCCTTCCTTCCTTCCTTCCTTCCTCTGGCCTTCTGTCTTTCCTTCCTTCCTTCCTTCCATCTTCCTTCCTTCCATCTTTCCTTCGTTCCTTCCATCTTTCCTTCCGTCCTTCTGTCTTTCCTTCGTTCCGTTTTTCCTTCCATCTTCCTTCCTTCCGTCTTCCTTCCTTCCATCTTTCCTTCCGTCCTTTTGTCTTTCCTTCCTTCCTTCCTTCCTTCCTTCCTTCCTTCCTTCCTTCCTTCCTTCCTTCCCAAGCAATAGCAGACTTACACCCTACTTCACTGTACTTTGTAGCCCTCTCTAAGCGGTTGACAGAATCAGCCTCTGGCCCCCAACAATCTGGGTCCTCATTTTACCCACCTCGGAAGGACGGAAGGCTGAGTCAACCTGGAGCCCCACAAATTTATTGCCTTACTTAAAAATTATCCAACTGCTTCCTTTTGTGTTGACACTGCACCTGTTTCTGACCACTCCTCATCACAGCAAAGAGGAGCGAAGAGACATCAGCAACCAAAACCACTTCCTAAATCTGAAACAAAACTTATCACCCGGGGTGGTCCAGGTTCCTCGAAGCCACACGGTCAGGAAATGGAGAAACAGCATGAAGAGAAGTCAGTGACTCCACCATGTTTATCAAAAAGAAAAAAGAAAAAAAATAAGCAGGTCACAACTACAGCTAAAACCCTATTGCTTTCTTCCTATTTTAACAGAAATTTGAAGTTTGTGTTTTATAAGGAAGTATTTGTTTTTCACCTTGCTTTCATACTTTCTCCATTTACCTCACAAAGTCCCCTAAACATCATAGTCCAAATTTATCTATTATTTGTTTTAGATGTTTACTTCCTGCCCTGTATTATTATTTTTTTACAAATAACTCAAGGCAGTGAACATTGAGAGGTTGGACAGCCATTGGTCTGAAGTGGTGCAGGGTTTCTTGCTGAAGCAGGGGGTTGGACTAGAAGACCTCCAAGATCCTTCTGATTCTGTTATTCAGGAAGGAAGGAAGGGAGGGAGGGAGGAAGGAAGGAAGAAAGGAAGGAAGGAAGGAAAAGAGGCTTTTAAGAAAAGACTGGACAGCCATCTATCTGGAATGCTATGGGGTCTCCAGCTTGAGCTGGGGGTTGGACTAGAAGACCTCCAAGGTCCCTTCCAATTCTGTTATTCTATATTCTATTCTTTCCTTTCCTATTCTATAATGTATTCCATTCCATTCCATATTTCTATTCTATTCTATTCTATTCTATTCTATTCTATTCTATTCTAATTTTCTCCTATTCTATTCCATTCCATTCTCTCCTATTCTATTCTCTCCTATTCTATTCCTATTCCATCCTATTTCTATTCCTATTCTATTCCTATTCTATTCCTATTCTATTTCTATTTCTATTTCTATTTCTATTTCTATTTCTATTTCTATTCTATTTCTATTCTATTCTTTTATTGCTTCTCCAGCCGATGATAACTGGACATTGGAGGCCAAGTTGGAGGTATTAAAGGGATTTTACCTATTTTTTGTGACTTTGTTGCTTTTGTGACACGTCCCAGGTCATCAAACACTGAATGGAATGGTTGCAAGTTAAGGACCACTGATACAAAGCTGCAGAACTGAGGGATATCATCTCATGGACAAATTCCGAGACTTCCAAATTATTATTATTATTGTTGTTGTTGTTGTTGTTGTTGTTTTAATGAATGTTTCCTTAGTTTTTTTGTTTTAGTGCAATAAAGCCGTACAAACACTTAATAGCTGAGGAGGTTACATCAGGGAAGAGAAGATGATAATAAACAAAATTCAGATTTCAAGGGAACTGGGAGGCTAATTATCTTAGAAACCTTTTCCAGGGAAGGTGGAATAACCTTCTCTTTAACAGCAGGTCTCAAGAGGGAGGAGAGAGGGGGCGGCTCTCCTAAGAAGAAGCGGAAGGGATGGGGGGGGGGGGGGGGGGATTTGGAAACGTGCTTGCTTTTGAACCTAAATGAAAGGCCGGGAACTTCAGAGGCTCCCATGATTTATTCATGGAAGACTAAAGCTTAAACGCTAAGCGGAGGCTGAGTTAGCAGCCCGCTGGGGACCAGGGTTAAGAATGCCCTGTAGGGATCTCTTATGGTGCCGGGAAAACAAAAGAGAGATCTTCTCTTCGACAAAAATCTGACATTCAGCCAGAGATGGGAGACTGGACAAGCATGTAATAAAGCCCACAAAGAAGGGATGTAGGGTTTCCTGCCTCTCTTCAAACTCTGTTTTCTATTCTATTCTATTCTATTCTATTCTATTCTATTCTATTCTATTATTCTACTCTGCATTCTATTCTATTTCT
The DNA here is from genome assembly GCA_015471245.1 of Laticauda colubrina. Classification (NCBI taxonomy): domain Eukaryota; kingdom Metazoa; phylum Chordata; class Lepidosauria; order Squamata; family Elapidae; genus Laticauda; species Laticauda colubrina. The sequence continues at coordinate 3,113,465 of BLBF01000006.1, read as the reverse complement.
ACTTTCTATTGCTGATTCTATTTTATCCTCTTCTTATTCTGTTCAATTCTTATTCTATTCTATTCCATTCCATTCAACAGTATGTTCCTCTCCTTCTATTCTAATTCTATTCTATTCTATTCCCTCCTGTTCTCTTCTATTTTCTATATTCCATTCCATTCTATATTCTACGCTATGTTCTGCTCTATATTCAACACCAGCTCGATACCCTTGCTTTGCTACAAAACTGTGTGGTGGGGCTTAGTTTTTGGGGAAGAACATAAGGAAAAAGAAATTCTGCCTCTGCCTACCAGCGTACATCTGGCTCATGTCCTATCAGTGTGTGAGAGAGTTGAGGGCTGTTTGGAAAGTGAAAGAGTATTTGCTGTGTGAGCAAGGAGACAGCAAGGAGCCTGGGTGTGGCTTAGCTGAACTGTTCTGTACTAAAGCCAGTTGCTTTAAATAATAATAATAATATAGGAAATACTCTAAATGCTCTGAGAGTCACTTCAGAAAAATCCTTTCTTCGTGAGCACCTGGAAGCCAAGAGGATCATATGGGCCAGATGTCAAGTTTGTAGGCTTTAGGGTTCTGGAGATTTTGTGATGATGCGTGAGGGGTATTTTCACTTTTATAGAGAGAGATTCCATTCCATTCTATATTCTATTCTATTTGGAAAATCTAAATCAGGTGGTCTGGTTTACGATCACAGATGAACCCAAAGGTTCCGTTGCTAAGTGAGACAGTTGAGTTTTGCCCCATTTTATGACCTTGTTTACCACAGATGTTAAGTTAATTGTTGCAGTTGTTAAGTGAGTCACATGGTTGTTAAGTGAATTTGGCTTCCCCATTGACTTTGCTGGTCAGAAGGTTGCAAAAAAGGGGATCAATGCACTGCAACCATCATAAATATGAGTCACTTCCTGCCAAGCGTCTGAAAAACGGTCACAAGCGCCCTTTTTTCATTGCTGTTGAAAGCTACGAACGGTCACGACAGGAACTGTTGTAAGTGGAGGACTAGCTGTTCTAAAATAAAGAAAACCCATTGCCCGTTCTCGTTTTCCAATCCTCAGAAACACATCAGAAGCACATCCTGGGTATTAAAATGACCAGCGTTCCCAGATTTATGGATTTTTATTTTTCCATCTCTGCCCTGAATATATGTATGACAGAAACAAAAATAGAAATGAAAATCTCGGGTCAAGGGGTGGTGGTATTTGTCTGCTGTAATTATTATTATTATTATTAATTATTTTTTGTTTTTGGGAGGGGAAAGAAGGAGGAAGGAGAGTTAGTGTCTGTAAATTATTGAAGAGGCCTGTAAGGCTATCTAGGAAAAGTGACATTAAATGGATTTTTTGGATTGTTCTTGCTCGACGGCATGAATAATTTAGGCCGCGGTTGGAAAAGGCTGCCTGGCAAGGGGCTTTTAAAAGCCCCTGCCTCGGCCTCCTCCCTTTCACCTTCAAAAAGGGAGCCCGGACTAACGGAGGAGGGAAGATGGAGCTGTAATTTGAGCTCCATAAATAAATGGTTATCCAATTTCTGCAAGAGATTTAACTCTCAGGAGCTTCCAAAAGAACAGCAAAAATGGTTGAGTTGTTTCCCAAGGGAAGAACATTTTAACAGGGTGGGACCTTAGGGGTCTTCTAGTCTGTTCTGACCCAAACCTGGTTCCAAGTAAACATAACACCAAACAGAGATAAAAGCAAAAGCTTTTAATGCCTCTCTGTGAGTTCCGTTCATTCACGGTTAAAAGGCTACGAAAACTAATGGCCTCTGATAAGAAGTGAGCCTTGCCAAGCTTGTGCAAGGCTGCCAAGAACACTAGATAAAGTTGCCAAGAACAATAAGGGGCGTGCAAAAGTGCACCATTGTGCCTACTAAATAAATCAAATAAAAAATAAAAGAAGGAAGGAAAGAAGGAAGGAAGGGGGAAGGTAGGAGAACAGGGAAGGAGAAGAAAGGAAGAAAGGAAGGAAGGTGAGAAAAGAATGGAGGAAGGAGAGAAAAAGAGGGAGTGGGAGGAAGGAAAGAGAGAATACCCATTCCTAAGAGGTCTGTAAGGGACATGCATAAGTGCAACATTGTGCCTCCCGTCCCTGTCCTATTGTCCCCAATTATTCCTATTTCCTGTATTCTTGCTCATGTTTATACTTATACCTATTATCTTGTAAGCAATTGACAAATCAAATAAATAAAAATAAATAAAATAAATGTTCCAAACACAAAGAGTCTCCAAACACAAACTAAGAGAGGCCAAATGTCCACCAGACTTGAGTACAAAAACTTCTTTGCTTCCTGCAAAGAACTCCAGTTTCTCAGCTGGCTTTTCTCTCTTAAGGGAGGGGACATTAACTTGCAGCCTTACTCCTGAGTCGCTGCTGCTCTTTCTTTCAAGCAGCTGCTGCTCTTTCCTTCAAGCAGCCCTGCGTGCATGCACGCTGGGCACAGGCTCCTCGGGGGCCTCTTCCTCATTGCTGCCAGCCTCCACCATCTCCGAAGGCCGCACTCCACTCCCTGATGGTCCTGGCCCCCATCCCTGCATCACACGCAGGTCCCTCATCCGAGTCCTCACTCTCTGAGACCTCAGCCATCCACACCTGCTGCCGGCGAATCATAACATAGTCCAACCCTATGCTCAAGCAGAAGACCCTATATCATTCCACTGAAATGGATGTCCAATTTATTCTTAAAAGCCTCCAGTGATGGAGCATCCACAATTTCTGTTTTTTGTCCATTAGGAAGACTGGATCAGACAAACCCATTTATCCAGAGTGATGTAGTAACTAGAGGTGACATGATAGCAGTCTTCTAATATTGGAGGGGCTGCCCCAAAAGAAGAGGGAGTCAAGCTATTCTCCAAAGCGCCTGAAAGCCAGACAAGAAATATTGGATGGAAACCAATCAAGGAGAGAAGCAACCTGGAACTAAGAAGGAATTTCCTGATAGTGAGAACAATCGATTCCGAGTTTGTGGGTGCCCCATCACTGGAGGTTTTTTTTACAAAGAGATTGGATAAGTGTTTGTCTGAAGTGGTATATTTTTTTCCGGCCTGAGCGTGGGTGGGGTGGGGTGTTGGGCTAAAAGACCTCCAAGAAGACCTCCCAAATTTGTTATTCTGTTGTTTTACTCCCTGGTTATTTTTTTAGACAGCTGAAATTATTCTTCAATGGATTTTGCAAGGGGGACAAACGGCGATAGGTTTTTTTTTCCAGACGGGCTGCGGTCGCCTCATTCACAAAATCCCTCACAACACTTCTGCCAAGCCGTGGGTGCCAGGCAAGAGAGGCTGCTCTGAAGTCAGACGAAACCTAGGTGTGAAACCTAGGTGTTAAATCGGGCAGATCAGGAGGAGAGAGAGAGAGAGAGAGAGAGCATCTTAGAGAAAGTTCTGCTATTTTACGGGGCCTTTTTTAAAGGACCTTAGGAATTCCCAACGGGAAGCCCATCCTCCTTGATGGGGTGTTTGTTCAGTAAGAAATAAAAATTTTGTTTTAAAAAAACTGCAACACATCGATCCGTTATTTGTCACTGTCGGTTTGTGATATTCCACAAATAAAATATATTTTTTTAAAAAATTAGAATATAACCATTTGCAAAATGCCAGTGGAGTCTGCTAATTTACCTATCCATCCATATTGTCAGTCTATCTATTCATTATCTATATCTGTCTGTCTGTCACTGTCTCTCTCTTTCTCTCTGTCTACCTATACATCTATCTGTCTGTCTCTCTGTCTCTCTGTCTCTCTTTCTATCTGTCTATCTATCTATCTATCTATCTATCTATCTATCTATCTATCTATCTATCTATCTATCTATCTGTCATCTGTCTGTCTCTCTTTCTCTCTTTCTTTTCTTTCTCCGTATGTCAGTCTACCTATCCATCTATCAGTCTTTCTGTCTGTCTGTCTGTCTCTTTCTCTCTGTCTACCTATCAATCCATCTATCCCTCCATCCATCCCTCTTACCTACCTACTAGTGGTGGGATTCAAATATTTTTTACTACCGGTTCTGTGGGCATGGCTTGGTGGGCTTGGCAGGCATGGCAGGGGAAGGATATACTGTAAAATCCCCCTTCCCTCCCCATCCCACTAACCTGCTTTCCAGCTCCGTTCTTCTGTGCAGGGCAACCAAAGAAAACCCAGCCAATCAGCTGGGACTCAATGGGAGGCGGAGAATAGACAGGGGCGGGGCCAGTCGGAGCTGGTATTTGCCGGTTCTCCAAACTACTCAAAATTTCCACTACCAGTTCTCCATAACTGGTCAGAACCAGCTGAATACCATCTCTGCTTACTGCCATTAGTTTAGTGGCCGTTCGAAGTTATAACAGCACTGAAAAAAGTGACTTATGACCGTTTTTCACACTTACGACCATTGCAGCCTCCCCATAGTCACACGATCAAAATTCAGATGCTTGGCAAGTGACTCATATTTACGATGGTCCCAGGGTCACATGATCTATTTTGCGACCTTTTGACAAGGACTCAAAGGGGGAAAGCCAGAGTCACTTCACTACTATGTGACTAACTTAACTCCTTGCAGCGATTCCCTTAACAATCGTGGCAAGAAAGGTCATAAAGTGGGACAAAAGCTCACTTAGCAACCGTCTCACCTAGCAGCAAAAATCTGAGGCTAAATTGTGGTTGTAAGTCAAGGACTATTGTAATAATTTTTGAAAAACAGTTTTACCTTTATTCTATTTCGAACATTGAACTTTAGATCCAGAATGCTCTCTTTAAAAGATACCGAGATCTTGCAGTAATTATAACTTATATAATTATGGTTAAAATTACAGGTCACGGTTAAAGAGAATTGAACAACACAGGGGGAATGGGGGAGCAGTTCAATTAAATCTGCCTTTAATCATTAATCATTACCTTGATAATGTTTACCAAGTCTGTTTGATAGTAGCGGTCTTGGTGCGCGTTGGCAGCTGCTAACGTGAGAAGATACTCATTCCTGGCATGAGTAGCTTTAGAGTTACACTCCGACCGGCGTGCTTTTAACTGGACAAGTAAAACAGAATTAGGTAAGCAATTGTAGCAATAGAGACACTGAGAATTGCAAAGCAATATTTTAATAAGAAGTGGATAGCTCGCAAATGAATTTATCTTTATTACAGAGGAATGATGGAGTCTGTCATCTACAACCTCTATCACTGTCTGGTTTGGTTCTGCACCCCAACAGGACAGACACAGACTGCGGAGAGGAATTAGGACTGCAGAAAAAACAATGGCTGCCAACCTGCCTTCCATGGAGGACCTGTGAAAATATTTACAGACCTCTCACATCCTGGACATCAACTGTTTCAGTTCCCACCCTCAAAACGACGCTATAGAGCCCTGCACACCAGAACAACTCGACACAAGGGGAGTTTTTTCCCCCAAAGGCCATCACTCTGATAAACAAATAATTCCCTCAACACTGTCCCACTATTTACAAAGACTGCACTACTATTACTACTATTAATCCTCCCATCCTTCCTTTCACCCATCTTCTCCCACTTATGACTGTAACCTTGTTGCTTGCATCCTTGCGATTTTTATTGTCTGTTTATTGTGTGATTTGATTGCATATTGTGAACTATGACTAGCATTACACCTTATGATTCTTGATGAATGTATTTTATTTTTTCTTTATGTACACTGAGAGCTTATGCACCAAAGATAAATTCCTTGTGTGTCCAATCACACTTGGTCAATAAAGAATTCTATTCTCTTCTTTTCTCTTCTCTTCTATTCCATATTTTCTTTTCTAGGCTATTTTTTTTCTATATTCTGTTCTATTCTATTCTTCTATTCGATTCCTTTTCTATATTCTATTATGTTCTTCTATTCTATTCTATTGCATATTTTCTATTCTATTCTATTCTGTTTCTTTATTCTATTCTATTCTATTCTATTCTATTCTATTCTATTCTATTCTATTCTTCATTCCATTATTCTGTTCTATTCTATACATGCAGCAGTTTAGAATTACAACAACAACCAAAAACAACACCTTTTGTACAGGTAATCCTCCACTTATGATCACGATGGAGCCCAAAATTTATGTTGTTGAGTAAGGCATTGTTAAGTGAGCTATGCTTCATTTTGCGACCTTTTTTGCCACAGCTATTAAACATTGATAAATTAGTAACATGGTCGTTAAGTGACTGTCTTCCCCATTGATTATGCTCGGCCGAAGGTCGCAAAAGGGGATCCCCTGCCTTTGGGACACTGCAACGGTCATAAGTATGAACCAGTTACCAAGTGCCTGAATTTTGACCACGTGCTCATGGGGGGATGCTGCAATTAATGGTCGTTAAGTGTGAAAAACGGCCATAAGTCACATCTTTTCAGTGCCGTTGTAACTTTGAACGGCCACTAAGTGAACTGTTGTATGTTGAGGACTACCTGTGATACAGAAAGCGGTTTTGAAGTTTCAACAACCACAGCGCCCTTTGCATTGTGTCTCCACTGCCAGACATTACACAGCTCTGAAATTGGAATGTGCAACTTATTCTGACACTTACTTTTACACTTGCTTTCTGTAAGCTTATCCTCGATTGGAAAAGGCTAAGTTTTGACCTGCAAGCAAACAAGCCAAGGAAAAATAAAGTTATTTCTGGTGAGCAGGCCAGAAAATCTGTACAATAGACCCGTGTTATTTAGAAGGTGATGTGCTATTATTTTTTTCTCTCCCTCTTTCAAACATGAGATTGAATGGAGAAATGCAGAACATTCTATGTCCGTGATGGCGAACCTATGGCGTGCACAGCCATTAGTGCGGGCACATTAGCCCCAGCCAAACTTACCTGCACTACGCATGCGCGCGTCTCCCAACTGATTTTCGGCCCATTTGAGGCTTTTTTCAGCCTCCGTGAGGCTCGAGGGAAACCTCTGCAGCCTCAGGAGGCTGAAAAATGGGCCTTCTGGAAATACCAGAAGTGCCAAAATGGGCCTGTTTTTTGGCCTCCCAAGGCTGCAGAGGCTTCCCTCAACCCCTCGGGAGGGCAAAAACGGTCTCCCCAGGCTGCAGAGGCCCTCCAGAGGTTGAAAATGGGCACTTCCGGTATTTCTGGAAGGCCAGTTTTTCGGCCTCCCGAGGCTTCCCTCAAGCCTCAGGGAGGATGAAAACAGCCTCAAACTGGACAAAAATCAGTTGGGAGGAGCACACACGTGCAGTGCAGGTAAGGGGAGGGGGTGTTGCGTGCGCATGTGCAGGGGGAATGGGGCGCATTGAATTGTGGGTGGTGGCACACACGTGCTATCACACTTTCGGCACACCACAAGAAAAAGGTTTGCCATCAGTGTTCCATATTGTCTCCAGCAGCCGAATCGGAGGAGGAGGAGGAGGAGGTGTGGGAGCCAGGGCCAGCATCAAGGCAACCCAGGAGCTCCGGAGAGGGAAGGGGGAATGGAGCTGGCAGAGAGAGAGAGACAGAGGCGGAGCCTGGGGCGTCCGCCAGCCCTCAGATGGAGAGCCAACAGCCCCCAGGTCCAGAGGTGGCTGATGAGGAAGAGGAGGAACAGCTGGGTCCAGTACCCGATGCGTGAATGCACAGAAGGCAGAGGAGAGGAGAGCAGTGGAAATCTATGGGCCGGTCCTTGGGACGGAAGAGCCACTGCTCCTCCCACACTAGCTCTGTGGATAAAAGGCAGGGGGCAGAGATGAATAGGTGTGGCACTGAGAAACATTTTGCCAGGGCTGCCGATGTTCCTCATGAAATGAATCGCTGAGTTCATTTCAGAGGGTTTGTTGTGTTTGGGGAGCTGGGTCAAAACATTGTAACTGTTATGGCAAAGAGTCATATGGAGTTAAACTTAAGGGAATTCCCACGCAGAATTTGGAGGACACGAGAACTTACTTGGCCTCAATGTCGGCCTTCTCCCGGACAGTTTGGGCCATCTGCTCCGTTTCGAAGTATTTCTTCTTCCCTTTAGCTAAATCTTTGACAGTCTCCTGAAGTTCCATCTGGATCCTGATCAGCTGGTCCACACACTGAACAACAATGAAAAACACAAAAAGCAAAATAATAATAATTGGTCTTTCATGAAAGTAGTTATCTGCCATTAAGAGCTGGATTTATACAGGCAAGTCCTTGATTTACAACCACAATTCAGACCAAAATTTCTGTCGCTAAGCCAGACAGTTGTTAAATGGGTTTTGGCCACATTTACAAACTTTTCTTGTCACTGCTGTAAAGTGAATCACTACTGTTAAATTAGGAACACAGTTGCTTCGTGAATCTGGTGTTCCCCCTGGACTTTGATTGCCAAGAGGTCGCAAAAGGGGATCCTGTGACCCCCCCAGGACACTGCAACCATCATAAATGTGAGTCAAGTTGCCAAGCGGCTGAATTTTGATCACGTGACCATGGAAATACTGCAAAGATCATAACTGTGAAAAACGGACACATAAATCACATACTTCAGGGCTGTTGGAACTTTGAATGGTCACTAAACAAACTGTTGTAAGTGGGGGACAGCATGTACTCTGAAAGACCCATCCACACAAAAATGCACTTGCACACTTTTGCTTATAGTAATATAAATAGGATTATAGCAATAGCCCTTAGACTTATATATCGCTTCATAACGCTTTCCAGCTAAGCGGTTTACAGAGTCAGCCTCTTGTCTTCCCAACAATCTGGGTCCTCCTTTTACCGATCTCGGAAGGATGGAAGGCTGACTCTACCTTGATCCGGTCAGGATCGTACTGCTGACAGTGGGCAGAGTTAGCCTGCTATACTACATTCTCAACCACTGTGCCAACAAGGAAGGAAGAAAGAAAGGAAAAGGGAAGGGAAGGGAAGGGAAGGGAAGGGAAGGGAAGGGAAGGGAAGGAAAGGAAAGGAAAGGAAAGGAAAGGAAAGGAAAGGAAAGGAAA
>BLBF01000006.1:3074606-3086784 GCA_015471245.1 Laticauda colubrina | reverse complement strand
TAGGACTAGAATTCACCATCTCCTGGTGATGGGCCCAGTGTCTCCCAATCAGTTTTCATGCCTCTGAGTAAGAAACTTTTTACCGGGGCTGCTGGCCTTCATAATAAAGGAATAGTTGATTTAAATATAGAGATCTGGTTCTATCAAAATCACGGGATATTTCTCAAAAAACAAACAAACAAACAAACAAACAAACAAACAAACAAACAAACCAGGATGAGCCTGGGGATACCTTTTCAAACTTACAAATTTTTATTGAAAGGCTTTAATAGCGCTGCAGTTTCACGAACTTTCTAATGCAATGCCTTCATGGGAAAAGATGCTACAAAACTCCTGATTATTATAAAAAAATTTTTTCGCAACCATAGTTTTTAGCATGACTCTCCCAACGACAAGCCTATTTCTTTCTTCTCCCCAAACACCTTTTAATGAAGCAAATTTGCTTCTTTTATGCCTCCTCCCCTTTTATTTAGGGGGAAAGTTAATGACCTGTAGTCTCGTTGCTAAGACAACCGGCAGCGGAATAAAATGATGGGAGACCAGTGAAAGAATACACAGCTAGCCCTAGACTCACAACAGTTCGGTTAGTGACTGTTCAAAGTTACAGCAGCACTGGGAAAAAAGCGACTTAGGACCGTTTTTCACACTTATGACCGTCGCACCAGGGTCATGTCATTTACATTTGCATGCTTGGCAACTGACTCACTTTTATGATGGTTGCAGTGTCCGGGGTCCCATTTTTATTTTTTATTTATTTGATTTGTCAATTGCTTATAAGGTAACAGGTGTAAGTAAAAACATAGCTATGAACACATGAAATGGATACATATAAGAAAAATATAAAAGAAACAATAGGAGAGGGACGGTAGGCACATTGGTGTGCTTATGCACGTCCCCGACAGACCTCTTAGGAAAGGGGTGAGGTCAATAGTAGACAGTCTAAGGTTAAAGTTTTTGGGGTTTGGGGAAGAAACCACAGAGTCAGGTCGAGGATTCCAGCTATCAGCCACTCTGTTGCTGAAGTCGTATTTCCTGCAATCCAGTTTGGTGCGGTTAACTCTGAGTTTGTATCTATTGTGTGCTCTTGTGTTGTTATGGTTGAAGCTGAAGTATCCATTGACAGGTAGGACATTGCAATGTATGATTTTATATACCATACTTAGATCAGACCAAAGGCGGCGTAGTTCTAGATTTTCTAGGTCTAGAATTTCGAGTCTGGTGGCATCAGGTCTTCTGCAACAAGTAGAGGAGTGGAGAAGTCTTCTTGGGAAATATTTCTGGACTTTCTCAGCTATGCTAATATCAGATACGCAATGCAGGTTCCAGACAGATGAGCTGTATTCGAGTATTGGTCTAGCAAATGTTTTGTATTTTTGTGACCTTCCGGCAAAATAAGCTCAATAGGGATGGATAGATTAACACTCAAAATAAAGGAGAAGAAAGAAACAGATTTTTTTTCGTTTTACCGATGGTTAATTGACAGAGACAAAAGTTAGAAACTCAAAAGTTTAAGAGAACAATGAACTACACAATGATGGTTTATTGCAGTGCTGGCTAACCTTTTTGGGCTCCCATGCCGAAAATTGCGCGCCCGCACCCAGAAGGCAATGCACCCCACCCTCGCACATGTGCGCGCAACACCCCTCCGTGCCACTTTACCTGCACTGCGTATGCGCACACCTCCCAGCTGATTTTGAGCCTCAGGGAGGCCCGTTTGAGGCATTTTTTTTGGTCTCCCTGAGGCTTGAGGAAAGCCTCTGCAGCCTCAGGAGGCCGAAAAATGGGCCTTCCAGAAATACCAGAAGTGCCCGTTTTCAGCCTCCGGAGAGCCTCTGGAGTTGGGCGGAGGCCATTTATGCCCTTCCGGAGGCTCGAGGGAAGCCTCTACAGCTTTTGGAGGCTGAAATACTGGAAGTGCCGAAACAGACCCGTTTTTCAGCCTCCAAAGACTGCAGAGGCTTCCCTCGAGCCCCTGAGAGGTCAAAAACAAGCTCCAGAGACCCTCTGGAGGCTGAAAACAAGCACTTCTGGTATTTCCGGAAGGCCCATTTTTCAGCCTCCTGAGGAGGCTGCAGAGGCTTCCCTCGAGCCTCAAGGAGGCCAAACAAGGCCTCAAACGGGCCAAAAATCAATTGGGAGGCCCGCGCATGCGCAGTACAGGTAAGTTGGACAGGTGGCACGTGTGCCATAGGTTCGCCATCACAAGTTTATTGTATTGTATGGAAGTTAAAACCCACCCCCCCTCCTAGAAAAATGAAATATTTTAGGATATATACTAAAAAAGCAGAATATTTCCCCCACAAGAGAAGTAGAAACTCACGAGAGGCAGAAACTCAACCCTCTCCCTGTGTTCATGGGTCAGCCTATTCTACATAACAAAGATCTACCTCCTTCAAGCAGAGCCATTTAATTGCCCTTCATTGCACCACCCACCAAGTTTCAACCAAACTTAACACACAGACAGCCTACAAAGCTAGCTATGACCTCTGACAACAACCAATCAGAATACTCTTCCTGTGTCCCAGGAAGTTCAAAGCCAGGGACCCTCAGCATCTCCTCCCTTTTCACCCAGGATCTTCAAGCCATGCGGTCCTGTCCACCATTAAACCATCTTTCCAAGTGGCTTCCATCTTTCCAGTGTCTTTTCCCCCACTTGGAACTGAACCCAGAAGGATATTTCTTCCAACAATGGATAAGCAAATATTATGAGGTGATTGTTATCAATGATATGAATATTATTGTTATTATTACTACTATTATTTTTAAAACTAACTGTACTCAGACAACTACACTGTTCATGTAGATATTGCATTTTTACTTTTACTAAAAAAAAAAAAAAATAGAAAAAAAAAGAGTCAATAGGGAAGCCAGATTCACTTAACAACCGTGTTACTAATTTAACAACTGCACTGATTCGCTTAACAGGAAAGTCACAAAATGGGACAAAACTCAATCAATTTCTCACTTAGCAATGTAAATTTGGGGCTCATAAATGGTGGCCGTAAGTCGAGGATTAACCCAGTTTATTTTTTTACTACATACAAAGCAGTTGGCCCAATGTCCGCCATGCGAACAGAAGACACTACTAAACAGATAGTAGTCCCTGACTTACAACTATCATTTTGCAACTTTTCAAAGTTGAAACAGCCTTGTGAATAAGTAGCTTACAACAGGTCCTCAGAGTTCGGACGGTCCCCCAAGGATACGGGATCAAAATTTGGATGCTTGGCAACCAGCCTATACTGACAGTTGCAGTGATTGCTCAACAAACTTGGCAGAAAAGGTTATAACATTTGAGTGCAACTCCCTTAATAACCGCCTTGCTTAGCGATGGAAATTCTGGGGTCCATTGTGGTTGTGAGTTTGAGGGCTGCCTGTTTTTTGATATGCCGAAAGGAATAGAAATTTTTTATCACGTTAGGCAGCAGCATCTGGTCCAAACCCTGGGTTTATATCTCAAGTGAACTGGGAATCTTTTCAAATTGAACTAAATCCAATTTACACTTGTGCCAGCTTTCTCTAATCCCAAACTGCAGGCAGACTCAATTACTTCACCAATTCAACATTTCTTTTAAAATGGGAGGTGCAGTTCAGTTGATAAGGGCTCTCCCCTGCCAACATAATAATAACCCATTCAAGCAACAACAAAAAAATAGCAGTGTTTCAAATGTAGGTGTTTTTTTATTTTTTTATTTTTTTTAAATCACTTTTGGCACATGTCTTTGGGGCTTTTACAGAGCGATGCATTTTTCAAGGCAAGGTATCCACCTCCTATTCACTTCTGTCATTTTAAATATAAATAGTAACACCACCCTTTCTCTTTCGTTTCCTGCAATCTGGCTTTTTTTTTAACCCCAAAAACAAAGACTAAGGGGTCATTAGGGAGGCATCTCCAATTGCCAGTTAACCCTTAACAGATAACAGAGTTGGAAGGGACCTTGTAGGTCATCTAGTCCAACCCTCCCTCCCAAGCAGGAGACCCTACGTCATTTCTGACAGATGGCAGTCCAGTTTCTTCTTGAAAGCCTCCAGGGATAAAGCTCCCACAACTTCCGAAGGCAACTTCTGTTCCATGGGTTGTTTGTCCTCACTGTTCAGAAAATTTCTGCTTATTTCTTGGTTGAATCAATCAGAATAGAGTTGGAAGGGACCTTTGAGGTCATCCAGTTCAACCCCCCACCCACCCAAGCAGGAGACCCTAACACCATTTCTGATCGATGCCAGTCCAGTCTCTTCTTGAAAGTCTCCAGGGATGAAGCTCCCACAACTTCCAAAGGAAACTTCTGTTCCATGGTTGATTGCTCTCACTGTCAGAAAGTTTCTCCTTATTTCCAGGTTGAATCTCTCCTTGGTCAGTTTCCATCCATTATTCCTTGTCTGGCCTTCAGGGGCTTTGGAGAATAGCTGGACCCCCTTCCTCCTCTCTGGGGCAGCCCCTCCCTCAAATATTGGAAAGCTGCTCTCCTTTCTCCCCTGGTCCTTCTCTTCCCTAGACTAGCCAAGGCCAGTTCCTGCAACCGTCCATCTTACGTTTTAGCCTCCAGTCCCCTCCTCATCCTGGTTGGTCTTCTCTGAACTCTTTCCAGAGTCTCAACATCCTTTTTATCGTGTGGTGACCAAAACTCGATGCAGTATTCTAGGTGTGGTCTTACTAAGGATTTCTTCTCAAACATTTCTCAATTTTGGTACAAACAAACAAACAAACCAAAATGTAGACTTAGAGTCTTAAGCTGCCCCTGCTAGTGGGGATGTTTAAAAATAAACAGCCATAACTTAAAATATTTCAACTATGTCTGCGGGAAGTAAAGAGTTGAGCTTTAAAAAAAGTTTCTTTAGAATAAAAAGAGCTCCAAGCAATGCAACTCAAAAGCTTTCTCAAGGCTGGATAAAAAATAAATTTCTTATCGTGTGTTTTTTTCTTTGGTGTTCGGAAAGGTAATGATTTTTAACACTTCATGATAAGAGAGAAAAATCGCTCGGTGTGAAAACACTTGTGCGGGAAGGAGGAGGGGGAAAAAAATCTGTCTGAATTTTCCCCCAAGTTGTAAAATCAGCGGTGTATTTTTGTGAAGTGTAAAATTAAAAAAAAATTTACTTCTAATTTCATTCACCTGCCAAGCAGACCGTAAGATCTATTTTTTCCCCCTAATTCGCACGAAAAGCAGCGATAACTGAAAGAAAGAGTGATACTACCTTGCTCATTGCAGAAGTTCAGTCTTTAGAGAGAGGAAGTCTCACGCTGAAATTCTTCATTTTATTATGTTCTCTACTACAACGTGCATTTCAAGCGTAACATCTCGAGACAGGCAGTCCTCGATTTACAAAGTTCATTGAGTGATGGTTCGAAGTCATAAAGGCAACAGTGAAAAAAAAGTGACATGACCATTTTTCAAACTTATGACTATTACATGGTTGTGTGGTCATGTGAATAAAATCTAGATGCTTGGCAATTAACTCACAATTATGATAGTTGCAGGGTCCCATGTGTGGGTGTGGGTGTGTCCTGGGATTGCCTTTTGCAACTTTTCACAAGCCAGGTTCACTTAGCAACCGTTACTCACTTTACAATGCAGTGGTTCACTTGACACCTTTGGCAAGGAAAGTCGTAAAATGGAGCAAAACTCAATTACAAGCTGTCACGCTTAGCAACAGAAAATTTGGGCTCATTTGTGGTCATAAGGTGAGGACCACCTGTATAGACAGTAAACTTTGACCTCTCAATATCAATGATGTATGGAACACCTTGAATTATTAATTTCTAATCTTCTCCAGAACACTTGACATTTCACTGTAGGAGTAGTTCTTGTTTAGTGACGGCCATGTAGCGACCATTCATAGTTACAACGATGATCAAAAAGTAATTTTCTGACCAATCCTCGTATTCGCGACCTTTTCAGGAAAGCACAGGAAAAAAGCTGAATTGAGACTATAAGCACGGTTGGTCTCACTTAGCGGCCACTTTGCTTAACTATGGGCACTATATGAAGACTGAAGTACAGGTTTAAATATGACATGGGAAGTATCAATTTTTTTTTTTTTAAAGTGGAGGAAGCTGGGGAAGGGCACAGGCCGGCTGGGCATTCAGAAGACCCAGGCCATTCCCCTCTTCATCCTAGGGCAAGCAGGGAGGAGCGGAGAAGGGAGAAACATGAATGGCATGGTCTACAGGGGAGGAAGGGGCCCTGATCCCCTTCACGGGCTGCAGCTGTGAGGATTTCTATTTATAATTTATATGTATTTTGAGTTTGAACAGCATTTCTTCCTTTTCACAACTGTTTGTGGGGGAGTTTTTTCTCCAGTCAATGATAATTGGAATTTTAAAGCCAAGTTGAAGGAATTAAAGGGACTTTTTGTGATTTTGTTGCTTTTGTATCTCACACTGAGTCATCACAGTTGTTGAGAGACCTTTGAAGTCACAAAAAGCACTGAAAAAAAATGACGTATTGCCGTTTTTCACACTTACAACCATCACAGCCTCCCCCATGGCCACGTGATCACATCAGCACCTGGTATGTATTTGTAAATTTTGCACCATCTTAGGCTCACGTGATCAAGGTTTGTTAATCTTCCCATCTGGCTTCCAACAACCAAAAATCAACGGGGGAAGCCAGATTCATTTAATAACCCCATGATCCACTTAACAACCCAAGTTGAAGCCCACAGGTTGTATAGGTCACCTAGTTGCCCCAAGACAATGGCAAAGATTCCTGGCCACATTTTCATAATGACCGTGGGGAGCAGCATGCATTTATATAAACCAGGTGCCATCCACTGTTTTCAGAGGTTTTGCAGCCTAGCTTTTCCTGAAACGTGTCCATGCAATCTCAGTAAGTTTAAAAAGAAGAAGAAGAGCATAATAGCCTACAAAGTTAAAATTTGGCCTGTATGTTCCTCTTGGCTTCCAGGTGCTCACTAAGAAAGGATTTTTTGAAATGACCCATCAGAGCATTAGAGCATTAGTATTTCCTAGATGAGGATGATTATAATTATTATTAACACGCTCTAATGCTAAAGAGTTCTACTCCCCCTTCCCACCTGAAAAAAAATCTCTTCCAAATTCAAAATACAAGCAAAGGAGAGGAGGTTCAGTTTCACAGCACCAAGCAGCTTTAGTACAGAACAGTTGAGCTAAGCCACACCCAGGCTCCTTGCTGTCTCCTCCTTGCTCACACAGCAAATACTGTTTCACTTTCCAAACAGCCCTTAGCTCTCTCACACACTGACAGGACCCTAGCCAGATGAATACCAATGGATGCTGGTCGGCAGTGGCAGAATTTTTCCCCCCTTATTTTTCTCCCCAAAAACTAAGCCTGACCACATAGTTTCGTAGCGAAGCATGGGTACACTGCTAGTTATTCTATACTTTGAATTGCTCTTCCCAAATAAGCCACCATTGCACTCACCGCAAAGAAAAATGGTCTTCTTTTAAAATTGGAATGGCTTTGGCTTGTTTCCGTTTGCTAGCCGGAGCAGCTACAATAACCAGGGGGTATAGGAAGTCCTTGACTTGCAACCGTTTGGTTAGTGACTATTGGAAGTTGTAACAGCATTGAAAAAAGGGACTTATGACCTTTTTCCACCTTTACGACGGTCGCAGCATCCCCAGGATCATGTGATCAAAATATGGACACTTGGCAACTGACTCGTGTTTATGACGGTTGCCAAGTCCTGGGATTGCGTGATCCCGTTTTGTGACCTTCCGACGAGCAAAGTTGATGGGGGAAGCCAGATTCACTTAAACGATTGTGTAACTAACTAAACAACTTCAGCAATTCAACTTAACAACCGTTGTAAAATGAGGCGCAGCTGACTTAACAACTGCTCTGCTTAGCCATGGAAGTTTGGGAGCTCAATTGTGGTTGGAAGTCCAAGGCTACGTTAATTCTGTCTGGGTTGGTTTTGTGCTCTCTAGCAGTGGTGGTGAACCTTTTGGGGCTCCTGTGCTGAAAATTGCGCGCGCAAGTGCACTCAGAACACAATGCGCCCCACCCACCCCCACGCAGGCACGTGCAACACCCCTCCATGCCCCTTTACCTGCGTTGCGCATGTGCATGCCTCCCAGCTGATTTTCGGACCGTTTGAAGCCTTTTTCACCCTCCCCGGAGGCTTGAGGAAAGCCTCTGCAGCCTTGGGAGGCTGAAACACTGGAAGTGCCGAAACGGGCCGTTTTTCAGCCTCCAAAGTCTGCAGAGGCTTCCCTCGAACCCCTGGGAGGGTGAAAATGGCCTCCAGAGGCCCCCCCGGGGGCTGAAAACAGGCACTTCTGGTATTTCCGGAAGGCCCGTTTTTCGGCCTCCCGAGGCTGCAGAGGCTTCTCTCGAGCCTCAGGGAGGCCAAAAAAGGCCACAAACAGGCCAAAAATCAGCTGGGAGGCGCACGCATGCGCAGTGCAGGTAAGTTTGCCTGGGGCTCGCGTGCCCGCCCAAATGCCATAGGTTCGCCATCATGCCTTTATTGGAATTCAGTCCTCAGTTTACGACTGTAATGGAGCCAAGTTGCTAAGCGAATAGAGTGGCCCTTAAGCAAATTACCAAGGCCATTAAGCAAAACAATGGTTTGCAATGGGTGTGGTTTTGTCAAAAAGCAGACGTGCCAGTTTTCACCCCAAACCACAGTAAACCTTGTATGATTGAGGGACAGTCCTGGGTTCAAAATCCACGCACATGGCAACTGACTCATATTTATGATGGTTGCAATGTGCCAGGGATCATGTGATCCACCTTTTGCACCTTTCTGACAAGCAAACTTGATGGGGAAGCCAGATTCGCTTAACAAACATGTGACTAACTTGACAATTACAACAATTCGCTTAACGACGGTGGCAAGAAAGGTCATAAAATGTACAACCGTGTTGGTAACACAACTTCAGGGATTCAATTAACAATTGTGGCAAGAAAGATGGAGAGGGAAGCTCTCTTAACGATGGGCTCGATTAGCAACAGAAATTTTGCACTTCGTGGTGGTCGTAACATTGAGGACTGCTACACAACTGATATTCCTGTGCCGAACTGCAAACTCAGACCATCCTTTGCCAGAATTTGCACTGTACCCACATTTCTCTCCTGTAAAGAATCACTCTTGTCACCCAAAGTGACACCTTTAGTGGCCATTTTTCTACATCCGTCAATAAGAATTGCGTTCGGGTTTATTCCCACTCCTCGTCATGGATATTCATGAGGTTCACTAAGCGGTTTTATTAAGTTATATCCAGGAGGGAAGAGAAGGGAATGGGGGGGGGGGAGTAATGGCCAGATATTGCTGACTGTGGCACACATCCACCCACCCACCTCGGGTCGTTTTCAAAGGAGGCTTTAAAAACACACACACACACACACACCAAACGGCGACCCGTTTTTATGAACGATGAGTTTTATAACATTTTAATCAAGTGTGAAGACAAAGAGATAAAAGCAGCATAAAACCCGGTTCCTTTAGCCTGGACAGGGTGGCTCTTGTAGCCCAAACCTAGTTCCAAGGAAACAAACACGAAGCAGAGGTAACAGCAAAACCTTTAATGATTCTTTATAAGTTCTGTTCAAAGGCTGTTTCAAACTAATTGTCTCTGATAAGGACGAGCCTTGCCAAGGTGGTGCAAGGCTGCCAAGAACACTCGATAAAGTTGCCAAGAAATATTCCAAACACAGAGTCTCCAAACACCAACCAAGATAATCTGAACGTCCACAAGGCTTGAGTGCAAAAACGTCTTTGCTTCCTGCAAAGAACTCCGGTTTCTCAGCTGGCTTTTATCTCTTAAGGGAGGGGCAATCACTTCTTTTCTTTGAGCAGCCCTGCGCGCACGCGCCCTGGGCACAGGCTCCTCGGGGTCCTCTTCCTCAGTGCTGCCAGCCTCCACAAGCTCCGAAGGCAGCACTCCACTCCCTGACGGTCCTCACCCCATCCCTGCATCCCACGCAGGCCCCTCATCTGAGTCCTCACTCTCCGAGACCTCAGCCGTCCACACCTGCTGCCAGCGAACCACAACACTGGCCCATAATCCCCGGCGTGTTTGCATCCACATTCCTCGTCCCTCAATACTATTAAAGGCAATTATGCAACTAATGGCTCTTCCCGAGAATGCGAGACCGTTGCAGCGTCCCCATGGCCACATGATCAAAATTCAGGCGCGTGGCCACTGACTCATATTTATGACCGTCGAAGTGAGCCAAGGTCACGTGATCCCTTTTTGTGACCTTCTCATCGGCAAAGTCAATGGGGAAGCCAGATTCACTTAACAACTAGGTTACTAATTTAGCAAATGCAACGATTCATTTAGCAATCTTGGCAAGAGAAAGTCGTAAACTGGGGCAAGCTCACTTAACAAATGTTTCACTTAGCAACCTCAATTTGGGTCATAATTTGAGGACTATCTCTCCTGTATTCTTTCAGAGAAAACAGTGAACATTTGTCTCCAGGTAGGACACGCCTCCTGTATAAACAGTCCAAAACAGCACTGAAGATCCAGGAAAAAAACCAAGGTTGATGGAACAATTTTTGCAGTAATGAGCAGAGTGAGAAGATGGAAATTACCTCTTTGCTAAAACATCTCCAGGGATTTCATTCAGGGGTTTCCACATTCCCTCATCATGCTTTTTATGGAACTTATGGAACTGCTGAGGTAGATATTAATAGTTTGCACTTTCGTTCCTCTATCGCTCCAATCAGAGTTGGAAGGGGCAATGGGCCTAGAAATATGAGTTGTGGCCTGGATCCAGACCCCGGGCCTTCTTCCGAATCGTGTTCTGGATTTTCTACTGCAGGCTTCCCATTTGGGAAATGTCGCTCCTTTCCCGACGATGCACTTAAATCTCCTGTAGCCAAGAAGATTTTCTGTGGCTCCTTCCCAGATACAGTCGGGTCATCGTAACCTGCATACGTAACCATCCTACTTTGTAAATTCTGATTTTTACGAGTCTTGCACAGGTCTCCGACTGCTCCTTTCACCTGAATAGGTTGTGCTAGGGGGCAGCTAATTATCAGCTGAGCTGATCTTTAAAAAATAAAATAAAATAGGTTAACCTTGGTTTGGGTTGAGAAGGGAGGCAGAAGAGAATATTGTAGCTCGGGGTTGAACTGAGGAGTCCTTGGTTGCTCTCTGAGCTCGGTGGTCTCCTTGCAGATGTTTCATCACCCAACTAGATAACATCATCAGTGCTATGGTAGTGGATGTGAAGTTTGTTCCAGGAATGGGTTCTCTGCCTGGTTGCTGGATGGGCATGGCCATGGTGGGCGTGGCCTAGTCAGCCTCCTGCACCATGGTGGGGGGGGGATGTTTTCGCCCTCCCCACGCTCCATAGGCTTTCCTCGATTCTCTGGGAGGGCGAAAACAGCATACCCTGGGCTCCGGAGGCCCTCCAGAGGCTGGAAGATTTTCCGGGCCCGTTTCTAAACTCCCCAACCCACCTCGCGGGCCCTGAGATCCAAAAGAGGCCATGCGAGGACTCCGGAGAGGGGAGGGGCTGGCAGGGCCAGCCAAGGGTGGGATTTACCGGTTCCCCAAACTGGTAATTAAAAACAATAAAATTAGATACCGCTTCGTGTAAACCGGGGCAAACCGGTAGCTCCCTGTTTGTATGCATTAGCTTGCCCTGGCAGCATTGGTGGAGCTGCGGTTTTCTCTTCTGATGGCTGCTCGATTAGAGTATTCCTTTTGTTACTTGTTTTTCTGATTGTTTCCTTAGTAAATCCTTGATTAGGGTACTATTTTCTGCTTGATTGTTTGTCTGGAGCTAATCCCTGCTTATCTAGGTGTCGATTGCTAGAGTGGAATAGGAGGAGGAGGACTGTGGGGTCCTGGGTGCTCTGGGATGGTTGTTTTCTTGCAGGCGTTTCATTACCCAAACTAGGTAATATTATCAGTTCTAGGAGGAAGTGGGTTTTGTGGTGAGGAGAAAGAGGAGGAGGAGGAGGAGAAGGGTGAGGATAACGACTGTAGATACTCTCTGTGTTGCTTTCTTGCCCATATCTCATTACCCAATCAGATATTATCATCAGTGCTACAAGGGAATGTGGTTTGAGGACAGTTGGAGGAGGAGGAAGAGATTGTGGGGTCCTTGATACTCTCTGAGTTCTGAGATACACACACACACACACACACATATATATATATATATGCTGTTCAGCTTCCTTCGGGTATTATCCCACGTCATTGTAGTGCTTTTAAAGTTGTAGCTACAACTTT
>BLBF01000006.1:3059192-3073856 GCA_015471245.1 Laticauda colubrina | reverse complement strand
TAGATAGATAGATAGATAGATAGATAGATAGATAGATAGATAGATAGATAGACAGACAGACAGACAGACAGACAGACAGACAGACAGACAGACAGACAGACAGACAGACATAGAGGTAGAAGATAGATACTGTAGATCAAGGGTCTTCAAACTTGACAGCTTTCAGGCTTCTGGACTTCAACTCCCAGAATTCCTCCTCCAGTCATGTTAGCTCAGGAATCCTGGGAGCTGAAGTCCACAAGTCTTAAACTCGCCAAGTTTGAAGACTCTTGACCAAAAGGCTTTATTATACAGGGAGTCCTCAACCTTAACGACCACAATGGAACCCAGAATCTATGTTGCTGAGTTAGATATTTGTTAAGTGAGTTTGGTCCCATTTTACGACTTTTCTCGCCACATTTGTTTAAACGAATCGCTTTGGTTGTTAAATTGGTAATGTGGTCGTTAAGTGAATCGGGCCTCTCCCCCCACTGACTTTGCTTGTCACAAGGTTGCAAAAGGGGATCATGTGACCCCCGGGACGCTGCAACCGTCATAAATCTGAGACAGCTGCCAAGCATCCTAATGTAAATCACATGACCATGGGGATGGGGATGCTACAATGGTCACAAGTGTGAAAAATGGTCACAAATCACTTTTGTTTCAGTGCTGAGATCTCCTTGGAGATCTTCTAGCCCAGGGGTCACCAACCTTTTAGACCTCAGGGACCACCAAACTCATAATTTTAAATCCCATGGACCAGACACCCTGGGAAAATCCCCCCAAAAAGTCTGCAGGAATAGCCCCCACCCCGTTTTCCTACCGATCAATCATTTATTATTTGGGATCACAGGATACTGTCTCCAGCTGCATTCTCGGGGGGGGGGGGGAGAAAGAGAGAGAGACTTTTGGCTTCATGCAAGGAAAGCAGCAGAAGCTGCAGAAGTCTTTCTCTCTCTCCCCCAAACTCCGCCAGAAACGAGTCTTTGCTGGCGCAGCCTCTTGGAGCAGGAGGCCTTGCAGGGCCCCAAAGACTCATTTTGGTGGAATTTGGGGGAGAGAAAGAAAGACTTTGGCTGCTTTCTTTGCATGCAGCCAAAAGCAGAAGAAGAAAGAAGCAGAGAGAAGCAGCCCGGAAGCCAGGCCAGGCACGTGGGACGAGTGGGGCAAGTTCTCCCCCTCTGCCCTTTACCCCCTCCCCTCATTACCTTGTGGTATTCACAATGCAAGCGATGCAAGCCTTATGTTCCCATGGGCCATGTGGGCAGCACAGCCTTGTGTTCCCGAGCAGCTTGGATTAATTGCTTTTTTGGGGGGGGGACATTTCTCTATGGACCACCAAAATTTTCTCACGGACCACCAGTGGTCTCCAGCCCTCTGGTTGGCAACCACTGTTCTATCCCAACCCCCTGCTCCAGCATGAAATCCTACAGGGCATCCTGCTTGAGCAGGGCATTGGACTAGATGATGTCCTAGGTCCCTTCCAACTCTGATGAAGTTCTATGTTCTGTAAGAGGATATTCTCAAATGTTTTTAGAATACCTTAAGACAATATTCTAACATCTAATAATTCTAGTAATTAGATATAATATCCAATTATATATCCAATTATTATATGGGTTGTTCTAAGAGGGTTTTCAAATACAAGAGGATCATCTAACATCCCTTAATGCCCCTGACTATGTCCCAGTTAATTATTCATGGCCCCCACTGCAAAATTAGCTCAAAAGTCCATTTGATTCAGCATCCTGTTCCTATCCCCTAAGAGGTTTGCAAGAAGATCATAAAACGCAAGGAACTTCGTCAACTGATGTTCCCCAGAACTACTGACTCCTGCCTCCCATTTTAGCCCAAACAGAGGGATCCTTGGCTAAAATGGGATTGGGGGGTGGGGGTGGGGGAGAAAACAGCTGCATTGTCAGCTGGAAACCTCTGGAAAGATCCCAGCCAGATGTAAAATGTCAGAGTGTTTTCAGGACCACTGCTATTGTGAGACAACCCAGGAGCACAAACACGGCACACAGAAGCTTTAACAGTGGTTTATCTACAAGACAGCTACATAAATACATATACATGGTAGGCAAATACCTGGCAATCAATCCATGTTTTTTACTCTACATGGAAAATCACAATGAAGACAGAACACAAGGAGAGATCGGTTCACCCTCTCATGGCCTCATATATATAAAAACAGCTTCTTAAAGTGGTAAAACCCTGTGGGACCCATCCTCTGTCTTAAAGTAGCAATAACCATGCTGATTCATCCTCATTGCATCAGCCTTACAACAGCTGTTCAGCTGTTAAATCTAAATATCTTGACATAAAAGTTGAGGCCCTATAATGTTTTTCAGCAACTGAGATAGATTACAGGTAGTCCACAACTTACGACCACAATGGAGCCCCAAAGTTTTGTTGCTAAGTATGAGAGAGTTGTTAAGTCAGTTTTGCCCCCATTTTACAACCTGTCTTGCTGCAGTTGTTGAGTGAATCGGTGCCATTTTTAAATCAGGAACAGAGTTGTTAAGCAAATCTGGCTTCCCCCATTGACTTGGCTTGTTAGAAAGTCACAAATGGGGATCACCTGACCCCGGGACACAGAAACTGTCATAGATACAAGTCAGTTGCCAAGTCTCCGAATGTTGATTATGTTGTTGTGGCCCACCAGTAACCAGCAGAGCTGGCGCAGACTCGGACAGTGAGGAGGTTAGGGAGGAGCATGGGCCAGTCCTGGAGTCTGGGGAAGGCTCTGATGAGTGCGCTGCGTCAGAGGCAGAGATGGGGCCAGGGCCCTCCAACAGTTATCAGCTGCCTTTGGAGTCAGAGATCAGTGGAGCAGAAGAACAGCTGGAGCCTATTCCCAGTGTGCGCATGCGCAGAGCTGCCAGGAGAAGGGAACAACTGAAGAACAAGGGTTGACTCAGGAGTAAAGGCACAGGTGGATGGGGAATGGCCCTTCCCAGAGGGAATAAAGAGGAGGGAAAGGGGAATGGGGTTTGACTCCTTGCCAAGTATTATCTGCTACAGAGTGGCGTTTGAAAGACATCGGCCTGTCAACTCTCACAGCCTGATCAACGTCTGTAGTTGTGAAATCTCTTGAAAGACTGTTTGCTGGGAATTTGCTGGAGAGGAATTCCCTTGAACCTAAATAAAAGGGCAGGGGTGGGATTCTACCATTTCGCACCTATTCGCTAGAACCAGTTGTTAACCTTCAAAGCAGTTCGGAGAACCGGTTGTTAGAAGAAATTACTGGGCTAATCCTGTAAGGAAGGCAGGAAGGAAACATTCTGGTGTTGCTTATAGAAACTGCCTCTCTGTTAATCCTTATCACATTCTTGGCAGGACTAGATTTCCTGTCTCAGGAACTTCTCTGGAGTTAATTTCCCCTCCTTTGCTGGTACTTTGCTTGTGTGGAGGGACCATTCAAAGTTACAATGGCATTGAAAAAAGTGGCTTATGACTATTTTTCACACTTACGACTGTTGCAGCATCCCCACAGTCATGAGAGGCCAGGCGAGGAGATGCGTGCCTCAATGTGAGTGATGTTGACTTGGCCATGACCAGCCAATAACATGACCACAAAGCCACGCCCACCACATAAGCCATGCCCACAGAATTGGTTGTTAAAAATTTGAATCCCACCCCTGTAAAAAGGGTTTTATCAGGACGAGGAGTCGGCTTCATGCTGTTGGAGGTCAAAACAGATGTGACCATGGGGATACTGCAATGGTCACAATTTGTAAGTCAAGGACGACCTGTAAGCCCAGAAAAAGATGTAATGCTGCTCCTACACACCTTTTTAAGTTGTAACACAAGACTAACAATTTTCATCAGATGAACAAACTGCTGTTGTCTATAAAAAGCTGGGCCCAGAAAGGGTTTTTGGGTGGTCTTCCTGAAAAGCATCTCTACTTCCAGTGTTTGGCAAAACTGTTCCCTTAGCCAACCGCTGATTTGCTTAACGACCATGGCAAACGGCCGATTTGCTCAACAGCTGTGGCAGCCACTTCGGCCACTTAATAACCAATGGAGGGGGGGGGCGAATGCTGTAAAATCAGATCGCTCGTGCAACCTGGGCATCGACCTGTTTCACGATGGGCACAACGGACAACCAATGGTGGGGCTGTTGGGGTTTGCAGGGTTCAGGAGAGACCCTAGATAAGATTCTGTGCAACAGTTTGGAGAATCCCCCAAAACCTTACTCCTGGCTGGCCCTGTCCACCCTGCCCTGCCCCTCCCAGGAGTCCCCATGGGGCCTGTTTTGGATGCAGGGAAGTGCAGGGCACACACAAAGGCTTGGGGGGGTGTATGAAAAAACGGGCCTTCTGGAAGTTTTGGAAGGCCGGAAATGGGCCCGTTTCCGGTTTCTAGCAAGGCTCCGGAGCCCGGAGAGGCTGTGTTTGTCCTCCCGGAGGCTCGAAAAAAGCCTCCGGAGTCCGGGGAGGGCAAAACTACCCCCCCCCCCAGGGCCGTGGTGCAGGAGGCCGACTGGGCCATGCCCAGCCGGCAACCAGGCAGAGAATACCCTTTGCTAAAAATTTTGAAGCCCACTTCTGTGTACAAGCGCGATGGGCAGGCTCTGTTCCAGTCATATGTCGAGGACTAGCTGTACTAAGACTGCGAAGTTGAAAAAGAAGAGGAAGCAAAAAAGGAGACAGGTATCTATGTGACACATACACACGGAAGGGGAAGTTACGCCACCTACTAAGTCAACAGACACAAAAGATCTCAACGAAAGCCCACAAATAGAAAAACAAAAAAACAAAAAGCAAGGGAGGTATATGAGGAGAGAGAGAGAGAGAGAAGGGAGGAAAAGAAAGAAAGAGAGGGAGATGAGAATGAAAGCAAAAGAGAGAGAAAGAGAAGGGAGGGAGAAAGAGAAAGTGAAAGAGAAAGGGAGAAAGAGAGAGAAAGAGAAAAGGTGAGAGGGAGAGAAGGGAGAGAGGAGGAAAAGACAGAAAGAAAGAGAGGGAGACAAGAGAATGAAAGCAAAAGAGAGAGAAAGAGAAGGGAGAATGAGAGGAGAGAAAGAGAAGAGAGAGAAGGGAGAAATAGAGAGAAAGAAAGAGAGAATGAAGGGAAAAAGGAGAAAGTGAAAGAGAGAGACAAAGGGAGAGAGAAAGAGAGAGAGAGAGAATGCTTTTAGTGCTGACATTTTACATGTTAATATCTAAAAACTGCCCATTATCTGGCTGAAATCAATTCTGAAACTTGTCATCCACAGTTCACCGTCTTTGGGTTTTGCAAGCACATCAAAAAACCCACAGGAGAATCTATCAAATGACCTCATCCTGACATGGATCTCTGCAGGATGCTCTTTATCGCAGCTTATGCGCCCAGCTGGGGTATTTACATCTTGTCTTCCACTTACAACCATTCATTGAGTGACCGAAGATAGAATAGCACTGAAAAAAACGCAACTTATCGCTGTTTTTCACACTTATGACCGCTTGCAGCATCCTCGCCACGTGATTTAAAATTCAGGCGCTTGGCTCATATTTATGACAGTTGCAGTGATCTCCTTTGGCAACCTTCTGACAAGCCAAACCAATGGGGAAAGCCAGATTTAGTAATGGCGGTGTTACTAAATTCACAATTGCAGTGATTCACTTAGCAAGTGTGTCAAGGTGATCGTAAAATGAGGCAAAAACCTCATAATTCACTTGCAATGGATAAAATGCCAGTTCCTCAGAAAGTCATAGCTTTAAATAAAATAAAAATAAAAATCAGAAAATGAAAGAGCCAATTCTCTATGCAGCCTTATATTAGCAGCAATACTTCTCAATAGCTCATATATTACTTTATTGGGCTTTTGAAAGAAGCAGTTGGGGATACATACAGACACCAATATGTCAGATAATCACAAAGAACCCTTAGAAGACAAAGTCAACAAGCCAAAAAGGGAAGCCTTGTGACTCAGGGGAATAACTACGATAGGAAAGTAGGTAGATAGAGAGATACAGATGTATGATAGTAAAAGGGTAAGAAAAGAGAGATGGATGGATACTGAATGAAGAGCTGCATAATAGGTAGATGTAGATAAGTATGGATACACACACACACACACACAAAGAGGGAGGAAGAGAGAAAGAGAGATTGGATAGATGGATGGATATTGAATGGAGAGCTGGAGGATGGATTTATCTAATCTGTCTGTCTGCCCGTACACCCACCCATGTATCTATCACATGCCACATTCACATCGTATTTCAGTAAAAAGGAATACAGGGATAAAATCCAAAATATAGAAAATAAAACTGATAGACAGATAGATGCAGATGAAGGAGGGAGGGGGGGAGGAAGGGAGGGAGGGGAGGGAAGGAGGGATTGAGTAGAAGAGGAGGGAGGGAGGGAGGGAGGGAGGGAGGGAGGGAGGGAGGGAGGGAGAGAGAGAGAGAGAGAGAGAGAGAGAGAGAGAGAGAGAGAGAGAGGATGGATAGATAGATAGATAGACAGACAAAGATATTCTTATTTATTTATTTGTCAAGCGATTATAAGATAACAGGTATAAGTATAAACATAGTTATGAACATATGAAATGGATACATATAAGAAAAATAAAAAGAAACAATAGGACAGGGGCGGTAGGCACATTGGTGCGCTTATGCATGCCCCCTACAAACCTCCTAAGAAAGGGGTGAGGTCAATAGTAGACAATCTAATGTGAAATTTGGGGGGGGGGGGGGAGAGTTGGGGAAGAAACCACAGAGTCAGCTAGAGTATTCCAGACACTGAAGTAGTATTTCAGGTGCGATTAACCCTGTGTTTGTATCTATTGTGTGCTCTTGTGTTGTTATGGTTGAAGCTGAAGTATTCGTTGACAGGTAGGATTTAAAATCATACATAAAATGTATGATTTTATATACTATACTTAGATCAGACCAAAGGCGGCGTAGTTGTACGTTTTCTAGGTCTACAATTTCAAGTCTGGTGGCATAAGGTATTCTGCAACGAGGAGTGGAAAACTCTTCTTGTGAAATATTTCTGGGCTTTTTCAACTATGTTAATATCAGATACGTAATGTGTTCCAGACCGATGAGCTGTATTCAAGTATTGGTCTAGCAAATGTTTTGTATGCTCTAGTTAGTAGTGTGATATTACCAGAGAAAAAGCTACGTAAGATTAGGTTAACAACTCTTAATGCCTTTTTGGCTATGTAGTTACAGTGGGCTCTAGCACTTAGGTTATTAGAGATGAGTACTCATCTATAGATAGATCTATCTATCGATCAATAGATAGACAGATAGATCTAAACAGACAGGCAGGGAGACAAAGACAGATAGACAAAGATACAAACATAGGTAGGTGATAGACAGACAGACGTACGTACAGGCAGACAAAGACAGACAGACAAATAGATATGAATACAGATATAGATAGATGGTAGACAGACAGATGGACAGATATAAGTATAGATACAGATATAAGATGATAGGCAGGCAGGCAGAGGTACAGGTAGACAGACAGACAAATACAGATAGATACAGATGATAGATAGATAGATAGATAGATAGATAGATAGATAGATAGATAGATAGATAGAGATAGATAGATAAAGATACGTTAGATAGATATAGACAGACAAAGACAGATAGGTAGATACAGATACACATGATGATAGATAGATAGGGAGAGGGAGAGGGAGAGAGAGAGAGAGAGAGAGAGAGAGAATGGATTGGACAGGCAGATTCAACAGGTAAAAATTCCCAAGAAACTGACCCTATTTGGGTGTAGTTTTTCATCTCTATCTAATTTCCACTTCCGAGCTAATCTCTGGGGGAAAAAATTCACCTCAAGGATCTTGGATTGGTTGGAGCTGCATGCAATCTGGTGCTTGCAGAGAGGGAGCCTGTTGGTACCACAAAAGGACTCCACACAGATTTCCAATCAAGCTTTTTCAAACAAATTTGGAATATGACTGCATGTTTTGGGCTTGTTTCAGCTCTTGCGAATGATGAGGCGTGGGCCGCACAAGAGAATTTTTTTTTTTTTTTTAATGTAACCAAAAAGAGAACAGAAAAACCAGGGAACTCCTTAGAGGCAACAGCTTGAGTGTCGGGACAGAGCTGAGAATAAATTTATTTTTGATTTATTTATCAAGGGTGTTCTGTATGAAAGTAGTTTACTCCAAATTCGCCAATCTGATTGGCTAAGAAAGCCAGCATAGGGATTGGTTCACTAGGAACCAATCCAAAGGAACCGCCAAAAGGCGGTTAAATCAAACCAATGTCTTTGGCTACAAGCCGGCAGGCAAGCCGTATATAAAGGCTGCCGCGGCTAGAGCCAAACTGTTCCGTTTATCCTTAATTATTGTAAATAAAGACTTTTACTGTTGGAACCCGGTCTACCTCGCGTTTTCCCGGATGGAACACTGGCGACGAAGGTGGGATCATCCTAAAACGCGAGACTGTGCACGCGGCGAATTAAAACCCAGGCTGAAAGCGATGGCCGGAAATAATGCACCGCCCGCACCCTTCAACCCCAATGAAGAGGATTGGGAATCCTACGTAGACCGTTTCCAAATGTATTTGGAAAGTAACGAGATGGAAGAGATCTCAGACCAGCGTAAGAGGGCTGTCTTCTTAACGCATTGCAGACCAACGATTTTCAAAATGGCCAAGGCATTGGCAAAGCCCAGAGACGTAAAACAAATGACCTGGCCCGAACTTCAACGAATGTTGAAGGGTCATTACACACCAGTGGTGTCAAATCTCATCAAATGGCACGAATTCTACCTAAGAGACCAAAAAGAAGGCAAGACCATCGCTGATTTTGTGAAAGCCCTCCGACAACTTGGGGGAGCATGTGAGTTCCTGAACTTAGACAAAGCGATGCGAGATCGAGTAATATTGGGTTTAAGAGACTCTAATTTACAAAGCAAGCTGCTAAATAAACCCAACATAACCGTAGCCGAAGCCAACGCAGAACCCACAACCACAAATAATAAAAAACGACGAAAATCAAACCAAAGAGGGGGGGGAAATACAAGAAAATAATAAAGAACCTTTTAAAATAAACCCAGAACATTTTAACAAACAAAAAGAGCAAAAAAGAAACTTACGGTTAGATGAAACTTGCGGAAAAAATCCAGTCGAAGGGGCCAGCCAAGCCTGCTTGACCTGCCCGGAGAAACCAGGAGGGAGAGGCAAAACCACCGGCCCGAGAAACTCAAGCGGTAGCAAAATGGCTGACTCACCCTTCCAGGCGGTTCCATGGAGAAGAGCCGGAGAGACAGCAACCCCATCCGAACTGGTTGAAGTCTCCAGGGAAAATGAACCACGCAAGTCCACTAGAGTCAGAAGAAGCCCCACCTACCTGCGCGACTACGTCACCACGTAGGACTAAACCAAGAGGGGAGGGGTGTTCTGTATGAAAGTAGTTTACTCCAAATTCGCCAATCTGATTGGCTAAGAAAGCCAGCATAGGGATTGGTTCACTAGGAACCAATCCAAAGGAACCGCCAAAAGGCTTGGTTAAATCAAACCAATGTCATTGGCTACAAGCCGGCAGGCAAGCCGTATATAAAGGCTGCCGCGGCTAGAGCCAAACTGTTCCGTTTATCCTTAATTATTATAAATAAAGACTTTTACTGTTGGAACCCGGTCTACCTCGCGTTTTCCCGGACGGAACAAAGGGCATATGACAGTCATCTCTCACCACAGTAGCGTGGCTCGAAAACTACACCCCACAAAGTTGCAGAAACTCTCATTACTTCCCCAATAGTTTGTTGTTGTTAGTCACAAAGTCGTGTCCTACCCGCCGGACACCAAAAACACCGTTCCTCCAGGCCTTGCTGTCCTCTACCATTTAAGCTCATGCCAACGGCTTCAATGACTCCAGCCAGCCCCCTCCTTCTCTGCCGTCCCTTTCTTCTTCTTCTTTTGCCCTCAACCGTTCCCAGCATGAGGCTCTTCTCCAGAGAGTCCTTCCTTCTCATGAGGTGGCCAAAGTCTTTGAGTTCCATCTTCAGGATCCGGCCTTCTAAAAAGCAGTCAGGGTTGATCTCCTCCAGGAATGACCGGTTGGATGGCCTTGCGGTCCAAGGGACTCCTCCTCCAGCACCAGAGTTCAAAGGCCTCCACATTCTTTGGCATTCAGCCTTCCTTGTGGTCCGACTTTGACTCTACGCCTGTGATGGCGAACGTTTGACACACATGCCACAGATGGCATGCAGAGCCATTTGTGCTGGCACGCGAGCTGCAGGCAAACTTACCTCACTGCGCATGGGCGTGACTCACAGCTGATTTTCGGCTGGTTTGAGGCCTTTTTCGGCCTCCCAAAGGCTTGAGGAAAGCTTCTACAGGCTTTTGCAAAGCTTTGTAGGCCGAAAACTAGGCCTGTTTCATCACTTCTGATATTTTCGGAAAAAACAGGAAGTGATGAAACGGGGCTCGTTTTCGGCCTACAAAGCTTGCAGAAGCCTGCAGAAGCCTTCCTCAAGGTTTTGGGAGGCCAAAAAGGGCCACAAACTGAATGAAAATCAGCTGTGAGGCACAGTGCATTTAAGGGGCCAGCAGGGGGTAGGTGGGTGGGATTGCGCACGCATGCATAGGGGGTGTGGGTGGGCGTATTGCCTTCTGGGTGCTGGCACAAGAGTGCGTGTATGCAAGCACACCCACAATTTTTGGCACAGGAGCCCAAAAAGGTTAGCCACCACTGCTCTCTATGCCCTTTGGTTGGCAGAGGAATGTCTCTGCTTTTTCAGTGTGCTGTCTAGATTTCCTCCCCAGGAGCAAGCATCTTTTGATTTGATCTTGGCTGCAGTCCCCATTTACAGTGGAGCCCAGGAAAATAAAATCTGTCACTCCCTCCATTTTCCCCCCATCTATTTGCCAGGAATTGAGAGGGCTGGATGCCATGATCTTAGTTTTCTTAACTAAGAAAATTGGGTATGCCTAATTTAATGAATTAAATTAGGCATACCCAATTCCTGCAACCGTTCTTCGTATATTTTTGTCTCCAGGCCTTTAATCGGCAGGTTCCCTTCTCTGCGCTTTTTCCAAAGTATCAACCTTAATGTTTTCTTAATGTTGAGTTTCAAGCCAACTTTTGCACTCCCCAATAGTTATAGAGATATTAATCAACACGACAACCTGCCTTATAATTATTTCATTATTGACTAAAACAAGGGGGCAGTATTTAGGGGTATGGATTCTTCTTATTTTTTCATTGTGTTTAGCAAATTTCTTTAAATTATCTTGGACTTTAAATTATCCTGCACAGAATCCACCCAACGTACATATGTGACTTTTGGTCTTCATAGCAAGTCTGTATGAAGATTTTTAGGTACAATCATAGAGGCTGGAAGGGACCTTAAGAGGTTTTCTAGTCCAACCACCTGCACCAAGCAGGAGTCTTAAACAGGTTTACAACTTACAACAGTTCATTTACTGTTGGGAGGTTACAACAGCACTGAAAAAAAGTGACACACGACCGCTTTTCACACTTATGACCGTTACATTCTTCCCCACGATTATGCGATCAAAATTTGGACGCTTGGCAACTGACTCATATTTATGATGGTCACAGAGTCCCGGGGTCACATGATTCCCCCTTTTGTGACCTTCTGACGAGCAAATTCAAAGGGGGAAGCCAGATTCACTTCACAACAATTTAACAACGGCAGGGATTCACTTAACAACGGTGGCAAGAAAAGTCGTTAAAAAGAAAAGAAGTTCACTTAACAAATATCTCACTGTGATGACCCAAAGGGGCATGGCACAAAGGCAACACAGTCAGATAATCAGTAGGAGTCCCTTTATTAGCTCCAACTTTGCCCCCAATGTTTTCTTCTGGCTGGAGAAAAACTCTCCCAGGAACAGCCTTGGGCTGCAGAGAATCATGGTCAAACATGGTCTACAAAAACTGTTAACTATAAATCCAATCAAGGCAAAATGAGGTAATTAGTCCGGCAGGGCAGGAGCAAGAATTCCAGATGTGAAAGCACAGCAGTAATGCAATATAATTGGGAGGATTCCAGGAACACAGATAACCAAGTCAACAAAGTCAACACAAGATAAACTCACATTTGTTCCCAGCAGCTGCCACACTCAGCATGCATCTCTTTTAAACTCTTATTCCCAGGTGTGCCTAATGAAGGGAATCAGGGCCCCTTCCTCCCTCATAAGCCATGCAGCTCAAGTTGCTCCCTTCTCCGTTTCTCCTTGCGTGCCCTAGAATGAAGAGGGGATGGGCCTGGGTCTTCCTGTGAACTCCCTCTCCCTTGTTCTACCTCTCCCCTGCTCTGCCCAGCCGGACTTTGCTCTTCCCCAGTTTCCTCCACAGCCAACACAGCCACATTCCCACTCCCTGTCAGCCATTCAACTTCCTACTCGGATTCAGACTCCGACAAGGGTATGACACTCACTTAGCCACATACATTTTGGGCTCCATTATGGTCGTAAGTCGAGGACGATCTGTACCACCACCTTTCTATTATTCTGATACTAAACCCGCTGTTGATGCAGCCTACCGATTGTGTCTTTTGTGATTTGTGTGTGTGGGAGGGAGGAAACCTGCCAGAGGAACACTTCCAAGTCCAGGGCAAGCTTAAACAGCGCAGCGCAGACTGTGTCTTGCTAACTTGGCAATTGCAACTCTGATCCCAGAATGACAAAAGCACCCATTTCACAGCCGGCGGCATCGAAAAAAACAAAGCAGTAAAAAATTGGGATTCTCCGTTTTTTTTGTGGGCGCACAGACACACACCCCTCTTTTCAGCAGAGTGATGCTTCTGGGCCGGTGGCCAATCAGATATTTAATTAAAGTCTATCCACGTTCAATTCCCTCCCAGTAATGAGGTTAGCATTTCCAAGAGCCATTAAGCAAATTTCATTAGGCGACGGGTGTGTGTGTTGCAAGGTTGGGATTGTGAATGGAGAGAGCAGGGGGGGGGGGAATCTCTTTTGAATATCTTGGGGAACTGTCAAGGCTGCTTTGATGGATGGACAGAGCTGGGAAGTTTATTTTTCCGGGCTCAAGGCATTCTTGGATGTCTAATTCTCTTACAAAGGAGAGGGGGAAAAAAACCTTTATCCGAAAGAACAATCATTCTGGATTGACATTAGTACGACATGCATTCAAAAACCTGCTTTTATCTGTCAAACTACGTATGTACTGGTCCTCGACTTACAACAGTGACCGTTGTAACTTACTGTGTTTCCCCCAAAATAAAATCCAGACCCTTGGCAACTGATTCATATTTATGACAGTTGCAACATTAGGTGATTCCATTTTGCAACCTTCTAACAATGGGGGGAAGTCGGATTCCCTTAACAACCGTGCTACCATCTTAAGAATAGCAGGGATTCACTTAACGGCTGTGGCAAGGGAGGTCGTAGAATCGGGTGAAACGCACTTGATTGTCTTACTTACAATTGGAAATGTTGAGCTCGATTCTGAAGGAAAATAAGTGTGTGGGGGTTATTCTGTCTCTGTCTACCAGCATCCATCGGTATTCGTCTAGCAAGCGTCCTGTCAGTGTGTGAGTTGAGGGCTGTTTGGAAAGTGAAACAGTATTTGCTATGTGAGCAAGAAGGAGACAGCAAGGAGCCTGAGCATGGCTTAGCTCAACTATTCTGTACTAAAGCTGCTTCGTGCTGTGAAACTGAAACTCCTCTGCTTGTGTGCTTGTGTTTTGCATTTGGAAGAGATTTCTTCCATGGGATTTATCATGGCTGAATGAGCCTGGGGTCATGTGATCACCTTTTGTGACCTTCCCAGCCAGCAGGTAATGTGTGAAGTCCATGGGGGAAGCGGGATGCACTTAATGACCGTGTTTCTCTTAACATCTGCAGTGATTCGTTTAACAACGGTGGCAAAAAAAAGACTGTAAAATCCAGCAGGATGATTCTGGCTGTCCAAGCCCCTTGAAAAGGATTTATAAGGTAAGGCAGAAATGTCAAATCCAGTCTGAACACTTGGGTGTTTTTGGCAAGTTAATTTGCAAACTTAACTAAGACAATCTTTAGAATTGGGTGTCATCATCCATCATCCTAAAATGACAACATTCTCTAATTTCTGGCAATTTTTGGCAGATTAACTTGCCAACTAAGACAATCCTTAGAATGGCCTAAAGAGCCAGAAGTTATATTAATTTTGCCCCCTGTTTATTTACTGTCCCAAGGTTTGCAAAGGGCAGTATGGAAAAAAAATTCTCAGCATACAGATATCCTCTGCCTACTAATCTCAACTCTCAAAAACTACCATTTATATATAAGGAGTTGAACCAGCTGGTGTGACTCATTTTGAAATCTACCTTCAGGGTCGTTGCCTCTTATCTTATCTAATCAGTGGTTCTCCCAAATTACAGTGTTTTGTAGCAGCTCCGGATGCTAATTAACTACAACCGTCCACCACTTTGTCCAGAACACACAGTCACAAAAAGTACTGCTTAAACGCACCCTGGGGCCGGGAAACTGAGGCTTCTGTCCTAAAAATTGTCCTTTTTTAAAAAGGGTGAATGTAGTTCTAATGGCTGCACATGAAGTTTAACTAAATAGCATAGGGTTTCCTGCCTAAGCAGGGGGTTGGACTAGAAGACCTTCAAGGACTCTTCTGACTTTTCTATATTCGTCTCCTTCTAGTCCATTCCAATCCATTCCAGTCCATTCCAGTCTCTATTCCTAATTCTTATTTCTATTCTATTCTATTCTATTCTATTCTATTCTATTCTATTCTATTCTATTC
>BLBF01000006.1:3011390-3024627 GCA_015471245.1 Laticauda colubrina | reverse complement strand
ATCTATCTATCTATCTATCTATCTATCTATCTATCTATCTATCTATCTATCCCTACCTACTTACCCACCAAAATAATAGTTGGAAGAGACTTTGGTGCTTCTAGGCTAACCTCTTGCTCAGCAGGGGACCCTTTACCATTTCAGATACATTTTCATCAAATCTCTTCTTTAAAATCTCCAGTGATGAAGCACCCACAACATCTGATGGCAAGTTGTTCCACTAGCTAATTGTCATCACTGTTAAGGCCCTGTCCCACTGCACTTACGGATGCAAAGAGGATGTAAAACGTTTAAACGTTTCCGTTTGCTCCTTATTATTTCTCTTGGAAAATATGCAAATGCCAAAAAGTTTTTCTTTCTTTCTTTTAATCAACTTTAGGCGGTGTTGATTCCCTGCCTTGGCAGTGAGAAAATTGCCCCCCTTCCCAGCCAAGTGAATTCAGACGTCTTCAAATATGCATTGTTAATTGTTGGAGATAAATGAACTAACACTTTCTTAGGTTGAAATGTGCTTTAGTGTCATGGTGGAGAGATTATTTTAAAGGGAGGGATTTTTGAAGTGGGCTTGCAAGGCGACAAAGGTCTTCGTTGAATTTCCCCCCTTTTTTTCCCCAATATTGAAGATGTTTCCATCCAGTCTAATCTCAGGGTGAAACTCTGTTCCTTTGTGCGTGCATAAAAAAATCACATGAGGAGGGGAGAAGGAGAATACAGAAGAAAAATGAACATAAATAGATCTCGCATTCTCTGCGTAGCAGTGAGTGGGGTTCTTTGATGATGGCTTCACTCTTTTGCGCTACCTACACTAAACCAACTTGTGGCTCTCAAAAATGCCTTCTGCAGTGTTTTGCTTTATGGCTAAAGAAAGCAGACAATGAGTAGACAAGCTTTGGAATAGGAATACTAGTTTGATATAGGGCAGTGTTGGCTAACCTTTTTGGCATCAAGTGCCCAAAGCACACGTGCACGCATCCTCCAAATGCAGCATGTGCGCCCCGTGCATACACCCCACACTGTATCGGGGTGGGATTCTACAGGTTCGCACCTATTCACTAGAATCAGTTGTTAACATTCTAAGCAGTTCAGACAACCGGTTGTTTGAAGAAAGTACTGGCCTAATCCTGTAAGGAAGGCAGGAAGGAGAAGGGAACAACTGAGGAACAAGGGTTGACTCGGGAGTAAAGGCACAGGTGAATGGGGAATGGCCCTTCCCAGAGGGAATAAAGAGGAGCAAAAGGGGAATGGGGTTTGCAGGAGGCAATTAGTTTAATTCATTAGGGTGACGATCTGTTCCTGACTCCTTGCCAAGTATTATCTGCTACAGAGTGGCGTTTGAAAGATATCGGCCTGTCAACTCTCACAGCCTGATCAACGTCTGTAGTTGTGAAATCTCTTGAAAGATTGTTTGCCGGGAATTTGCTGGAGAGGAATTCCTTTGAACCTAAATAAAAGGGCAGGGGTGGGATTCTACCATTTCACACCTATTCGCTAGAACCAGTTGTTCACATTCTTAGCAGTTCGGAGAATCGGCTGTTCGAAGAAATTGCTGGGCTAATCCTGTAAGGAAGGCAGGAAGGAAACATTCTGGTGTTGCTTACAGAAACTGCCTCTCCGTTAACCCTTATTGCATTCTTGGCAGGACTAGAGTTCCTGTCTCAGGAACTTCTCTGGAGTATTTTTTCCCTCCTTTGCTGGTACTTTGCTTGTGTGGAGTGACCATTCAAAGTTACAGTGGCATTGAAAAAAGTGACTTATGACCATTTTTCACACTTATGACTGTTGCAGCATCCCCACGGTCATGAGAGGCCAGGCGAGGAGATGTGTGCCTCGATGTGAGTGATATTGAGTTGGCCACACCCAGCCAATAACATGACCACCAAGCCATGTCCACACAGTTACATGACCACCAAGCCACGGCCACCAACTAAGCCATGGCCACAGAACCAGTTGTTACAGAAGGCGTGAGCATGCATGAGTGGTGGATCTGAGCTGGGGCGATGGCTCACGTGACCAGAGATGCCTCTGTGTGCCACCTTTGGCATGCATGCCACAGGTTCGCCATCATGGACATAAGGTTTCCCTCCTAAACCTTAGATCAGAGTGGATAACCTTTTTGGGCTCCTATGCCAGTACCTAGAAGGCAATGCGCGTGTTCCTCCACACCTCCTGTGCATGCTTGCATGATCCCCCTCCCCCTTGCAGACCTCTTACCTGCACTGCTCCTTCCAGCTGATTTTTCGGGCCATTTGAAACCTGTTTTGGCTTCACAGAGGCTTGAGGGAAGCCTCTGCAGTTTTTGCAGGCTGAAAAATGGGCCCAATTCATGGGCCCAATTCCTGGTATTTCTGGAAATACATGAAGTGATGAAATGGGCCCATTTTTCGGCCTGCAAAGGCTGCAGAGGCTTCCCTCAAGCCTCTGGGAGGCCGAAAAAGGCCTTAAACAGCCCAAAAAATCAGCTGGGAGGCATGCGCAGTGAGGTAAATTTTCTCACTGCCAAGGCAGGTAATCAACACCGCCTAAAGTTGATTAAAAGAAAGAAAAAAAAACTTTTCAGCATTTGCATATTTTCCAAGAGAAATAATAAGGAGCAAACGGAAACGTTTTTAAAAAAAAAAAACAAGAAAAGAGCTGTTGGCTGACAGTAGATTTTGCTACTCATGTTTAAAAGATGATAAAAGTGGGAGGGAGAATGCTCAATTAACAACACATTTGAAAAACTCAGCGAAATCTTTCTTGAATCAGAAGTTGTGATGACAGCAGCAGGAAGGAGAACCGATTACCAGGAACCTTGCATGTTGCAGTTTGACCACTCCCAGAAACCGTAAAACTTGAAATTTGGCCCATAGGTTTCACTTGGCTTCTAGGTGCTCGCTAAGAAAAGATTTTTTGAAATGACCCTCAGAGCATTAAGAGTGTTTCCTATATTATTATTAACATGTTCTGATGCTAAGGAGCTCCACTCCCTCTTCCCCCCCCCCACCTGGAAAGAAATCTCTTCCAAATGCAAAACACAAGCAGAGGAGAGGAGTTTCAGTTTTAGTTTCACAGCACCAAGCAGCTTTAGTACAGAACAGTTGAACTAAGCCACGCCCAGGCTCCTTGCTGTCTCCTTGCTCACACAGCAAATACTCTTTCAGTTTCCAAACAGCCCTCAGCTCTCTCACACACTGACAGGACGCTAGCCAGATGAATACGGATGGATCCTGGTAGGCAGAGGCAGAATTTTATTCCCCTTATTTTCCTCCCAAAAAACTAAAAGTATGTCTTATACTCTGGAGTGTCTTGCCCAATCACATAATTTCATAGCGAAGCATGGGTAGCCTGCTTGTAATATACTGTATATTCATACATACATAAATCCTCTGCTCAAGCAGAAGACCCTATACTTATAAAGCAGTTTATGCATTATAATTAAATTTTATTCTATTTATCTACGTATCTATCTATGTATCCATCCATCCATCCATCCATCCATCCATCCATCTATCTATCTATCTATCCACCTATCTATCTCTACCTACCTACTTACCCACCAGAATAACAGTTGGAAGAGACTTTGGTGGTCTTCTAGGCTAACCTCTTGCTCAGCAGGGGACCCTTTACCATTTCAGATACATTTTCATCAAATCTCTTCTTTAAAATCTCCAGTGATGAAGCACCCACAACATCTGATGGCAAGTTGTTCCACTAGCTAATTGTCATCACTGTTAAGGCCCTGTCCCACTGCACTTACGGATGCAAAGAGGATGTAAAACGTTTAAAAAAGCTTGCCATCTGTTGGAAAACGCTATGCATCCGTTGTATACTCATTGCACATGTGTTTCATACGCTCTATCCGTCGAGGTTCCGTCCACCGCGATTTCATCCGCGCAAGAAGTTTTGAGCTGTACAAAACTTTGTGAACAGATGAACTTTCTGCTGTGTACGATGTCAATCCGCGACATATGAGCAACAAACGTTCTATGTCCGTTTATCATCCGTTAAACGTCCGCTGTATCCTCTCTGCATCCTCTGGGCATCCTCGCAACTCACATCCGCTGCAGTTGAAAACGGAAAGAGTGAGGAAAGAAAGGGTACATGGAACGTCTATACAGCGTTAGTAGCACGGAAATAGAAAGGATGCGCAGTGAACGTTTTGCATCCGATATACATCCGTGCGGCATCCCCTTTCTTTCCTTTAGGCGTACGTGATGCATCCACTTCATCCGCTATGCGTCCGCTTCGAAATTCTCCCCCGGAACCCCTTCGGAGGTGTCATCCACTTTCATCCGCTAGGCTTCCTATGAACATCCATTTAACATCCCCGCTACATACTACCCACGTCTCTTCTTTTCCGTTCTGTTTATGCAAATTTTCACCACTTTTTGAAGCGGATAACAACGGATGGAGCCACTCCCGAAATTTTGCTCATCCACTGTGCCCCTTATGCATACGTTTTGTGTCCGTTGGCCAGTGGGACCTAGCCTTATTAGGAAGATTCTCCTCAATTCCAGGTTGCTTTTCTCCTTGATGAGTTTCTATCCGTTGCTTCTTGTCCTGCCTTCAGGGGCTTTGGAGAATAGCTAGACTCCCTCTTCTTTGGGGCAGCCCCTCAAATATTGGAGCACTGCTCTCATGTCATCCGTAGTCCTTCTTCTAAGGACTAGAAGAAGTCCTTCTAAGGACTTCTTCTAAACTAGACTTATCCAGTTCTTGCAACTGTTCGTTAGTTTTAGCCTCCAGTCCCCTAATCATCTTTGTTGATCTTCTTTGCACCCTTTTCCAGAGTCACAAAATGATTTTTTATATCATGGCCACCAAACCTGGATGCAGTATTCCAAGTGTGGCCTTACCAAGGCATCATAAAGCGATATTAACCCTTCACTTGATCTTGATTCTATTTGTCAGTGCAACCGTGTTGGCTTTTTTGGCAGCTGCCACACACTGCTGGCTCCTATTTAAGTGATCGTCCACTAGGACTCCAACATCCCTCTCCCAGTTACTGCTCTTGAGCCAGGTACCACCTATTCTATACCTGTGCATTTCCAAGATATCAAACTCTCCATATCAATAGGGATTCTAGCTCTGTTCTTTTCCATGAGTCAAAGCGGAAATCCTTTTTCCATCGGGCATAGCAGCCAAGCCCTCCCTCCCTCGGTGCCCTCTGCCTATTTCCGCCTGTGAATTATTTCCTTCCCATCTTGCACTGAAAAACTTTGACATCTGCGTTACCACCAAGCCTTAATTGGCCAAGCTGTTGAGGCAACACGGTGCCAGTTAGTTCATCCTTTCAGAATCTGGCAGTTACAAAGAAGGAACAAGACTCTCCCAGCAGTGTCTGCGAGGGGAAATAGATATTGGGGTGGATCACCATTTTCAGTGTCGTCGTATGTTCAAACAGAGACTAAACAAACATTTGTAATCAATAACATGTAAAAAAAAACTTGGGAGTTTTGGTACAAAATTTGGTTATGGCTAGAGGGAATGACGGGGTTAAAAATTAGTTATATACCAGAGATGTTCTTTCTAGGAATAATGGAAGAGAACTTTAGTAAAACCGATATCTATCTAATTGTACACATAATCACGGCAGCAAGAATATTCGCCCAAAATGATTGATAAGATTTTTCAATGCGCTGAAACGGATAGGTTGATGCTAGAATTGAAGGAACAAGATAAATCAGAATACTATAAAGCATGGAATAACTTTTATTATCGGAGGGACCTGAAAGGGAGTTCACAAAATTGAAATAAGAATTTAAGATGAAATAGGAAAGAGGTGAGAGAGGAATAAGAAAAAGAACTTAAAAGATAACAAAGCTTAAATGTGTACATGTATATGTATGTATACGTATATGTGTATGTATATGCATGTATGTTTATATTTTTCAAACCTTTCTAAATGTAAAATGCTTTGGCTGAAATGTACGTCAAAGAAGACCACCACGTTCAATTTTTTTTTAATGTTTATACTCAATGAAATTTATATATATATATTAAAAAAAACATAAAGGATGACAGGTAGAAAGTGAAAATCCACTCTTCATTACTCAGAACATGGGACACAGAACAATAGACGTACACCAAAGGAAGGCCAAATCCAGTCAAATATTAGAGAAAAATTTAATGGAAAACGTGGATTTATTTGACATAAAGAATGACAGTGGTCTACGCTTGGTTGGATGTGATGGACTCCTATACAGAACAGGGAGTAGAGATAGATGGCCTCAAGATAGATTTCCAACCCAAAGTTCTATGATAAATGATTGTAGTCCTCGACTTACAACCATTCCTTTAGTGGCTGTTCAAAGTCACACCTCAAGATAAAATGACTTATGACTATTTTTTGCACTTAGAACCATTGCATGGTCACATATCAAAATTTGGATGCTTAGGTTGCAATGTCCCATGACCTCTTTTGATAACCTTCTGACATCGGGGAAGCCAGATTCAGACAACAACCATGCTACTAACTTATCTGCAGTGATTCACTTAACAACTAGGGCAAGAAAACAGGGCAAACTCACTTTTGGGGGCTCGGTTTTGATCCTAAGCTGAACTAAATTTTGATCCACTATCTGTACTAAGAACATTTAACAAATATAACATTTCTACTGCAATTTCCCAAACGTACAAATTCTTACAAGGTACTTTCCAAATAGCAAGTGGTTGGTTCATTTTTCTTAGTGGTTAAGAAAAAACAATTTTTTTTAAAAAGGTTATTGCCAGCCATGTACTCATTTGAGTTTAGATATTTTTGTTTAACTTATAGGATGAAATAAAAATGCAAATAGGAAGACAGAGTGTTAGGGAGAAGAGGAAAGAGAAGTGATGGGGGGAAATTTAAAAAAAATGACTTCCGACTCCTTCTGTTGCAGTAGAATAAAGCATGAACATCAAACCACAACTTTTGACTTTTCTGCAATACTATAAGCTAACCATTTCCATAAAAACGATTCAACCTAATTGGTGAAACCCAAAATAAATTTTCATTATTTTTTTCCCCCACATCGAACACAAAGTCCAGAAACTCCACATGGCAACAAAAGTACTTATATTCTTTTTTTTAATCTATGCCAGCCAGCCATGCCTTTATGATATAATTGGATGAGAAGATAACCTTGGCAAGATTGTTCTGTTCAGCCAACAAGAATTTTCAGAGAAAGACCTACAGATCTTGGACATACAGAATGAATTCCTAAGGGTCATAAAACACAAATCCTTATTGATGGAAAAATATCTTACAGAGATAGTAAGTAACAGGTCCAGCCAGCAATTTCTGTGCAAATACTTTTTTTTTTTTAAAAGGAGCAAGCATTCTTGTAGAAGACACGGCAAAATTTCCATCACGATACCAGGAGGATCTTTATGCCTGACAAGCATCCTGCGGACGGATACATATTGACAGACTTTTATCACGCTAAATGCTTTCTAATTTACTAAGAAAAGTCCCCAGAATTGCCACTTGATGTTGGGAAATTTGCAAGGTGTCCGTCATCTTGCTGGATTTGCAATCAGAAAGCCCACCCAGGCTGATGTTTTATTGATTACATGGAA
Source organism: Laticauda colubrina (assembly GCA_015471245.1). Classification (NCBI taxonomy): domain Eukaryota; kingdom Metazoa; phylum Chordata; class Lepidosauria; order Squamata; family Elapidae; genus Laticauda; species Laticauda colubrina. Next base: position 3,017,088 of record BLBF01000006.1, on the reverse strand, counting down.
ATAATTTCTTCACAGGCCTGTCCCAAGAAATCAATTCATTTTACACCAAGGCAATGAATATTTCTCAGGGGAGCTTATCCGAACTCGCTTTTCAAATAAAAAGTGATGAAATGCTAAGGAGAAGAAAGTACAGTTAAGACCATTAGTACTACAGGTAGTCCTCAAGTTACGGCCACAATTGAGCGCAACGTTTACGCCGCTAGATGGGATATTTGTTAGGCGAACTTTGTCGCGTTTTATGGACTTTCTTGCCATGGTTTTTAAGGGAGTCATGGCAGCTGTTTGGTTAGTAACAAGATTGTTAAGCGAATCTGGCTTTCCCCACTGACTTTGCTTGTCAGTGACCCCCAGACACTGCAACCGTCATAAATATCTGTCTGAATCTTGATCACATAACCATGGGGATGCCATAACAGTCGTAAGTGTGAAACATGATCGTAAGTCATTTTCCGCGCCACTGTAACTTTGAATAGTCGCTAAGTGAACTGTTATAAGTCAAGGGCTTACAGCCATTTCTTGAGTCACAACAGCACTGCAAAACATGGCTGATGATCAGTCCTCCCACTTATGACCAGTACAACATCGCCATGATCCCGTGATCAAAATTCAGAAGTGTGGCAAGTGATTCGTATTTATGCAATCTCCTGACAAGCAAAGTCACTAGGGAAAGCCAGATTCATTTAGCGACCGTGTGACTAACTTAGCAAACTTAACCGAGGCAAGGAAGGTAATAAAATAATCAAAATTTGGATGCTTGGCAACTGACTCGTATTTATGACAATCCCTGGGATTATGTGATCCATTTTTGTGACTGCCTGGCAAGCAAAGTCATTGGGAAAGCCAGATTCACTTCGCAACCATGTTACTAACATAACAAATGCAATGATTCACTTAACAACCGAGGCAAGGAAGGTCGTAAAAACGATCAAAATTAAGAAGTCGGGCAACTGACTCATATATATGATGGTTGCAGGGTCCCCTGGGGTCACGTGATCCCGATTTGCAACCTCCTGACAAGCAAAGTCAACGGGGAAAGCCAGACTCACTTAGTGACCTTGTTCCTAACTTAACAACGGTGGCAAGAAAAGTCGTAAAATGGGGCAAAACTCAAGTCAATCTCTCACTTAGCAACAGCAAATTTTGGGCTCTGCTGCTGGTATAAATCGAGGACTCCCGGTTATTTATAAAATTTCGTATTGTTTTTATCTTGCTGATTTTTTTTCAAAAGCCAATTTGCAGAACGACCAATTCTGGCCCCCTTTTTTTGTCAAGGCGAAGCTGTGGAGAATCTGACTCATTTTTAAGAGTCCCCCCCAAAACCTCAACCCTTTTGGATGCTTCGTCTCCCATCTTAGTTCTTTGCAACTTGGGGGGGGAGGAAAAAAAAACATGCATTGTGTTAAGTCGCCATTATAACTTCCAGCTGTGGTGAGGCCTTCGCAAAGTTGGAAAGGCAGGAAATCTTAAAAGGAAATTCCATCAGTTCCTGCCGTTTTGTAAACCCCAAAACTGTTGTTCCAAAAAAGGAGCTCTGAGAAGGGTTTTAGGAGAGGGAAAATGTCACTGTTATTTTATTTATTTATTTTTACCTCATGTCTTCAAGTAAGTCGCATTCTGCCTGATGCTTTGCTTGAAGTTTTGTCATCTGCTCGGCCTGGATGAGTTTCAGCTCTTGGGTGATTTTCACCTAAAAGGGGAGGAAAATGTAATCTTTTAAAAATAATTATTTTCTGCAACGTCTTTCTTGTTTAATATTGTAAAGCAAGGGTCTTCAAACTTGGCATGTTTAAGACTTGTGGACTTCAACTCCCAGAATTCCTGAGCTAACAGGACTGGAGGGGGAATCCTGGGAGTTGAAGTCCACAAAGTCTTCAAGCTGTCAAGTTTGAAGACCCCTGATCTACAGTATCAATCTTCATCTCCATCTACCAACTATCTATTGATATAGTCTGTCTCTCTGTCTAATGTGTCTGTCTGTGTCTGTCTAATCTAAAGGTCTTCAAACTTGGCAACTTTAAGATTTGTGGAATTCAACTCCCAGGATTCCTGAGCTAACAGGACTGGAGGGGGAATTCTGGGAGTTGAAAGTCCACAAGTCTTAAACATGCCAAGTTTGAAGACCTCTGCTAGAAAGGCTGTAAGTCAGGTTTTCCCAATCTTGGCCATGGTTAAGACCCCTGGACTTCAACTCCCAGAATTCCCCAGCCAGCCATGCTGGCTGGGGAATTCTGGGAATTGAAGTCCAGGGGTCTTAACGTGGTTCAGGTTGGAAATCCTTGTGTGTTAAGTGTTAACTGGAGACTAAAACATATGAAGAATGGTTGCAGGAACTGGGCATGGCTCGTCTAGGGAAGAGAAGGAGCAGGGGAGATAGGATAGCAATCTTCCAATATTTGAGGGGCTACCACAGAGAGGAGGGGAGGGTCAAGCTATTCTCCAAAGCACCCAGAGGCCAGACAAGGAACAATGGGTGGACACTGAACAAGGAGAGATTCAACCTAGAAATAAGGAGAAACTTTCTGACAGTGAGAACAATCAACCCATGGAACAGAAGTTGCCTTCAGAAATTGTGGGAGCACCATCACTGGAGACTTTCAAGAAGAGATTGGACTGCCATTTGTCAGAAATGGTGTAGGGTCTCCTGCTTGGACGGGGGGTTGGACTAGATGACCTACATGGTCCCTTCCAACTCTGATTATTTGTTTATTTGTTAAGTGATAAGCCTTTACACTTTACACTCACAATTGGGACGAGAATTCCCCTTGCTAAACAAGATGGTCGTAAGTGAATCAGACTGAATTGACAACCTTTTAATGGCCATTAAGTAAATCACACAAGTTGTTAAGTGAATCCAGTTTCCTTTTCTCAGTTTTGCCAGTCAGAAACTGCCTTGAAGGTCGCAAACAATGATGCGACTGCGGTATAAATACACATGCGTTTCGCCAAGTGTCAGCATTTTGTTCCTGTGGCCGTGGGGATGTCGTAACTGCGAGGACCAGTTGTAAGTTACTTTTTTTTTCAGCACCATTGTAATGTCAATCGGTCACTATACGTAAGTTGAGGATTGCCCATATTGGGCAATAAAACGCAGGTAGTCCTTGACTTACAACGGTTTGTTTCGTGACCAGAGTTAATGGCGGTAATGGGAAAAAAGTGACTTATGGCCTTTTTTCGACCCTTACAAGCGCCGCAGCTTCTCCCTGGTCACATAATCAAAATTCAGACACTTTAATTGATTTATATTTACTACAGTCACAGTGTCCACAGGATCACATGATTCCCCCTTTCATGGCCTTCTGATGAGCAAAATCAACAGGGAAGGCGGATTCACTTAACAACCATGTTGCTAAATTAACAATGGCAGTGATTCACTTAATGACAGTGGCGAGGCAGGTGGTAAAAATTGGGCAAAATTCACTCAGCGGATGTTTTCACCGAGCGACAGAAAATCCTTGGTCATAAATAGAGGACTGCACCTGCATTACGGTTCCACTACCTTACAGCTCTCATCCCTTCCTCAACTGGATCGCCATGATGTAAAAGATATCTTTTCTCTGATTAAAGGAGTCTAAATATTTCTTTCTTGGATTTTGAATGGAGCACCAGCTGACAGTAGCTTTCTCGAAAGACAGAAATGAATTACCGGTTCGCCTGAACCGGGGCGAACCACTAGTAGCTCACCCCTGGTTCAAAGTTACAACTTATAAATTATAACCATGACTTATGACTGTTTTTAGTGACAACCTTTGTAGCATCGCTGTGGGTATGTGATGAAAATTCAGACGCTTAGCTACGGACTCATATTTATGACAGTGGCAGCGTTTCAGGGTCACCTGATCCCCTTTTGTGACCTTCTCTCCAGCAAAGTCAATGAGGAAGCCCGATTCACTTAACAACCAGGCAACTAATATATCCACTGCAGTGTTTCACTTAACAGAGGCGAGAAATTCACTTAAGCAGTGTTTCACTTAACAACAGAAATGTTGGGCTCAACTGTCGTTTTACGTGGAATGCTATCTGTATTGTAACACTGTGCTAATTTAAGATTGTATTTAAGATTGTATTTAATATTTGCATGTAGTATTGCAGGCTAACTCTGCAATACGATTGCCCGCAGTTCGATCCTGACCGGCTCAAGGTTGACTCAGCCTTCCATCCATCCATCCATCCTGCCTGCCTGCTTCTTCCTGTGATTAGAAGGCAGTATTGCAGGCTAACTCTGCCAATTGACAGCAGTTCGATTCTGACTGGCTCAAGGTTGACTCAGCCTTCCTTCCATCCATGGAAACAGAAATGGGTTTGATCTCCCTCAGAGCTATCCGAGATGCAAAATCCCCTTACATTATGAACGATATTGTAAGCAGCGATCTCCATGTTCCCAAATAATCTAATACTTTCAAGGAAAAGTCACCTTCTACTCAGGTGACCTCTGCATCAGAGAAAGCCAGACTCCACTTAAAAAAGGAAACAAACTCAACAATAATTCCAGAGGGCAGGAAACACAACTGTTAAAAGTTTGTCGAGCTGTTTTTTGTTTTTTTTAAAGGCAGATCAATAGAAAGAAAAGAGAAACCTTCATCCTCGCGGTGGGCTTTGCTAGAGTCAACCATCAAGACGCCATTATTTGAAGGTTAAAAGTTTATATATTAATATTTGCCGCTTCAAAGGCCCTAAATGTTGAAAAGAGTTAAATGAACTCATGGAAACTGTTGAAAAACAAGATCATTAATACAGAAGTAGAGGGGAAAATGGAAAAATCCCCCCAAGAGCTAATAGGAACAAGGACCCATAATGGATTCACAGAAGGGAAAGTACATATTAAGTGTGTGTGTGCGAGTGGGGGAGAATCTTAAGGACTAGCTCCTTTCCCAATTATTTTATTAACAAGCAGAAGCTCTCCCACACCCACTGAGCATTTTGAGCCCCGAGAAGCTCCTGAAAGTTGCTACCTTTTAATTGTGTTAACTGGAAAAGGATCCATCAACACTTTCAGATTTTTTTTGCAAGGAACTCAAGAACTACAACTAGTCCTCGACTTAACGGCCGCAATTGAGCCCCAAATTTCCGTTGCTAAGCAAGGCAATTGTTCACTTTTGCCCAGTTTTACCACCCTTTTTTGCCATCTTTGTTAGGTGAATCGCCACAGTTGTTATGCAAGGAACACGGTCGTTAAGTGAATCCGGCTTCCCCCCATTGACTTTTCTTGGGGAAAGTGACTTTGCAAAAGGGGATTATGTGAAAAGAAAACACCCCAGGAACACTGCCACCGTCATAAATACAAGTCAGTTGTCAAGCATCTGAATTTTGATCAGGGGCCTCCCATGGATGCAGTGACAGTCGTAAATGTAAAAAAATGGTCATTGGTCACTTTTTCTCAGCCCCATTGCAACTTTGAACGGTCCTTAAATGAACAGTTTGTAAGTTGAGGACAACCTACAATCCATCAATGCCAAAATGTGTGTTGTTGCCCCAAATGAAAATGCCCATTCTTAACAGATTGGTTGTGTAATCCTTTGCTCCCCCACTCACCCACTGGTCGAGGAAATCTTTCTGGTTTCCCCAGGTAGAAACCTCCTAGTCTACTGAAGGTCCCATCTATTATTCTATGTTCTAAGAGAAAGGAAGGGAGGGAGGGAGGGAGAGAGAGGGAGAGAAAGAAAGAAAGAAAGAAAGAAAGAAAGAAAGAAAGAAAGAAAGA
>BLBF01000006.1:2957160-2967499 GCA_015471245.1 Laticauda colubrina | reverse complement strand
TTTCTTTCTTTCTTTCTTTCTTTCTTTCTTTCTTTCTTTCTTTCTTTCTTTCTTTTTTCTTTCTTTTTCTTTCTTTCTTTTTCCCATCCTTATTTTCTTCATTCTCTTCCTCCTTCTTTCTTTCCTTTCTCTTTTCTCTTTCTTTATTTCTTTCTTCCTTTTTCTTTTTCCCTTCCTTTTTCCCTTCCTTCCTTCCCTGCCTCCTTCCTTCCTTTCTTTTTCTCTTTTTCCCTTCCTTCTTTCCTTCCTGCTCTCCCTCCTTCCTTCCTTCCTTTCTTTCCTCCCTCCCTCCCTTTCTTTCTTTTCTTTCTTTCCTTCTTTCTTCCTTTCTCTTTTTCCCTTCCTTCCTTCTTCTCTCCATCTTCCTTCCCTCCATCTTCCTTCCTTCCTTCCTTCCTTCCTTCCTTCCTTCCTTCCTTCCTTCCTTCCTTCCTTCCTTCCTTCCTTCCTTCCTTCCTTTCCTACTTTAGTCAAGTTGTAGCCATTCTAAATAGACAAAAGACAGGAAGCTTGTAATTAAAGGTGAAAGGGTACTAGGCTAAACATGGTATCCTTTGGGAAGGAGGATTCATGTTAAATCATGTGAACTACAGGAAGTCCTCAACTTAAAACAGTTCACTTAGTGACTGTTGCAAGTTACAACGGCACTGGAAAAAGTGACTTATGATTGTTTTTCACACTTACGACCATTGCAACATCCCCAGGGTCACGTGCAGGGGTGGGATTCTACCAGTTCACACCTATCCACTAGAACCAGTTGTTAACATTCTAAGTAGTTCGGAGAACTGGTTGTTAGAAGAGATTACTGGGCTAATCCTGTAAGGAAGGCAGGAAGGAAACATTCTGGTGTTGCTTACAGAAACTGCCTCTCCGTTAACCCTTATTACATTCTTGGCAGGACCAGACTTCCTGTCTCAGGAACTTCTTTGGAAGTTCATTAGCCCTCAGATGGAGAGTCAACAGTCCCCAGGTCTGGAGGTGGCTGTTGAGGAAGAGGAGGAACAGCCGGGTCCAGTGCCCGATACACAGAAGGCAGAGGAGAGGAGAGCAGTGGAAATCTATGGGCCCGTCCTTGGGACGGAAGAGCCATCTCTCTTTCCACTCTAGTTCTGGGGATAAAAGGAGCGGGTGGAAATGAATTGGTGTGGAAGACAACTATTCATCTCCCTTCCAGACAGACTTGTTAGCTTGTGGTGAGAGAGAGAAAAATTTTGCTGGGGCTGCCGGGCGCTCCTAATTAAAGGAATGTTTTGAGTTCACTTCAGAGGGTTTGTCATGTCTGGGGAGCTGGGTCCAAACACCCAACTGCTTAAAACAGCGAATCACTTTTTAAAAAATTGATTTACTGGCTGGTCAAATTTATTATTCCCAGAGAGTTATGTCAACCTGATACTTTGGTGTACATGCATCTCCTGAATACCTCACTATAAAGATGCACATGGACATATCTGAGGAATAAATCAACAAAAGTGTTCTGCAAACAGTCCTGTTCTGGTTTCCGTGCCAGGTCATGCCTCTCACCTTTACAACAGGGTAAAGTTCAACTGGAAATAACAGATAATCGGAGTTGGAAGAGGACTTTGTAGGTCACCTAGTCCAACCCCCTGCCCAAGCAGGAGACCCTATGCCATTTCTGACAGGTGGCAGTCCAGTCTGTTCTTGAAAGTCTCAAGTGATGGCGCTCCCACAACTTCCGAAGGCAGCTTCTGTTCCTTGGGTTGTTTGCTCTCCCTGTCAGAAAGTTTCTCCTTATTTCCAGGTTGAATCTCTCCTTGTTCAGTTTCCGCCCATTGTTCCTTATCTGGCCTTCAGGTGCTTTAGAAAATAGCTTGATCCCTTGATGATCCTTGGCACAGATAAATTTGATATATGAGGCAGTTTAACGGGAGTCCATCTTCTCCAACCCTGGTGCCTTCCAGATGGTGGGGTTCCAACACACTACAGACCCCAACCATCAATTCATCTGCAGGATACCAGATTGGGATGGTGATTGAAAAAGAGCCCATCAGCATTTTCTGATGAGGGGAATTTGAATAGCATACAGAAGTCCTCGACTCAACAACAACCACAATTGTTGCAATGATTCCCAGTCGTTAAGCGAGTCGCACCCAGCTTTATAACTTTTTCCCCATGGTTGTTAAACAAAGCCCTCAACAGCCAAAGCGGTGAAAGAGGAAGTAAACAAGAAGTAAAACGAATCACACAAGTTGTTACGTGACTCCTATGGTCCTTAAGTGAATCCAGTTTCCTCCCCATTGACTTTGGTGGTCTGAATCCAACTGGAGAGGTCTCAAAACTCAATCATGTGACCCTGCAACCATCATAAATGTGTGCTGATTGACAAGTGTCTGAATTTTTGATCATGTGACAGGAGGGACACTTGTGAGAGTTGTAATTGTGAGGACTGGCCATAAGCCTCTTTTATTTTCCAGTGCCGTTGTAAGTTTGATGGGTGTTGTGTAAGGAAGTGCAATTGCCAATCATTTTTTATGAGGAAGGTGTGCCCCGGAGCCTCTCACACCTGTGTGCAGAAGGAGGAACCATATCACACAAACCACTAGAAACTGAGAGATGCTCAGATATTCTTTTTATGATCTCACGAAGAGGGAGGAAAATGTCACAGTGGCAATAAGTTTTGTTTTGTTTTTTTTACTTAGAACAACTTTATTGTCACTTGAAATGTACACAGATCGGCACACCTTAAAATGAAATTTCACTGCACACAGTTTCACCCACCACCTCCAATGTACACTACAAGAACATGACAAAAATAAATAAATACAAAATTATTCATATACCTACATCTATCTATATATAAAAGTGAAAAACCCCTCATGCATCATCACAAAATCTCCAGAACTGTAAAGCCTACAAACTTGAAATTTGGTCCATAGGTTCCTCTTGGCTTCTAGGTGCTAAGAAAGGATTTTTTGAAATGACCATCAGAGCATTCGTATTCCTTATATTATCATTATCACCATCATCATCATCATCATCATCATCATCACGCTCTGATGCTAAGGAGTTCTACTCCCCCTCCCCACCTGAAAAGAAATCTCTTCCAAATGCAAAACACAAGCAGAGGAGAGGAGTTTCCGTTTCAGTTTCAGACCACCAAGCAGCTTTAGTACAGAACAGTTGAGCTAAGCCACGCCCAGGCTCCTTGCTGTCTCCTCCTTGCTCACATAGCAAATACTGCTTCAGTTTCCAAACAGTCCTCAACTCTCTCGCACACTGACAGGACACTAGCCAGATGAATACCGATGGGAGATGGGAGACAGAGGCAGAATTTTTTTCCTCTTATTTTCCTCCCCAAAAACTTGCCCGATCACATAGTTTCCTAGCCTGCTGGTATGTTGTATGACACAAAGAAACAGCACAGTCTTGTTCAGATGTATGCATGATTTCTTGATTTGAGTGTGTCCTTGTTCCTCCTGGCATGTCTAGTTTAATGAAAAAAAGGATTAGGGGTAACATTATAGCCGTCTTCCAATATTTGAGGGGCTGCCCCGAAGAAGAGGGGGTCAAGCTATTCTCCAAAGCACCACAAGGCAGGACAAGAAACAATGGATGGAAACTCATCAAGGAGAGAAGCAACCTGGAATTAAGGAGAAATCCCCTAACAGTGAGGACAATTAACTAGTGGAACAGCTTGCCACCAGAAGTTGTGGGTGCTCCATCACTGGAGGTTTTTATAAAGAAGAGACGGGACAGATGTGGCCATATGACATGAACTACATTTCCCAAGATACCTTAACTACACTTGCCATGCTGCATTTCCTTAAAGGAAGAGCTCCCAATTCCTCACTAACTATACCTGCCTGGACAGCACACTCCCTGCCTGGAATTATACATTCCACTATTAACTAAAGAGCAAGTAACAGTATAACTAAGATAAACAGTAAAGAGTCTGGAATGGTGTAGAATTTCCCCTGCTCAAGGGGGTTGTACTATAAGACCTCCAAGGTCCCTTCCAACTTTTTTATTCTGTTTTCTATTCTCCAAAGCACCCAAAGGCAGGACAAGGAACAACAGGTGGAAATTAAGGAGAACCAATCTAGAACCAATGAGAAATTTCCTGTCAGTTAGAACAATTAATCAATGAAAAAACTTGCCTCCAGAAGTTGTGGATGCTCCAACACTTAAGAAGAGATTGGACATCCATTTGTCTGAAGTGGTGTAGGGTTTCCTGCCTAAGCAGGGGGTTAGACTAGAAGACCTCCCAGGTCCCTCCAAACTCTGATATTCTGAGTAGCTTTGGCACAAACAGCACACAAATGCAGCACCAAAAGGATGGGCTACAATTCCCACGTTCCACAAGGATCTGGAGTCCCACAAATGTTGGTTTGCAAATCCCCAAGCGATCTCATTACTGGGAAAACTCACGAAAGGTAGTCCTCGACTTATGACCACAATAGAGCTCCAAATTTCTCATCCTGAACGAGAGGTTGTTAAGTGAGTTTTGCCTAATTTTATGACTTTTCTTGCCATTGTTGCTACAGTTAAGTGCAGTTGTGCAGTTGTTAGTGCAGTTGTTAAGTTAGTAACACGGTTGTTAAGTGAATCTGGCTTCCCCATTGACTTGCTCATCAGAAGTTGATCACTGCACATTCGAGACTACAAGGGCCCTGAAAAATGTGATTTACAAGCCAGTCCTTGCACTTAACGACCATCACAGCATTTCCCCTATGATCACATGATCAAAATTCGGGCAACTGGCATGTACTTATGATGGTGGCACTGTCCTGGAGTCACATAATCATCATTTGCAACCTTCCCAGGTGGCTTCCGATGAGCAATTAGATTTGCTTAATGACACTCTGATTCACTTAACAACAATGGCAAAAACAAACTATCGCAAAATCAGGCCCGTCTCACTGAATGAACTACCTTGTTTTAGCGATGGAAATGGTCGTAAGTCCAGGATGACTGTAAAGTTAACATTTTATCCAACTGCATTTTTCAAAAAAATTGGAGGAATTTATTTATTTATATTGCCACCTATTCACACCTGCCGACTCAATTTCCTTTTACCTCCATCAGGAATTTGAGTCCTGCCAATGGAGGCTTCTGTCTATAAAAGTATTTTATTTATTTAAAGTGTCTCAATTCTGTACACCTGTTTATTACCTGATACAACCTGTTCTACTCCTTTTAAAGAGATTTTAAAATCTGAGCTCCTTTGGTATCCAGTCCGTCTTATCTCTGCGTAATCTCAGGCCATGAGAATTTTTCAGTGTTTTCCTGAAAAAGCATGGAAGGAAAAAGAAACAATGAAATGGTAAAACGTAAGTAGGACTTACGGAGAAACAATCAAAAGCATTGTGAGTCGTCCTGCCCTTACAACAGTTCATTTAATGACCATTCAATGCTACAACGGCCCTTCACAGGTACCTCAGGCAGCCTTGCAACCCCCCCCAGGAGCTGCACTGGGGACTCCAAACTCCAACATTCCCAGCTCCAGGCCAGCCAGGGAGGTGTAGTCCCAGGATATTTGGAGCGTGCCTGCAAAGAGAAGAGCCTGCCAAAATGACTTTTGAGTTCCAGCGTGGGAATAAACATAATTCTCTAACCGCCCTGCCCTTAGGACCCTAATAATCAGGGGTGGGCTTCAAAAAGTTCAGCAACCGCTTCTTTGCTCTGCTCTCTGACCTTTATCAGGCTTGGAGAGTTGCTAGGCCGATACCTCCCAAACGCCATCGTGTAGCAGCAATTACTTGACAAGAAGTCAGGAACAAATATTCACACTAATTAAACAAACTAATTGTCTCCTACAAACACCTTTGTCCCCTTTCGCATCTCCTTATTCCCTATGGGTGGGACCATTCACCATCCACCATTACTCCTGAATCGACCTTTGTTCCTTAGCCGTTCCCTTCTCCTGGCAGCTCTGTGCATGCACACACTAGGAACAGGCTCCAGCTGTTCTTCTGCCCCACTGATCTCCGACTCTGAAGAGAGCTGATAATTGTCAGACGGCCCTGTCCCCATCTCTTCGTCTGACACAGAGCCCTCGTCTGGGCCTTCCCCAAAATCTAGGACTGGCCCATGTTCCTCTCCAACCTCCTCACTGTCCGAGTCTGCCTTGCTGGCCTAGGCCACAACATAAATCAGGAGAAAGTCAGCTCACAAACCACCACAAATATTCTAAATATCACACTCCCACGTACCATTGGAAAATGTCACCAGAATGCCAAGCGGCTTTCTCTTTCGCCCCGCGCCGAAACTCAACGGCTTTCTCCGAGCCTGGTGAATTGTGCACCCCTGGCAACATTTGCTGAGACCGGACACTCCAAATACCAACCCTGGCCCTCGAAAAGCAGCCTCGAGAAGCGAGAAGGGCATCACTCAGCTACCATCAAACAGTGGCAGATTGTTTTGCTTTGCTTTGTTTTTTTCCCAATTTTTTTATTTTTTTACAAACATATTGTGTGAACAGTGTGGCACCTGAGCGTCGTACATTTTAGTACAAAATAATATGCTTCTTATTTACTATATATAAGTTGACAATCTTATATAGTTTTAATAATAACATATACATATTATTACACATATATTACACAAATAAAATAATATTCTTCATATTTACTACAAATTGACAATCTTATATAGTTTTGATTATAATATACACATATTTTGTTGAATTACAATCTTTTGTAATTTGATTATTCAATATTTCAGGATGTTATTTTTATGCCAATTGCCATATTCTGAATGTAGAGAAAAGTAATGTCCTACACTTGGGCAAGAAAAACCCAAAGGACCCATATGGAGTGGGTGAAACCAGACTCAATAGCAGAAACTGTGAGAGGGATCTTGGACTATTAGTGGACAACCAGCTAAATAGGAGCCAGCCATGTGCAGCAGCAGCCAAAAAAGCCAATGCAATCCTAAATTGTATTAACAGAGGGATACAATCAAGATCAAGGGAGGTGCTAATACCACTCTGTAAAGCCTTAGTAAGACCACACCTAGAGTACTGCATCCAGTTTTGGTCACCACACTAAAAAATGATGTTGAGACTATTAAATTAAATTAAATTAAACATGCTGAGACAAACCAAATAAATAAAATAAAATAAATAGAAAAAGTGCAGAGAAGAGCAACCAGAATGATGAGGGGACTGGAGACTAAAACATACGATGGACGGTTGCAGGAACTGGGCCTGGCTAGTCTAGGGAAGAGAAGGACCAGGGGAGACAGGAGAGCATCTTCCAATAGCTGAAGGGCTGCAACAGAGAGGAGGAGGAAGGGGGTCAAGCTATTTTCCAAAGTACCTAAAGGACAGACAAGGAATGATAGATGGAAACTGATCAAGGAGAGATTCAGCCTGGAAATAAGGATGAACTTTTTGACAGTGAGAACAATCAACCCATGGAACAGAAGTTGCCTTCAGAAATTGTGGGAGATTCATCACTGGAGGCTTTCAAGAAGAGACTGGACAGAAATGGTGTAGGGTTTCCTGTTTGGGTAGGGGGTTGGACTAGATGACCTACAAGGTCCCTTCCAACTTTGATGATCTGTTATCTGAATGTCACTCCTTTTGCTACAAACAAAACACTTATCAATCTTATTTGTTGTATTTAACAGACTGACATAGTTCTAAAAGTAATGTACCTATTTAGGTTAAGTTATAATCTTCCGTTGTTTAATGATTCAATATTTCAGGGTGTTATTTTCATGCCGATCACCATGTTGTTAAAACTTTCTCAGGACTACCATCATTCAAATTCTCATTTCCCCTCTTATTACTACTACTCCTTATTGTATAAAAAAGTGGTGGATTGTGAAGTCGACAACAACCCACAATCCAAAGCCACGCTGGGGCCATATAGAAACAATGCCAGCCTTGTTGCCACCGAGCTAACTCACAAAGCAGAGAATTCCTGCGGGAAAAGAGAAATACGGGCATCAGGCCCAAAAGAAAATCCAGGCATTTTTAGCTGCTTCAGACTCTCCTTTCTTTATTCGTCGTTCAGCATTTGGAGACTTAGAAGCGTTCCTTGAAAGTACACGGGAGTCCTTACCTTACGACCACAATAGAGCCCCAACATTTCTGTTGTTAAGCGAGACATTTTGTTCAGGGAACACAGGTAATCCCTCGACTCGCAAACCATTTGTTTCATGGCTGTTCGAAGTTATATCAGCACTGGGAAAAGAGACTGATGATGTTCTGACCCAAACCTGGTTCCAAGGAAACAAACCTGAAATGGAGGTAACAGCAAAAGCTTTGAATGATTCTTTACGAATTCTGTTCCTTTCCGGTTAAAAGGCTGTTTCAAATTAATTATCTCGGAAAAGAAGGAGCCTTGCCACGGTTGTGCAAGAACACTCCATAAAGTTGCCAAGAAATATTCCAAACACGAAGCGTCTCCAAACATCAACCAAGATAATCCGAACGTCCACAAGGCTTGAGTGCAAAAACTTCTTTGCTTCCTGCAAAGAACTCCGGTTTCTCAGCTGGCTTTTATCTCCTCAGGGAGGGGCCATTACCTTGCAGCCTTACTCCCAAGTCGCCCGTGCTGTTGCAGCTGCTCTTTCCTTTGAGCAGCCCTGTGTGCATGCTCCCTGGGCACAGGCTCCTCGGGAACCTCTTCATCGCTGCTGCCAGCCTCCACAACCTCCGAAGGCAGCACTCCACTCCCTGATGGTTCTCATTCCATCCCTGCATCACATGCAGGTCCCTCCTCTGAGTCCTCGCTCTCTGAGACCTCAGCCATCCTCATCTGCTGCCGGCAAACCAAAACAGATGACTGTTTTTCACATTTAACGACCGTTGTGGTATTTCCCCCATGATCACATGATCAAAATCCAAGCACTTGGCTAACCAGCAGGCACAGGGATTCCTCCTCAACTTACGACCACCATGGAGCCCGAAATTCCTGTTGCTAAGTGTGACATTTGCTAAAGGAGTCTTCCTCCATTTTACGATCTTTCTGGCCACGGTGTTTAAATGAAGCACTGCAGCTGTTAAGCTAATAACCCGGTTGTTAAGTGAATCTGGCTTCCCCGTGTATTTTGCTTGTCCGAAGGTCACAAAAGGGGATCACGTGACCCCCCCTGGGATTCTGCGACCATCATAAATATGAGTCAGTGGCCAAGCTTTTGAATTTTGATCAGGTGACCATGGGGATGATGCAACAGTCTTAAGTGTGAAAAACGGTCATAAATCTCTTTTTCCAGCACCGTTGTAATTTGCAACGGTCACTAAGCAAACTGTTATAAACCAAAAAAAAATTATTTGGAATTATGACAGAAATATATAGTAAAGAGGAGATTTTTCTAATAATACATATTATCATGGCAGCAAGAATGATTTTTGCCCACAATGGAAAGACAGAGAAATTCCCAACGAAGGTGAAGTGATAAAGAAGATATTGATATGTGCTAAAATAGATAGATTGACTCTGGAATTAAAAAATAAGGACGAGACAGAATACCACAAAAAATGGAATAATTTTTACATGGCTACGTTATCTGATTTTCTCAATGGCTCTTCCTTCCAAGCGCCAAGTGGATTGCTTATCTAGCTTGCCGCACTGTTACCAGGTGTGAAATGCTCTTGGCTGAATGCCCAGAAGTTCAATTAAGCCTATTAAGAGTTTTCCCTTGCTGCTTGTCTTTCTGAGGTTATTGGGGGCTCTCCAAGTCCCGCAGAATCTTATTGAGGCCCCAGCAGCCCACCCCTGGTTGGCTCCCTTAACAACCCCAATGGAAATGTGTGTCTTGATTGTGGTCGTAAGTCGAGGACTGCTGCAATTCTGCCTAGTTTACTCCTCCTTTCCTTCCCCACTCGGCTGTCGCCTCGAGAAATTAGGTTGCATGCGAACGATGATCCCTTTTGCTTCCTTCAGCATCTTCTCATGCATTGCAACAGCTGGCGAGTATCTTTGGAGAGTTAATAATTACAATGCAAAACCTGGAAAGAGATATTTAGAGACAGGATAGCATACACTGAAAGAATGTGAATTGTGCAATTCCCTTGAAGAGGCACCCAGAGATGTCACATTTGCTGTGACCACTGATGTGCAGGGCAAGGGCAGCGTGATCTGGACACACAGCTACCCGATCCAGTGGTTTCTGCTGCCAAAAAAGAAGCTAAACGTATTTATCTGTCTGTCTGCTTGTCTGCCTGCCTGCCTGCCTGCCTATCTATCTATCTATCTATCTGTCTATCTGTCTATCTGTCTATCTATGTGTCTATCTATGTGTCTATCTATGTATCTTATGTATCTATCATCTATCTATAGCATCTATATCTATCTATCTTCATCTATCTATCTATCTACCGGTATCTATCTATCTATCTATCTATCTATCTATCTATCTATCTATCTAT